>OY253746.1:13571849-13948281 GCA_958009045.1 Oxytorus armatus | reverse complement strand
ACGGCTCGTTTGAATTTCCCGCTCTTCATCCATCCTTCCAGCGCATCGTCAGACAATGAGGGAACATTTTTCTTTCCTCATCATATTCATACTAATCGCCTTCAAGATTAAATGCGATAAAAAACATTGCACAATTTGTATTCCTCTAAAATACACAAGGGAATATCATTTCAGTGTCAATGATTAAAGATCTGTTATCAATCTTTCCAAGCGATAACAAAAAAAAATGAAAAATATTATATAGGCCTGTTTAATTGTTAAATTGACATTCGTGTTAAAAATAAATTAACAATAAACATTTTTATTGAAAATCAGGTTCTCGAAATTTCCATTCAAGTTCGAGCTTACAATTTTATCATAAGATTGAATTTTATATCAAACTTTAGTTCTTTCTTAATTTGCACGTATATATTTACGTTAAATTTCACTTTGAGATTAATTTTATAACTGGAAAATTCGGAACTAAATGTTGAACGTCAATGTACGAGGAAACTTATAAATTTCATTGTGAACTTCCAACAATATCGTATTAAAGTACTTTTTGATGTTGCTTTCAGCCATAAAACGCCTAAGGTGGACATTTTGCAATTGTAAAACTCTTTCAGCGTCTTTAATGCCATAGACACCACTCGATTTTATAAGTAGATATATAATATAAAGATATATTAGTGATTACTCATGAGTCAATGTTTCCTAATGGTTTTATAAAGTCACCGTTAGGTGGATATTGTGACCGACGTGTGTATATATTATTTACCGTTGTACTCTGGCTACATTGTGAGAACCTGAAATGATTCAAAGAGTCTCAACGAGTACTCGCTAACTCGCTGCTGATTCTTGCATAATGCTCGAGTATCAACGCGAGTGCTCGAAGCGTTAGAGAGAGAGAGAAAGAGAGAGAGAGAGAGATTGGAGATGAAAGAAAAATCTCTTCGTTTCTATCTCTATGTTTCTTGGATGTCGAAACCACACACGTTGCCCATAGTTCAACAAACACACTATAGATGTCGATTTAACGCTTCGATAGTATCGACCTCGACATTCGCGAGAGAAAATCAACCACCAACGAGAAGTCTATAGTAACATACATATATCTGTATCCTGTATATACGCTTGATGGTTTTACTGGCCTGGTGAGTTCGATGTACTTCGCGAATCAACGATATTTATGTATATAAGCCGTTCCACGTTAAATTCGAACGTTTTTTTTGTTTTTATTTCCGGTCGAAATGATATTACGAAGCGGTTTAATTCGCGAGGAATCATTGAGAAATAAGAAATTGAGAAAAAAAAGCACTGAACATTTGATTTTTAAGGTTGACTTGAAAAAAACGAAAACAAATATTTCTAGCTACCCTTCTGCAAATTGAGAGAATTTGAAAAATTGTTTCCGCGAAAAAATCATTCCGCTTAAGGGGGGAAATAGGGTTAGGACAGCGTTTTCTCAATGATTTTCATGAATTTTTTTATAGTACAAAAAATGAATATAATTTATTGAAACTTTGAGAATATTTTATACATATATTTAAGTATATACTATAAAATTTGTAAAGGATTTCCTTGAAAAACACCGAAGATATTAGCGACCCCATATTGCAGGTCACAATCAGACTCAGCATTTTCCGTACATTCTGGAAGCCGCAATTTTCATCTGAAATCAAACGAGGTTGGAATTTACTTTTATTATATGTCTCTCTTCTATATGAACCTAAATGCTATCGAAAAAATAGAAAATCGAATTTTTTACAGGGGTCAAAACAAAAAAGCATGATTTTTTGCCATTTTTACAACTTTATTTGCAAAAAAAAAATTATGTTAAATAATGATAATATTCCGATTTTAGGTTCATATAGAGCACAATACTATGAGGAAAGTAACTGCCAATTTTCGAAACGATGGGCTGAAAATTTTTCAAATTAGCGTGTACGCAAGTTCGAAAAAAGTCGTTTTCAGAAAAACGCGTTTGAAAAAATGAGTGACCGCTCGGTTATACGCGCCCTCGGGGCCTGAAGGAGAGCTACTCACTTTAATGGCTTATACCTTATAACAATTGATAGAGTCGGAATTTTCGTTTAAAATTTTGGGAACATATTTTTCAATAGTTTTACTAACAATTTATGAAATAAAAAAAAATCGATTTTTTGAAACGTCTAACCCTATTTCCACCCTTAATATGAAATATAGATGAAGGGAAAAATCCTCCCAACGACTGTTTTCATCGATAATTAATTTTTTTTTAGTTGACGAAATTATATTATATTATTTATTTCTTTATATTATTTCTTTATGCCAACTTACCCTTTCGGGTATTTACGTGTGGACCTTCCCAATTTCATTTTTTCTATTTTTCCCTCTATCACTCCCTACCCGCACTTCGCTAAGCTAACTTAACTTTCATAGCGTCCGCAGACGCCTCAGCTGCGCTATCGCATTTGCCATGGGCACACGGAAACTGCGGAAAACCGGTGTCGATACGGTAGGGTTTGTTTCGAATTAGATTAAATTGTATTTACTATATCAGAAACTCGATAAAACTGTCTCCCGCTGAACAGTCGTCGCGCTAACCAGTGTATTGCTAAGCGATCACCTATCCAAGTAGTAACCGCAACCAAAGCGGCTTAACTTGGGTGATCGCCAGAATCGCGTATCTACTGCTGTCGATGAATGATGAAATTATATTTCATAAACAAATTTGTTTTTTTTTTCGTATTTTTTAAATTGTTGCTAGGGATAATATTTCCTTAATTTTTTCTCAATATATAAATGCACGTACGGCTCGTCTTTTTCTATGTCAATACTCACCATCATCGCCTTAACTGACCGTGGGTCACCCAGCGTTTTATCACGACAGAGAGTGAGAGAGAGACCCGCCGGCGTTTCATTGTCACTTTTTGTCACTCAGCAACTCTCTCGTTAACTCGTTCGCAAATAAAACGATTATACGTTATATACCGTATTTCTATTGACAGATTCGTACATATAAAGATTTATATATAGACTTTCGAAAAAAAAAAGTGAATGCCGATGCTAATTGACGATTCTCCTGCGACTTTTAGACACACGTGGCGCGAAATAATTTAATTCTTAAGTCTCTTCGATATTCTTTCACTCGCATTTATTCAAGTATTTTCGAATAGAGTTTTTTTTTCAACTCACCTTTCAGCCTTGCACCGACAGTTTATTCGACATTTTTTTTCACTCATAATAATAGATTTTAGAATTGCATGCGAAAAGTCTGTTTTACCGACTCTGTATTATTGACAAGTGGCATTGAAATTTGTTGACAAACGCCATTACTATACTATCAAACGGAATGGTCCGAAATTTCGTCAAGTAATTCTGAACATCTTTATCAAGAACGTAAGAATCAGAAAATGTAAAAATTCAAAATATAAATTAACATTTTCAGTTAAAAACAAAAGTGGTCTAAAACAAAAATGGAAGTAATCATTGCTGTGCAGCGTAATTCCGAAAAAATCGACAGATATTTCGCAGATAATTCACGTAAATTTAATGATCAAATTGATGATGAAACGTATATTAAGAATTTTATTCGATTTAGAATTATTTGAAAATTCTTTCCTACCGTGTTCTTTTTTTTCTGTTATCACTTCGCTACATGTGTTTATTCGAAAATTAATTTGTTTTTTAATCAACTGATGTCAACTTATGAACTAATGAATATTCGACTGGTCCAATTAGCAACGACGAGAGGGAAAATATATTCAAGATTTTTATTAACGATTTATAATTAATTTACGCATTTTATTAATCAATTTTGTTATTAATCCGATTTTCATGATTTCGTTCGATTTCAATATTTGAGTGGGAAATATTGTCATATATTTTGTGGGGATGGAGGTGATGAATCACTTTCAATCCGATGGATATTACGAGAATATTAACCAAACTCTATATACACCGTTTCACCATTATTTGATGAACATGATCTCGCAAATCTCGTATAATTGGTTCGATATATAGCAATCACGTTCACAGGCCGGAGTCGTCTACAACGACTCGTTAAAATTCGTAACGATAATCGACGAAGGATAATTGGTCGCTGAAAGAATTTGCGAAACACTCGCAGGTCCGAGATCGAGCTGGGCCAGCGGTGAAACGTTTTATATATAAAAATCCCACGCGTTTGTGTATATGGCAAAACTATCGAGGTGGTCGAGTCGACGATCGTTACGCAAAAGTCTCTGAGATCGTGTAAAGATTATGAAATGAATAAGAGTTTTTTTAGGGGAGGGAGGGTCGAGGATTTATTTTGTGACTTCAAGGAACTATTTGATCCGTGGATTAGGAAGAATGTGTCGTTTATACAAAATAATCTTGAATATCTTTGATAGATATTTCGTTCGAAAAATCCTTCAGAATTTCGTTCGTTTTTTTTCTTTTTTGCGCCTTTATATAATCGGTAAATGGTTTATCGTCGATGTGGGATTGCAAAAGGAGAAATCGCGAATTTCAAGGATTTCCTTCGACAAATAAATGAGAAAATTTCGTTGAAATAGAATTAACTCGACGACTTAAGAATACTGTTGTTGGTGCTAAATTCAAGAATCGTTAGTGATTTATTTTCGATATCCAATTGTGAGGGTAGTTTTTTAAATTAACAAATAATAATTAACATCCTACATTTATCATGGTTATAGTGTATTCAAATTTTTTTATTATTTAATTCAAAACATTTGAATACATATATACTAAACTTAATGTTCATTTGTGCAGTCATGTGAGAGGGTTCGAAAAAGTTATTGGGATGTGAATAAAATAGATATAAAAATAAAGAAATAAATAAAACCAATAAACAGGTAGTAATTAACGGTTGAACTTGATTGGAAAATTATAAACACTTGCTTAAGTTTGTGCTTAGACTCGAGTTTGTATAGTCAATAATTGTAACATTAATTATCAAATTATAACTATAAAACAAATAATAAAATAGTATTATAAAAATACTGACGATTCACTTAATAATGAAAAAATAAATTTTGACCATATTTTTTGTTTTTGTTCTGTTGCAGCGCCAAATAGTCCGTTGCATCTTAGCAACAGAGCCCACGCATTGCTCCTGCTGTACAGGCCTCAAGCATCCCTTACGGATGCCGATCACGCAGTAAGGCTACGTCCTGACTGGGGCAAGGTGAGACATTTTTATTTATTTTTAACGTCAAGCTTACGTCTCCGTTTCCTTCTCAATGGCTACAAATAAACTTTCAATAATCATGCAACGCCAATAGTACAAATTAAAGTCATTGAGACTAACTTTTCATTGATTAGAACTGATTAGAGTAATACATTTTAATATATTTTCGTTTTTTTTCGTTCACGCACGTTTTGTTATTTTATTTTCGACTCTTTGTGATAAATATTTCGTAAACGCGGGCGCATTTTATGCTCCGTTGGCAACGTAGAGTGAATAATGTGGTTGAAAGTATACACGCTCGTGGCTAACAATATATGAAGGGGTAATAACGTTTTTACTACGTGGTACTACACTGCACCGTAGTTGGCCTGGTTGCATGACCCGGGCGTTCACTCGAGAATAGCAAACGCCATATAATATTAATGCAGGTCGTGGAGGAAGAAAGAGAGAGACAGAGAAACGTGTATAAAAACAAAGAGAGAGAGAGAGAGAGAGACTAAACGATATTATATGAATTGATCGATAGGGACATTATCGAAGAGGAATGGCCCTCTCGGCGCTTGGAAGACACGAGGAGGCGTTTTTTGCTCTCTGCACGAGCGTTGCCATCGACAGGAATCCTCAGGGTGTACGTCACGAACTCACAAGGGTGAGTTATCAAATTTCGCCAAAGAAACAAAAATAAAAGTCATCCAATCACTTATCAGCGATTTAGCTTGATATACGAGGTCTGTTCAAAAAGTATCGCGAATTTTGAATTGCCGCGGGCTACTTATATTCGATTTTCGATTTTTTTTTGTGGCGTTAGGTTGGGTACTCATGTCCCTCACTTATGCTGAAAAAATCGGCCATTTTGAATGTTTAGTTAATTGTTGACAGCTGTTTTGGTTAGACGTGTTTTGGCCTGTCTTCGATTTTTGCCTATTCCAAAAAAGTAGCTTCCATTGCAATGATTGAGCTTTAGTTTCCATGTCATAACCATGAATCCATGATTCGTCACCAGTTATGACCCTCTGGAGCAAATTTGGGTCGTCGCGAACCGAGTCCAACAGCTCCTTAGCAATGTTAACGCGACGCTCTTTTTGCTCGAAATTGAGCAATTTTGGCACGAATTTCGTGGCGACCCTTCTCGTACCCAAATCATTGGTAAAAATGGTAGCTTCACCATATGCCACAGTCAACATTCGGAATGCGTCCGCGCACTTAATTTTGTTTTTCACACAAAATTTGATACAGATTCTTTGATCCATTTTTTGGAATAGGCAAAAATCGAAGACAAGCCAAAACACGTCTAACCAAAACAGCTGTCAACTAAACATTCAAAATGGCCGATTTTTTCAGCATAATTGAGGGACACGAGTACAAACCTAACACCATAAAAAAATCGAAAATCGAATATATGTAGCCCGCGGAAATTAAAAATTCGCGATACTTTTTGAACAGACCTCGTACCATATCAGACAAATGATATTCTCAGAGGGGGATGTTGGAATTTCGCTTCAGTATTTTTATCCTTCGATAAAAGTGTAAGCTTAGTAAAAATGTTGAAAAAACAATTGTACTGAAATTTTAGTTGAATAATCTATTAAGAATTTAGCAACAATTTTAACAATTATTTCTATTGGATTTGGAAATCGAATGAACATACATTTTCTCATCAATCAATGGAATACATAAAATATTGAAATAATTTTTTTCCTAATGAAATTCATTTAAACGAATGAAAAGAATTTTTTTTTTTTACGTTCTACACCGTCATTACACGAAGAAACATCGTGTAAAATGAATTTTTTTTCGTATTATTTCATTGTTTTTCGCAATTTCGTGAAGGAGATCAATGACCAATGTCATTATCCCGTGAAAAATGAGAAGAATCTCGAGTCCCAAGAATTCAAGCAATACGGGAGAAAGAGATGACGTTGCGTCACGCCAGAGTGATTCTATATACGCGGTAATTCCGCATGGCCTCGAACCTCGGGATTACCACTGTGTAGTTTGAGCTCTCTGCGGCTGACCATCGACTCCTGGCAGAGCGAAATAAACTCGCGAACGAAATGAACCCCGCGAAAAAGCTCGTCATATATATATCCATGAGGAATTCCGCGCCAACTCGATCTATTTAACCCTTACTCTCTCGGATTTGGTCCATCATTTTTTTTAACATCATTTACACAATGCTAAAAGTAATTGATTTGTTTTTCAGATTTTCTTTCGTCCAACACGTTTTATAATTATTTTTTTTACATAGAGAAGAAACTGCAAATTTAAAGGGATGCATTCGAATCGCATACTTTCCTCAAAACAGCTGGCTCAAACGTGAACAAAATACATTGCCTTTCTTCGCTAGTTTTAACGAAACGAAAAAGTTTGTCGGAATAAAAAAAACTCTTCAAAGTTCTCTGTCACATAACGAAATTGTTTACTCGATATCCAAAAGCACGTACGTTATTATTTTGCTCTAGATTCTCTTTGTTCGGAAAAAAAAGCTTCTAAAATTAAAAGCTTATGACAGTTCACTCTGGATCGTGATTAAAGAGGGTCGTTAGGTGAGAGAGTATTTATTGTGAATTTTTACAAAATTTTACTCACTCATGGAGAAACCTTTGTTTTGGTGATAACATTTTTGCGGGTTTTTTATGCTAATGTATTTAAAATGCGCCAAGACTTCAGAAGACTATATTTTGAAAAAATGCACGTGTGTCGTCTGTGTGCGGTTTGAAAATTCACCAGAGCAAACCACGGATCATCGATGTGTAATTTTTTGCACAAATAAATTGATATTACAGAATGTTTGTTATGAAATTTGGTGAGAATCGACAAAGCGATTGAGATTTTATATAAAATTATGAATTTTATCGGAAAAACCATTCCGTCCTTCAGCGTCAAGCAAAACACACTATCGTACTTAAAGAGGAAAGAAAAAAAGGTGAAAATAAAAATTTGCAAATCTATTCCTCCTCGTTTTCGAACACTCCAATATTTTCGAAATGAAAATGAAAAAAAGTCACTCGTTCACATACGAAGATTTGTAAATCAACGATACAAAAAAGCATGGACCAAATTTCAGTCGGTGAGGGTTAGACGTTGGTCATTTTCTTCTGGAATTACCCATGTATATAGTATTATAGTATTAGTCGTATATAGACACGTAGTTTCCGGCTCGCGCGGCCGTCGTACTCTCCTCGAGCAACGAGCAAAAGAGAGCCACTTCAATGACTCGGTACGATGGTCAGGTGAGTGACCGACGTACCGGATCCACGAGGGTAACGACAGTCACGCTATTATATACTCACCTGTTTGTCTGCACGATGACGAGCAACACGATGTTACTAACGTCAATGGCAATCGAGATTAACAGGTTTTTGATTTTTTTTTAACTGTAAAATGCAAATTTACAGAGTATCAAAGAATTTCTATTTTTTTTTCGTACCGAACCAAAGACAGAGTAGAGAAAAATTCGTAAAATTTACGAATCATTTTGTTTGTTTGTTAAAAGTTCAATGTTTAATTAAATTGAAAGTGGAAACAATTTAATAATTTCAAAATATTTATCGCACCGAACCAAAAACGGAATACAGGAAAATTCGTAAAATTTACGAATCATTTTGTTTGTTTGTTAAAAGTTCAATGTTTCATTAAATTGAAAGTGAAAACAATTTAATAATTTCGCAATATTTATCGAATCCTCCTTGTACAGGACATTATACTAATTTCTTATAAATAAAAAAAAATTGACAATACTCAAATTCGTTGGAAGAACGTATTCATTAAAACGACAAAATTTCAACAGATCGCTAACTTCTAACGACAGGGTAACGACAGTCACGCTATTATAGACTCACCTGTTTGTATGTGCCATGACGAGCAACGCGATGTTACCAACGTCAACAGCAATCGAGATTAACAGGTTTTCGATTTTTTTTTTACTGTAAAATGCAAATTTACTGAGTATCGAAGAATTTCGAATTTTTTTTTCGCACCGAACCAAAGACAGAGTACAGGAAAATTCGTAAAATTTACGAATCATTTTGTTTGTTTGTTAAAAGTTCAATGTTTAATTAAATTGAAAGTGGAGACAATTTAATAATTTCGCAATATTTATCGAATCCTCCTGGTCCAGGACATTATACTAATTATTTATAATACCACAAAATTTGCGATTATTTAGTAATAAATGAAAAACAAAATTGACAATAGTCAAATTTGTTAAAGAAAGGTATTCATTAAAACGACAAAATTTCAACATGTCGCCAATTTCTATGTGATTTTCTTACGACACAAAAAAAAAACAATATTTGAGACAGAAATTTGGGACTCAGGACATTAATTGTATTTTTTTTATTTTTTTTTATTTAGGTACTCCATCGTATGTTATCGCCTTGTCTGAGACGTCAGGGAGCAACATCAACGAGATCACCGTACAACAATCATGTGGATACGAGTCCAAGAATCAGACGAAATCGTCATAATCATCAGCAACAGAATCTTCGTAATAATCATCATGAGCATCATCGTCAGAAGAATCATATGCTTTTGCCGTTGATGAGTCCGAGTCAACGTCACAGAAGAACGATATTAAACACATCGGATTGCGAGGACAACAGCAGCGGAGATGACGAATTTACTCAGGTAAAAATTTTGACTTACATTTTAAAAATTTTATCTTACGATTTATATTTTAATAACAGTTTAAGGGGGGGAATAGGGTTAGGACAGCGTTTTCTCAATGATTTTCATGAATTTTTTTATAGTATAAAAAATGAATATAATTTACTGAAACTTTGAGAAAATTTTATACATATATTTAAGTATATACTATAACATTTTTGAAGAATTTTCTTGAAAAACACCGAAGATATTAGCGACCCCATATTGCAGGTCACAATTAGACTCAGCATTTTGTGTACATTCTGGAAGCCGCAATTTTATCTGAAATCAAACGAGGTTGGAATTTACTTTTATTATATGTCTCTCTTCTATATGAACCTAAATGCTATAAAAAAAATAGAAAATTGAATTTTTTACAGGGGTCAGAACAAAAAAGCATGATTTTTTGCCGTTTTTTACATCTTTATTTGCAAAAAAAAAATTATTTTAAATAATGATAATATTCCGATTTTAGGTTCATATAGAGTGCAATACTATGAAGAAAGTAACTGCCAATTTTCAAAATGATTGGTTGAAAACTTTTCAAACTAGCGTGTACGCAAGTACAAAGAAAATCGTTTTCAGAAAAACGCGTTTGAAAAAATAGCGCGCTCGGGGCCTGAAGGAAAGCTACTCACTTTAATGGCATATAACAATCGAACGAGTCGGAATTTTCATAAAAAATTTTGGGCACATATTTTTCAATAGTTCTACTAACAATTTATGAAATAAAAAAAAATCGATTTTTTGAACCGTCTAACTCTATTTCCCCCCTTAATAGAAAACGCGCGTAAATAAGAAACTTGCATATATTGTTTCCTCATCATTTTATCTCGACCAAAAATTTACCTCTATGAGCAAGTCAGTTTCCCAATTTTCGCCTCCTCAGAGAGAAAATTTTCGTGAGCGACATAAAATAATGAGGAAGCAATGTGCAAGTTTCTAGCCTTTTTTAAATGAAAAACAAAAAAGATCGACATAATTAAATTTCCATATTCATAATTTTTGTACATTATTGATCGTGCGAACGTATAAAGAATTCTCCGGCTTTTTTCTCTCGCGGATTCTGTCGCATAGCGCGAAACCCCATAAAAATCCAATGAATTGGATTTTTATGGGGTTTCGACGATCGTTACAAATTTGCCCGCTGGAACAAAAGAATATGGTTACTTTGTCAACGCGGTGATGAGCACAACACTTCCGAAGGACGTTTATAACAACGTGTCGATCTCAATCGAAGGTCCACTCTCGGCCATATTAGCAATTCGATGTGCATCGTTGTCATTGTCGTCCGTCACGGAGACACAACAGTTTTCCTTATGAAACGAGCTGTAATATATATAGAAAAAAGACAATCCGTTGATCTTGCAAACCCGGAGCTTTTTTATATTGCTGACTATATATCCGGCATTAAAATACGACGACGACAATGACAACTTCGACTACCATCATTTGCGATCTCGTCTAATTATAAGTGCGATCCAAGACCCGTGCGAAAAGTTCATTTACGTTTCTTCGTTTGGGAAATCCTCTTGGGGAGGATTTTACAATTTCATCTACGTACACTTATGTATATTTCGATTGCGGTAGAAAAAATCGTCATGTAACACGTAAAACTATGTGGGAAAGGTCTTTTTGACTTTTGACAGTTAACCAATACGCACTTTCGCTCAAATCTTAGCAAATTTCTCTTTCAGGGATGTTTTTGCATTTCAGAAATGTTTTCGAATTTTTTTGAACACACTGAAAGGGATTTTAAGAATAAAGATCATTACCTTAGGTAACTTATTACTGTTAACAAAGTCAATTGCTATTTGAGACGTTGAAATTTCCCATATAATCTAAAAATGTTCTGTAGAGAACATTTAAGTCCTTCGGGTTAAGTCGATCAGATAGGAAATCATGTATATTCAATAAAGTATTGCATTTGTATACGGTCACTCCGAGGCGAAGTAACAAAGTTACATTTCCATCTGTTTAATGTTACAGACGATTTGTCGAAGACTCTTGTCGAGCCCGAGTCCAAACGACAATGCGAAACTTCATTCGACCCTCGATCGACTTTATCAGGATGTGGAGAAACTGAAGAGTGAGTTTCACTAGCGAGAAATCACGTTACGCTTCAACGAATCAACGACATTGCGTGAATAACAATTTGACGTTACGATCTGTTTCATTTTTTCTCTTTCTATCTCTCCCTCAGGGATAGATCCGAGACCGGCCGAGGTTCTTTTACCACCTCTAACAGGTGGCACTGCCACTGGTGAACTCGATTGTATTTTGTGCTGTCGTACCTTGTGGAAACCCGTCACTACTCCGTGCGGTCATACCTATTGCTGGATGTGCCTCGATCGTTGTCTCGATTATTCGTCAGCTTGTCCGCTCTGTGTTACATCACTCGCCGATGTAAGTACAAAACTACAATGTATCCCATGTATTAACAATTAACAATGGATGCAAAACAATCAAAAAAGTGTGCAAATTCGAAATTTTTACATTGATTCCTCGTTACTTCACTTCGCTCACAACTTTTTATCGAAATCATCCATTTATGGGCGCAAGTTAGTTTTTGGAATTTTTGGCTTCCTCGTGAAGCAAGTTTTTTGAGTGAGATAAAATAATGAAGAACGTCACGTCAAATTCTGCACACTTTTTAACGTCAAACCCAACAATGACAGGCTATTTCTAAAAAAAATTCAAACTATCATAAAATCTAAACACATTCAGCGATTTCCCCTAAATTCAATATCCACATATCCTTCGATTATACTCCGTTCGTGTAAAAAAAATGTATTAAGATAATCTCAAAAATTGCGGAAGTTTGAATAATCATCGTTTGTATAATCCTTTTAATTTCACCTTTATGAATTTCTAAACAACAAATTAATGACTAGCCGCGCGACCGATGACATAACCGTGAAAAAAAAGATTATCGAAATTACGGAAACCAATAAAAGTTTAGTTTTTAGTGGCGTAGATTTGGATGACGTCAATTCCATGCAATGAAAGGCTTTTTTTTTTTTAATTCAAACTTTCATAAAATCTAAACACATTCAGCGATTTTCCCTAAATTCAATATTCACATATCCTTCGATGATACTCCGTTCGTGTAAAAAAAAATTTATTCACATCTCACAAAAATTGCGGAAGTTTGAATAATGATCGTTTGTATAATCCTTTTAATTTCACCTTTATGAATTTCTAAACAACAAATTACCGACTACCCGCGCGACCGATGACATAACGCGAAAGAAAAGATTATCGAAATTACGTAAACCGATAAAAGTTTAGTTTTTGAGTCGCGTAGAATTGGATGCGGATGAGAATGGATGATGAGACGCGGTGGACTATTAGTTGCGAGAGTTCTCGGATCATCGTTGCAAAATTTCTATTACGTCAAGGATACCTTGAAGATGAAGAAAATATGTAGTATGATATATAATACGTATATATATATACACAGCGAAAATCGTTAAAATCTTACTCGTTAGTTACGAGCGGTTAATCTCAGAGAAATACACGCTTTTGCTAAAAATTGGGGGGGGGGGGGGACAGAGAGAAAAGAGTTCGGCAAACCTTTCGCTGTTGTGGCTCTTCAAAAGACTGTTATACGTAAATGAGACATTGTGCGAGTTTTCTTCCTCGAACGGTTAACGATGCAAACGCCCCCGTTGCGATTGCAGCCGTAAGATTGAAATGATTGTTTGTGGTCGCGTGCCGTTACCAGTGTTATATACTGATAGAGTCCTATTTGCCGACTCTGAGCTTCCGTGTATTCACGAGAATGTGCATTATGTATTGTCTAACTGGATATGGTTGTCTTCGATATCGCGACTTTTACGAGAGGTGGGGAATACTCATTAGCGAGCTAGAAGACCGCAAAAAAGATGTCAATACGATTTCCGGTTTTATCGAACTCTCGGACATAATAATCGTTATATTCTTCATTTTTTTTTGCATCTTCTACTCAATCTCGTATTTTCGTCTGATCGATTTCTTTCTTTATCTCCAACTTCGTCTTTTCCTCCTCTCTCTCTTCGCACTTCTTCCTCCTCATCTTCTTCTTGTGATTGTCATGAATGGTCGTAATATCATTCATTTCGATGAAGCATCGTAATGTCAAAATTCCTAGTGTCTTTTTTTTTTGACGTAGTTTATGAACTGTTCAAGAGACTCGTTTTTCCAATCAGGGCTTTTTTCCTCGATCAGCGTTCCCGACTATTTTGTTTTTCCTTCATCTGCCCCTCGTTCGTAACGTCTTCGATCATAAACCATCGAAAAATCTATACGGAAGAAACTCATCTGCACGGTTCGAACGCTCCCTCTATCGCCCTGACCTCTAGCGGCGAAATTTAGTACCAATGTTTCCCCAATCAACGTAACCTCAATTCGTGGCAAACGCTCTGGCGTAAAACAAAGAACAACGGATATAAAAAAGGGCAATGCCGTTTGAAAGACATTTTGGGGGCATTCTTTAATTTATTTACTTATCATTCTGTCTCCTCTGTCCTCTGAGACTTTGGTTTAACCTCGATAAATACTAAATTCGTTTTGATTAATCTTTAAATACAATATTCGCGACATGGAACATTTAATGGCGTGACGACTCACCACAGACATTCTAATATACATCCGCAATAGCCCTTACGAAGAATTTATCAACTTTTATGTTATTCGTAAAAGAAAAAAATTTATTGTAAAATGTAAGAACACGTAGCCAAGATTGGTCGTATTTTCAAGGTTACGTCATGACTCAACCTTTTCACATACACGGTGTTATACTTACTAATTTATCACGTGCAATCTGACTGATGGATAATTCTTACGATTTTCCAGTACTTGGCGAGTAGCCAAAAAACCGTGACGGATTTTGTCGAGAGGGCACTTAAGATCGTAGCACCGGCCGAATATGCCTTGAGAGCGGCTAGTCATCGTCTCGAGATGGTACAAGGTCTTGGCCTCTTGGGGAGCGAACAAATCGCCGTTTTCGTCTGTACAACGGCATTTCCATGCGTCGCTTGTCCATTATTCGTTTACGAACCGAGATACAGACTCATGGTACGAAGGTGCATGGAAAGTGGCGTTAGACACTTTGGAATAGCCGCTTGTCTAAACAGAGAAGCGACCGGCTCAAAGAGGTAAAAATCAGATCGGTTATCATTTTTTTATTTTATTTTTTTTACTTTTGTATTTTTTTTTTGTACTAACGGTCGTTTTTTTTTTCAGGTACGCCGAGTACGGTACGATATTGGAAATAAGGGATAGAGTTTTGATGAAGGACGGTTGTAGTATTCTTAGTACGGTTGGTCGTAGAAGATTTCGAGTTCTTTCCGGCGGTGAACGCGACGGTTACGACACTGCTGAAGTTGAACTTGTTCGGGACTCGTCTGTTCAGATCGAAAATCTTAGAAATCTCACGGAACTTCACGATAAGGTGAGTTTACGTTCTTAAAATGTCCGTATTTTTCCTTCCAATGAACTTCTATTTCAAACAATAAATTTGTTAACTCGCGCAATATTAAATTTCTAATTGACGAAAGATTTACCATTTGACAATGTCCCTCTCTGGCTTGTTGTAGAGAAAATTTTCGATACGCAAAAATTCCTATTTTTTATCATCAAAAACGTAAAAAAAAATTTTTTAATCAGTTTTTTATCAAATTTAGGCGAATATCTATATTTCGTACTTTTTTTTCAACGTTTTTCATTACGCTTTTGAAAATGAGGCTACATGCTAATTTCAATTTGTATCAATTTCTTCTCCGAGATTTGATTGATTTTAAATGATATTTTTTTCGAAAAATTGATAACACCATAAATATAGAATGCTTTTATCGATTATCTCTGATTCAATACCAAATATTCTTCTAATAAACACCTATAGGGGTTTTTCTGAAAGAAATGATTGTAAAATTCCATTAATTTTCAACGCCTCGATGAATTTTCTCCAAATTCAATAACGAACAATATTTGTTAATAGTCCATCTGTGCAGAAAGTTCTATTTTCATTTCGCGAATATTTCACGAATTGTGGTCTCAATAGACATTTTTGGAAAAATTAAAAGTTGAGCATGACCGGGTCGTTCGAAATTCATGAAAATTATATCGGACGAAAGAGGCTGACAGTTCTACCTGTCCGTCAAATTTCGTTTCGATCGGTTAAGTCATTCCAGAGTTATAGAATTTTTATTTTTACAAATGCGTGTTTTCTGACATTTGGACATATTTTAAGCACATTGATATTGAAAACGAAAAAATAATTTTTTTCATGAAAACAAAGTTCTTCCACAATGAGGATATAAAAAATGCCTTGAAATCACTTTGCTTATCGAATATCGTTGAAAAATCGGTCGTTTAATGAAAAACGTGAGAAAATATCTAGAAACATGAAAATTCCTCAAACATCATTCGCCACACAAACACAAATGAAAACGTTCATTAATACGCGTAAAATAAATTAAAAAAAAAAGCTTACCTCTGATAAAAATGCAGCAATACTTACTTTTTAAATACGCTATTTAACAAAAAAATATTTTATCTCCAATATATCGGAATTAAAGAATTCGCTCGTCAATATTTACTCTTCCCCTTGCCGATTCTTCAATTATTCCACGGGGTCAATGAACTCTTAGCCAAGGAGCAAAAGTTTTCAAACAATTTTAGCAATAAACTCAAATTGATTACGGAGTTCACGAGATTTTCACTAATCTACTTGATCAATGTCGAGTATAATTTATAGCCACAAAAAAAAAAATTCTAAACACGATTTTTTCTCCTATGAATTGAACGTTATCATTTTTTGTCAGACAAGTAAAAATGTATCAAAACAAAATAATTACAAAGACTTTTTGTCTCCCCAATCGCAAGTTGCAATTAATTCAGTGATAAATCGTTATTTTGTCTTTTTTTTGTTTTCGCCAGGTGAGGTCAAAGGGTAGAAGATGGTGGTCGACTGTCTCTGCGTTTCAACAGGGCGAGATACAACGAGTATTTGGCATAATGCCCGAGACCGAGGAGGATTGGTCACGTTTACCCGATGGCCCATCTTGGACATGGTGGTTTCTCGCGATTTTACCGTTCGGACCACAGCTTCAGGTTGGTATTCTCGGCACGACGAGCCTCGAGAAGAGGCTCCGAGCCATCGAAAAGACGCTCGATCATATGGAGAAGAGACAATTGACCATTGCACCAGCGCCGGCCGAAGATACGACAACAACATCGAGCATATGTCGAGACGATCCTGCAATTACCGACACAGCGGTTTCGGTGGTGCAGCAGTCTTGAAAAAAAAAAAATCTCATATATTAACCAACGAAAACGTCTTTCGCGATTTTTCATTCAACTCGAGGATTTACCCATTTGCAAATTTTTCCCTCGTAATGTAAAAAAAAAAGCAAAAAACACGTGAAAAAATACGTGCACGAATGTAAACGGGAGACAAAATTGGTGAACAATATTGAAAACGAGATTATAAAATTGACAAATATTTTTCTTAATCCGTCAGGTTGGGAAAGAGAAATGTTAATTTATTGGCAAAAGTAGATTTTATGAAACGAGGAAATTTATCGAATTTCAAAAGATTTCCTCCACTTGACCAAATAGATGTTTTTCTTTTTCTTTTGTTTTCTTTTTCATTAAATGCAAATAACTTTTGTTTCTCATTCGAGCGAAATTTATTCATAATTTCGTTTTGTCAGTGTTGTGTCGGCAAATGGGTTTGAATTCGTTTCATTCCGAATGACTGGAATTCCAGCCATTGTTTATTAATATCCTCGATCTTACGAAAAATTGCACTTCTCTTCTCATACCTTTTTCTTATTTAGTTCAAATTCTACCGACGATAATCCGAATCGAAAGTACGAGAAGAGGGAAAAAAAGGAAATTGTCACTTTCCTCTCTCTCTCTCTTTATATCCAATGTCTTAAATCTCTCTCTTTCTCTCTCTCTCTCTCTCTCTCTCTCTCTCTCTCTCTCTCTCTCTCTATCTTCTTTTTTATCAAAAAATAAAGTTCCGTGAGAGTCCGTCAAGAGACTATAGAATGAAAAAAAATAATAATAATCTCGAACACTTTTGCATTCGATAGCCATTAAAGATTTCAGCAAGAACGCCTTATCGAGAAGCCAAAAACGGCCAAAAACGATCGTACCGAATTTATCGGCAAAAAGTTTACGTGTATTTTTAACAGAGATAAAAAAATATAATAATACTCCGGATATATCGAAATTGTACAGAATGGAATATACATATCTGAGTCATCGGACCGACGATAAAGTCGTTTTCTTCTTCATAAGGCGTTGACGCTCCTTCCGCTGATGCAATACGCAAATCTGTTCTTCCATAATTACATATTTACAATTTACCTTTTAACAAAAAAAAAAAGAAAGAAAAAGGAAAAAAAAAGTTTAATAAAAATAAATATATATATATCTATATAAAAATGCATATATGTATA
This sequence comes from Oxytorus armatus, assembly GCA_958009045.1. Lineage (NCBI taxonomy): Eukaryota > Metazoa > Arthropoda > Insecta > Hymenoptera > Ichneumonidae > Oxytorus > Oxytorus armatus. The sequence goes on along the minus strand of OY253746.1, from coordinate 13,930,026 downwards.
CACACACGTTTATGTATACACAAGTAGGAGTCGAGAAAAATTGGACAAGTACGATCGAAAACGATTGATCTGTGAATTTTGAAAATTCATCGAAATTTCACAATTTTCAATTATCTCGTTTTTTTTTTTCACATCCATCAGTTTGATTATTCCGGCAAAAATTGTTTTTATTTAAAAAAAAGGTTCGTAAATAAAATCGTAAAGGCTAGGCTCGTGTAAAACAACAATACGATAAAATGACAGAAATTTATTTATTTTTTTCACAAACAATTTTTTTTCGTCGAATCTGTGATTTTTAAAAAATACTGCTGGAATAATAAACACGACGGAAGAATAAATTAGCGAATTTACAATTTTTAAGCTCTGAAAGAGTAAAAAAAAAAAAACGCATGGAGAAAAAGACACTAACGATATTTGTACGATTTTTCTCTGCTTTCGAAATCCACGAGGCGGAAACGACCGAATCTTTCGAAACTATGCAATTTTTCTTATGCAAATGACGTTTTCTTTTTTCTGCGTAACGCCGCAATTTTTGCCAATCGAGATTTGGAAAGAGCGATCGCTTGGTGAGAACGACAAATTTTCTCCGTCGACGATTCGACCAGAGCTCGATTCTCAATTTACAACGACGCACTTTTCCGCAACGCCATCTCTGTCAATATCTATTTTACTTTTATTTTTTAAGAAAAGAAAAACATAAACAGAAAAAAAAAACGTCGAGAAGAAAAACGACAACAAACAGAAGAGAGAAACATATTTTTCCTTACGTTATATTCCATCGCCTATAAGACTTTGCGAGTAACAGCTCTAGCGTCTAGTAATTTATTCAAGCGTGTGATCATGATCGTGAGAGAGTAACAGAAATAATCGTTAATTCAATTAGAAACGTCATATCGTAACGTGCAATTAAGTATTTACGAGTTGAACGTACGTGATGTATTAGATAATTAATTTGCCTGATTGTTGTCACGAATTTCATCGTTATTGTTTTTTTTTTTTTTCTACAATGATGACAGAATATTCACGTCTATTGTAAAATTGCCAACGTATGAATGTTTTTTTTTCCGTTACTCACTCGCGATTGTCTAACCGTATTTTTCGAATCCGAAATAACGAGATCAATGTTTTCTGATAAAAAATTTGTTTCCAATCGATTTTATGAATATATATACATATATATATATATTAGGGCGATTTTTTTTTCGACTATTTTTTTTTCAGTCCCCACCCGAAATTTTGTTGGATATGTCGAAAAAGAAATTCCCTGAAAGTTACAGCCCTTAATATTAATTCTAAGTACTTTTCCAAAGCGTGAGAAGATTTTCCAGCTAAAATACACGTAAATCGAATTTTTCTTTTTTCAAATTTCTATAACTCAGCCGCATTTTATGCTATCATATTGTTCTCGGTTTCGATTTACTCAGAATAAAACAATCTAAAAAAGTGTCTTTTGCGGTGAAAGTGTAAATTGTACTGGTGAGTTGGTACGGGTCACTGAAGTTGATTTTTACCCAAAATTCTCGTTTTTTTGCTGTTATCTCCGAAACAATGAACTTTACAAAAAAAATGTTAAAGAAAAATTTGTTGGAAATTTAATTTCCTACAAAAAAGGTCCTATCGACCCAATTGCTTACATAAATATTTCTTAAGATATTGAACTTTAACTTATGAGTAGTATAAAATTTATAAAATATGAAATATTAAATAATAAAAAAAATAAAAAATAAAAAAAGTTCAATATCACAAGAAATATTAATCTAAGCAATAGGGTCGATACGATCTTTTTTATAGGAAATTAAATATCCAACAAATTTCTCGTTTACATTTTTTTCGTAAAGTTAATTGTTTCGGAGATAACAGCAAAAAAACGAGAATTTTGGGTAAAAATCAACTTCAGTGACCCGTACCAACTCACCGATACAATTTACACTTTCGCCGCAAAAGGCACTTTTTTAGATTGCTTTATTCTGAGTAAATCGAAACTAAGAACAATATGATAACATAAAATGCGGCTGAGTTATAGAAATTTGAAAGAAAAAAAAATCGACTTAGGTGTATTTTAGATGGAAAATCTTCTCACGCTTTGGGAAAGTACTTAGAATTAATATTAAGTGCTGTAAGTTTCAGGGAATTTCTTTTTCGACATATCCAACAGAATTTCGAGTGGGGACTGAAAAAAAAAAATAGTCGAGAAAATAATCGCCCTAATACAAATAAATATATATATATATATATATATATATATATATATTCACGAAGCGTTCTGCAAATCGGATTAATATAAATTTAAGCTGGGCGTAAACCAACTATCTCACTCTCTCCTTCTCTCTCTCTCTCTCTCTCTCTATATGTATATATATATATATATATATATATATATATATACTTTTCTCTATTCTATAGACTTTTACGAAGTTACGAATCATGCATTGTGATATTATTCTATAGCCTTCCTTGTATATTGTTACTACGACTCTACAAATATACGTGAGGCATTCCACGCTAACTACAATTACGTTCTTGGGCCTCAGCCTCCGAGATTTGGTCCAGACGATTTTTTTTTTTTCACTTGTAAAATGCATTCAGTTTTTTCATACATTTTTTTCGATACGCAATAATGAACAATAATTTTTTTAACATATTTTAGGTAAAATAAAAGTAGCTTAAAAAATCTGCAAAAAATCATCGAAATGCTGTGGGAGATATCAAATTTATTATTTTTTTTTTTTTCGCACACCACGCCACACTTCTATGGAATAAATGGAAAGAAATTTTGACTTCCGTTACAAGATTTTTCCGAATTTTCCGATACTTTTTATTTAGGTTTTCCTTTAATCATTTTTTAATTGTTATTTTTCAAAATGTTCAATGTGCTTTCTGAAGAATGGACAAAAATTCTCGACAATCCTCTGTCAAACATAAAAAATATAAACTTCATTCCAATGTTCTGCAATGTTCAAACTACGTTACATAATTTTGTCGACCCCATTGGACCGAGACTGTTCGTACGACAATCATTTAAAATCTTCTGGAGTCATTTTGATTCCGTGTGACCAAGGATAAAAGTTAACGAGAAAGAACTGAAAAAACTGAATCCATTTTGATGCCGTATATATATTATTAATAGCTATGGACCGATTGACATAGGATTAGGGTCAGACGTAGGTTAAGTTGAACGTGAAATGCCTCATCAATATGTATATTCATATATAATAATAATAATAATAATAACAATAGTGTTTATTATTTTTATTATAATTATATGTATATATATAATGCCATTCGACTTTCCATTTTTACTTCCACATTTCTATATTTATCTTCATCTCTTCATATCGAAATATTGTAATAAAAACATTGTGAAATCAATCTCGTTTATTTATTTATTGACTTCCCGAAAAATTCAAGCGAGTCGAATTCGTTGATTTTTTTTTTTACGTTAACAACCACAAGTACAGGAGATTTTTTTTGCCGAATAAAAAACAGTTTCATCTCGATGAGCGGCGAGATTGGATATCTGGAGAAATATTCGGTAGCTCCAGCACCGAGCAGAGACTATTACGGCATTAGAATTCTTCCGAACGAGGTTTTTCGTCAATTAATTTTCGAAGGAAACGAAAAATGTCAACTGACATTCGGAACCCTAACCCCACGTTCGATAATTTTTTCTGCAATTAGGTGAAACTTTTTCTCTGGAAAATTTCTCACGGTCCGCACAGAACGCCGATCGTAAGAAACGCAAAGTTCGACGTTTTCACGGCTGACAAATCGTTGCAGGACGAGATTCATCGGATTTTCGGTAAAATCGTTGCCGACGATTTCTTTGGGTTTGTTTGAATTCTTCATTTTTTGTTTTCTCGATCTTGTATATAGCGGTCCTCTCGTAGGTGAAACACTGCTGGAAAACGTGAGAGACATTGCAACCGGTAGAACGAACATTTGGATGAAAAATTTGTGCGAACTGGATCGTGGCTGGACTCGTGTTTTCACGGAAGGTCGATCGATGCAAAAATTCGATAATAAAAATGTTGTTTCGCAATTTGAGAAGAAACGTGGTGTCAGAGGGAGAGTTAATTCGACGGGACACAAGGGAAATCCGTCTTCGAAAATACCCTCGAAATTTCTTGCTAAAACACCGCTGGAAGTTATAATAACAAATCCTGTGACGAAGAAAACCGTCGGAAAAGTATCGGAAATTGGTTCGACGAGTCTGATGACTTTCGGAATTACGACGAGACGAATGAATGAAGTGTCGGAAAAAATTATGGGAATGGAATTTGAAAAGAACGGGGAAAACGATAAAACGACTCGAGGCGCAAAGAGCGATAGGAAAATGGCGGAACGCAACAAAATGGCGGAACTTAACAAGATGGCTGAACAAAACAAAGAGGCGGAACATAACAAAGTGACGGAACACAACAAAGTAGCGAAACGCAATGAAATGGTGGTTCGTCCTAACACGATGGAACGCGCTAAAATGGCGGCTAATGAAAAAATCGAGAAAATCAAAATGGCGGAGAAAACCAGAAATAATGTAAATTCTCGTAAATCAACGATATTGAAAACGGACAAATCGTTGGTAAAAGGAATTTCGAGCTTTCCGAAGAAAAATATCAATCTCGCTGATCTGATACACGATGATATGAACAAAAATCGTACTAACACAAGTACTCTTAATGATTCACGTGACCTCACTTGTCTCGATAAAACCGGACGATCAACTGTCGGCGATTCTCAAAAATCTAACGAATCTTCATCCGGCAATTACGTTATACAAAATCTCTGGTCGTCAAATTCGAGCATCGCTTCGATTCCATCCCCCAATGACACTTTACCCCTCGAAGATTCGTCGAAAAAATACGAGAGATCGTACTTGACAGATAAATACAAATCAGCTAAGAAATTTTCCATGAAACAACGAATCGTAGAACAGGAAAAGGAAAAAATATCGAAGGACAAAATCAGGAGTAAGGAGATGGAGAATTTTGGAAAAATTTCAACAGCCCGATTAAATCATTTCGATCGATTTCCAAAACCCGGAATCTCCGCTTCGACGGCTCTCGACGCAATTAACATATTGTCGACTCTTGGTAACAGAAACAAGCATTTCCGATCGACAATTTTGAATATTTCGCGTCTGGGACAAACGTCGTCCGTTTCGTCGAAAAATATCGGTTCATCTACGAAAACGCAATCGGAATCCAAAATCGAGATTGTTAAAACGAAAAAAGAGTAATAAAATTTGATTTTAGATTTGATTTATTGATTTTAGATTTCAAAATCTCTAATTTTATTACTGTTTTCCTTGAGACACTCAATTTTCAAATATTTCCTTTCCAAACTTTGCTAATGAAACAAACAAGATCGGCATAAAAAAAAAATGAAGTCACTTAAGGTAGTAGTCTGGTAACTTAAACCGATTTTTATGTCTTTTTTGGAGAGCGTTTTTTTGTAGGAAAATAAAAATGATTCGTTTTGGATATTTAGGATGTTTTTGTTTACAGATTAAAGATAGAGAAAAAAATTTTTTGGAAAAAATTTAATAGTTTATTATTATTAATATTATTGATCGAAGTTGGCACCTCGAAAAAAAGCGCGTGGGTGGCCCCGGTGATTTTGGCTCTTGATGTTATTTGAAATGAAAAATTCTTGATAATTTTTAATCTATAGACATGTCATTCCGGTCGGAACTACTGAAGTTAAATTTCGTGGATAAATAACAATATAATATATGTAAGCAACAAAATGGCGGACTTTGGAAAAAAACTTTTTTTCTCCAAAGTCCGCCATTTTGTTATTTATCCATGAAATTTAACTTCAGTAGTTCCGACCAGAATGACATGTCTATAGATTAAGAATTATCAAGAATTTTTGATTTCAGATAACATCGAGAGCCAAAATCAACGGGGCCACCCACGCGCTTTTTTTCGCGGTGCCAACTTCGATCAACAATAATAATAATAATAAACTATTAAATGTTTTCAAACTAAATTTTTTTCGTTTCTCTCTTTAATATGTAAATAAAAACATCCTAAATATCCAAAACGATTCACTTTCATTTTCCTACAAAAAAACGCCCTACAAAAAAGACATGAAAATCGGCTTAAGTTACCAGACTACTATCTTAAATCACGCGAGAAAAAACTATACCGAGCATTCTCGAACGTCACGACATCGCGTTGTTTGTAATTATATCGTAAATAAATTAATTCCTTCTCGAAATCATTGCCGCCTCGGACTATTCGTATTGCTAGAAGATTCTATTACGCAAGAAGGTCGCAAAGTGGTATATATCATAGCTATGATGTGGCGCTGCCTCGAGGCGAATTCCGCTATCGACCTATCGTCGACGAGTAAAAATTAATAAAAAAAAGAAACATAAAATTTCCTGATCCATCGAATTTTTCCCCACCCGCACGAATCTACGTGTACAATAATATTGAGTGAATTTATAAAATCCATACACGATAGATATATGTTAAAATTGCCGGTTAGAAAAAAAAATCGGCAATTTTCAAAGTATATCACGAAAAAGCTCGTTGTCTTTTTCATCTTTCGCGTTTCTGGAAAATGTATCCCGGTTAGATTCTTGTATTAAATAATAGAAAAATAATGGAAATGTTGCGGAGGCGAGGGATTGCGAGGGGGGACCTGGCTGGCTCTCGCAATTATCCAGGAGTCCGATAGTGGTGGAGACGTTCATCGATCGATGTTGGCCTCCGCAGCCTCGAAAACCTCGTGCCAGGTTGCGTTGAGCTCGCTCGTCGAGTATGATTCTGCGCAGATTCGAGCGCCTCTCACCCACGTTTTGTGCACGCCGGGAAAATATACGTGTGCGCTGTCGTAGAAAATGAGAAACGGCGAGAGTGGAAAGGGGAAAAGTGAGAGACAGAGAGAGGCAGAAAGTGAAAGAAATAAAGAGAAAGCAAGTGAGAGAGAGGGAGGGAGAAACGGATATACAAAGAAAAAGAGAGAAACAGAGAGAGAAGAGAGGGACAGAGGAACACACACACACACACACAAGCACACATGTATATATACAGGAAGAGAGTGAGAAACAGAGATAGAGAAACAGTGAAAGAAAGAGAAAGAGAGAGAGAGAGAGACAGAGTCATCAGAACGAGAAGGATTTGGAGAGGATGGAAAATTCAATTGCCCCAGATTCACCGAAGTTATGTCAGGCGCGGATCGTCCAAAGATGAGGGGTTGTGGTGGAGTGGAGGGTAATATTATATACAGACGCGGTAAATGTTATACGTAACAGCTTGTAGTTACGTATCAAGAGAAGCGACAGCGTTTCGACGCATGAATTACATGTATATATAGATGTTTAGAGATATATTATATGAACCCTAGTAACATTCGCCTTGCTCGAGTTGGCGAACTCGTAGTTTTATTAGCTTCGTCAATCGAGAGAGTTCATAATACAAACGACAACGTCATCGACGACGAGAAAGAGAGAGAACGAGATTGAGAGAGAGAGAAAGAGAGAGAGAGAGTGAGAGAGAGAGAGAGAGAGAGAGTGAGGGAGAGAATTGCATTAGATACCCCCGTTCGCGTGACGCTTTACAAACGCTCTCGGCCTCGAGTCGCGAACGCGGAACCGTTAGTTCATACGCGGTTGTTGCATCGACTCGCTGCACCGTCGCACTCTCCGTGGTCATTGCAACAAATGTGTGTGTGTCTTTACTGGTCTCGTCCGTGTATTGGCGACTTACGACTCTCTCTCTCTCTCTCTCTCTCTCACACACACACTCGGTGTGTGCGTATGTGTGCGTTGAACTCGCGCGGCTAACGCGAGGTTCCCGAGAGTCGAACTCGTGAAACGTCGCGTTTGGCCTCGGCGAACGCGACCTCGAACGGAAAAAAAAAAAAAAGAATTTTTTTTTCACAGAAAAACATTTTTCGTTCGATTTTATGTCCCGCACCGCGTGACGATAGACGCGAAAGATGGACGTGATGGATGGAAATTCGATGTTCATCATTAGCCACGTGGACGTGGATAATGGGGACGAAATGTTTCTCGGATTCACGTGTAATTCAATCAAGTCGCACTGAAAGACGTCAACCCTCTATACACAAATCTATCTCATAAAAACACACATATATATATATATATATATATATATAATTACGCGGATAATTCTTCGGATCGACTGGCAATGGCGAATTTCGCCACCATGGGCTCAGCAAGACACTCCGAGTGAGTCTCGCATATATACATATATATATATATACATTTGTATATATATCCCGAGCGGATTTCCTCGTTTAGTCAAATGGCAATAAATCGTAATGTAAAACATAAAATACCAGAAAATAAAAGAGAAAAAAAACTAAAAAAAAAAAAAAAAAAATAAATAAATAAAGTTTCATTTGTTGTATTATTGTTTGAAGTTCCACGATCCAATTGTGAGAATATTTTGTAAGAACATTTGCGTGCGCGGGAAAATGTTTGTTCAACGTACGAAACAACGTTGGAATATCGAACCGGAAGTGACGATGATTTGCTAGTAACGAGCTTATCTTTTTTTCTCTCTCGAGGATTAAAATTCAATGAGAAACTAATTTGTTGGAATTTTTTTTTCACGATTTTTCGTTGAACTCTTTTTGGCGAGTGTTGCTTTGTCAATTAAATTTTTGTCATGTCTCGATGACAAGTATCCACGAAACGTTCGATGATTATTTATCTAACGATAATTCACCGTCTGTGTACGCACTGGCTATAGCTACTTTGACGAGGGTACGTACATGTGTCTAGTTCTCTGCCATCATCACTGCGTCCGCGCGTCTTTCTTTTTCTTATGTTTTCTTACTTTTTCTGTTTTTACTATTTGTGTGCTCGTATCGCAACGGCGAAAAGTTTTACTCGATGTGCACATCGAATAGTTTTTATTCACCGTGGATAAACGTGCAGTTGTAATGAGATTCGATGACCTATCGGCGATTTAACGAGCGGCGAGCTTTCGACCGGTGTTTTGCTTACGATGCGGCACGCTTGTGAGATAACGTGTCTGACTACAAACGAGAGCACGAGACCTTTTATACTTCGAGACGCATATGAATAGTATATATGTATTTTAGGGCGATTTTTTTTTTCGACTATCTTTTTTTTCTCAGTCCCCGCTTGAAATTTTGTTGGATATGTCGAAAAACAAATTCCCTGAATGTTACAGCCCTTAATATTAATTGTAAGTACTTTCTCTTAGCGCGAAAAGATTTTCCATCTAAGATACACGTAAATCGAATGTTTTTTTTTTCAAAATTCTATAACTCAGCCGCATTTTATGCTATCATATTGTTCTTGATTTCGATTTACTCAGAATAAAACAATCTAGAAAAGTGCCTATTGCGGCGAAAGTGTAAATTGTATTGGTGAGTTGGTACGGGTTACTGAAGTTGATTTTTACCCAAAATTCTCGTTTTTTTGCTGTTATCTCCGGAACAATTAACTTTACGAAGAAAATGTAAATGAAAAATTTGTTGGAAATTTAATTTCCTACCAAGAAGGTTCTATCGATCCAATTCCTTGGATTAATATTTCTTGAGATATTAAACTTTAACTTATGAGTAGTATAAAATGTATAAAACATGAAATATTAAATAATAAAAAAAAATAAAAAATATCAAAAGTTCAATATCTCAGGAATTATTAATGTAATCAATTGGGTCGATAGAACCTTTTTTGTAGGAAATTAAATTTCCAACAAATTTTTCATTTACATTTTTTTCGTAAAGTTAATTGTTCCGGAGATAACAGCAAAAAAACGAGAATTTTGGGTAAAAATCAACTTCGGCGACCTGTACCAACTCACCAGTAAAATTTACACTTTCGCCGCACTTTTCTATATTGTTTTATTCTGAGTACATCGAAACCAAGAACAATATGATAGCATAAAATGCGGCTGAGTTATAGAATTTTGAAAAAAAAAAAATTCGATTTACGTGTATTTTAGATTGAAAATCTTTTCACGCTAAGGGAAAGAACTTAGAATTAATATTAAGGGCTGTAACTTTCAGGGAATTTGCTTTTCGACATATCCAACAAAATTTCAAGTGGGGACTGAGAAAAAAAAATAGTCGAAAAAAAAATCGCCCTAATGTATATACATCGTTTATAGCGTCCCATGAGGCATCGGGTTTAACGGGTTATACGCAGTTGCAAGGCCAAAAAAAGCTGTTTTTTTACGAATTTTTTCTGAAAAAGGATTTTATTTGACAAATACAAGAAGTATTAATAAATGTAGTGGTAGCTTTTGACTCTATATCGGTATTTTTCATTTTCAAAAATATTGATTTATACTGCTCCTGTAGACGATCTCCTGGACGTCCTCCAAAAAAAGGTGTCTGGCGGTGAGCACGATATCTCCGGTTTGGATTAATTAAAGTAAAAAAAAACGAAAAAGATTCTATTAGTGGATAGATAAATCTAGGTATTGATCGAAGGAATAGTCGAAATTTTTTGAAATTTTTATAATAGTTTGAAATAGTTTGAAATTTTTAAAAGAGAAAATTCCAATTTTCGACCAAAATTTTTCGTTGAATTGTTTAAAAAAAAATAGAAATAATTACACTGGTCTGCAAAAAAATTTTTATTTTTCTCCTTCTTGTTTTCATGCATGAATTCATCATATTTTGTGCTCTAACCACGGAATCTGACATACAATTAAATACCACACGTAGATTTCCAATATAATATTTATTTAATTAACAAACAATATTATTGAAATATCGATTATCATAACGAAATGAAAAAATATTACGGTCTAAGTTTTACAGTGAAAAATCCTAAATTATAGTCACAAAATGAATAAATATCGGTCAGTTATCTCATTATATGGTGAGAAAATTTGTTATTTTGTGGTTTTTTTCCTTTTCATCGTTTCTATTGGAGTTTCTCGGCGAATTGACCAACAGAAATCAGCAAGCATTGCTGCTGACCATTTCCCACTGTAGCGTTTTTCAATCTGCATTATATCCTGATGAAACCTTTCACCATGCTCATCTGATACGGCTCCAAGATTTTCAGGAAAGAAATCTAAATGAGAGTCCAAAAAATGAATCTTGAGTGACATATTGCATCCTAAGGCTTTATAAGCAGAAAGAAGCTCCCGAATGATCTGTCGGTAGTTCTCACTTTTTGTATTCCCAAGAAAATTATGACAAACTTCCACAAAAGCCACCCAAGCTCTTTTTTCTGCTTCGCTCAACTTCGAATCAAAAGCTTCATCTTTCATTAGCTCACGTATCTGCGGACCTACAAAAATTCCTTCCTTCAATTTTGCGTCACTGATTCGAGGAAATTTTGTTTTTAGATATTGAAAACCTGCACCATCTTTATTCATAGCTTTCACAAAGTTTTTCATGAGTCCCAACTTTATGTGAAGTGGTGGCAGAAAAATTTTCTCACTTGGCACTAAAGGTTTCTGAGACACATTTTTAAGCCCAGGAGTTAAACTTTTTCTTAGTGGCCAAGTTTTTATTTTGTAATGTTTTTCTCTTGCGCGACTGTCCCACTCACAAAGAAAACAGCAAAACTTTGTGTATCCTCCTTGTAATCCAGTGAGTATAGCGACGACTTTTAAATCAGCACAAATATTCCATAAGTATTGAGAATATTCAATTTTTTCGAGTAATACCTCTAGGTTTGCATAATTTTCCTTCATGTTTGTAGCATGTGCAACGGGCACAGATGGGTATTTATTACCATTATGGAGTAGAACGGCTTTTAAGCTTATTTTTGAAGCATCAATAAAAAGTCTCCATTCACTAGAATCTTCTGGAAAACTCAGTTCTTGAAAAAGCCCTGCAGCATCATTACAATATACCAAATCATCTTCTTTGGAAAAGTAACTCGTAAAATCTTCTTGCCTCGTACGAAAATATGAAACTCTGGTACTTTTATCCAATAGATTCCACTGTTTTAATCTTGATCCAAGTAATTGCGCCTTAGATTTTGAAAGTCCCAAGTCTCTAACAAGATCATTTAAGTCACCTTGTTTAAGTAAATGAGGTTCTTTAGATGGACTGGAAGATCCAGACAAAGTGTATGAAGATGAAGATGTACCGGCAGAAAGAAAACTCGATTAAGATTGAAGACCAGAAATATTTTTATTTTCCACCTTCTCATTAATTGGTGGAATTGGAGGTAAAGTACCTTCACCACGAGAAATTGGTCTCTTTGCAGATGGGACGTTCGGGTATACAATCTTATTTTTATTTTTTTTCGAGAATCCTCGTGTTGATGTCATGCAGAAATAACAATCATTTTCATGATTCTGAGGCTCACTCCAAATCATTGGCATTGTAAACGGCATGGATTTGTGGCTTCCTTCAAGCCAACCTCTCAACGTTCTTGAGCAGCTATTGCAACATAATTTTGGCAACCAACTCTTATCTCGCTCATCGATAGAAAATCCAAAATATAGCTTATAAGCTGTTTTAACAAGATCAGTCATGACATTTCGCTGTGTTTTTAGTACGAATTCCCCACAAATGTAGCAAAAACAGTCGGTAGAATTTTTACAAGTTCGAGGCATTTTATAACCTAAAATTACATAAAATTTTATTAAAATAATTTTCAAACATCTATTTTATATTTATTGGCTCTGCTCATAAAAAAATACATAAACTACACATAAAATACTCAAAACCAATATACAGAACATGAACTTTATGCAAAACTTACCAAAATATTTGATACAAAATGTAAACAATTAAGAGACAAGTTTTCACTCAACTGTTGTGAAGTCACAGCGAATACTGCGCATGCGCGTATGTACTACCATAAAAATCACCTTCGGCACTTCCCTTCTTTCTCTTACAACTCGCTAAAACTTATTTTGTACATTCACTGTTTGTATATACACTGTTTGTAACATTGACGCGCAAAAAAATTTTAAAAAACCCAAATTTTTGAAATAAAAAAAAAATTCATATAAAAAAATCTAGACGTGATGGAAAAAATCGGCCAACGGGGATTGATTCAGAACATTTGAATCGTCATATTTATGACAAAATTTTTTAAAGGAGGATTTCATTGCAGACCAGTGTTATCGGAAATCTTATTCCTTCGATCAATAGCTGAAGAACATATCTGAGAAAGTTGTGTTAAAATTGCAGACCGATCGGTTTAACCGTTTTTGAGAAATCGTGCTCATCGACTTTGAAAACTACTCCGGTCTTTAGGCCGCCTACTTTGTAACGCTCCGAGCGTCCTCACAAATATGCATGTATCACCAAGAATATTTGCCCGGTCGATTTGAAATTTTCAGAGAATATACTCAAATATATGTACATTCCGAACATGCAATAGAAAAAATCGATTTTTTGAAATTTCCAACTCTGTATGACCCCTTAAGAAAATGGGGTGATTTACGATTTGAAAGCATGTCGATATAGTGATTATTTTTGAATAGTTCATTAATGCTTCTGAATAATTGATAATTAACGATAGATTAATGATAAATTAATTGATAATTGACAATATATCAACGATATATTAATTGATAATTGACCGACAGTAGTGGACGCGTGGTCGGTGCGCGGCTTTAGCGATTTTCCATGCTGAGCAATATTGGCCGCGGCCAGTACTGGGATGGATGACTGCTTAAGGGGGGAAATAGGGTTAGGATAGCGTTTTCTCAATGATTTTCATGAATTTTTTTATAGCATAAAAAATGAATATAATTTATTGAAACTTTGAGAATATTTTATACATATATTTAAGTATATACTATACAATATTTATACATATATTTAAGTATATACTATAAAATATTAGCGACCCCATATTGAAGGTCACAATCAGACTTAACGTTTTGCGTACATTCTGGAAGCCGCAATTTTCATCTGAAATCAAACGAGGTTGGAATTTACTTTTATTATATGTCTCTCTTCTATATGAACCTAAATGCCATCAAAAAAATAGAAAATTGAATTTTTTACAGGGGTCAAAACAAAAAAGCATGATTTCTTGCCATTTTTTACAACTATATTTGCACAAAAAAAATTATTTTAAATAATGATAATATTCCAATTTTAGGTTCATATAGAGCGCAATACTATGAAGAAAGTAACTGCCAATTTTCAAAACGATTGGTTGAAAACTTTTGAAACTAGCATGTACGCAAGTTCAAAAAAAGTCATTTTCAGAAAAACGCGTTTGAAAAAATAGTACCAAGAAAAACAAGCAATATGGGGTCGCTAATATTTTATAGTATATACTTAAATATATGTATAAACATTTTTATAGTATATACTTAAATATATGTATAAACATTTTATAGTATATACTTAAATATGTGTATAAAATATTCTCAAAGTTTCAATAAATTATATTAATTTTTTATACTATAAAAAAATTCATGAAAATTATTGAGAAAACGCTGTCCTAACCCTATTTCCACCCTTAATGGCTTATAACAATAGAACGAGTCGGAATTTTCATTTAAAATTTTGGGAACATATTTTTCAATAATTTTACTAACAAGTTATGAAATTTAAAAAAAATCGATTTTTGTACCGTCTAACCCTATTTCCCCCCTTAACCGTGCACTAGCCTGCGCGCCGATTATTGAACGGAAGGGTGTTTTTCTGAATTTCTGATAGCAATACGACTGAAACTCAGTAAAAAATAGAAGCCGTCTGTATCGACACAGGTTTTCCGAATTTTCCCCGTGCCCACGGAGAATGCGATACAATGCGGCTAAAAAGCACCTGCGGATTATACGGAAATTAGATTAGCGGTGCGAGTAGGGAGTGATAGGAGGGAAAATTGGGAAGGGTCATACGTAAAAATCCGCAAGTTTATACGCTGGAACACAATAATAAATAATTGATAATTGAAGAAATATTAATGATAAATTAATTATTAAGGGACAATGTGTTGATGATAAATAAATTAATAATTGACAATAAAGTGATGATAAATCAATTGATAATTCATATATTATAAACGATAAATTAATTCCTAATCAGCAATTCGATGACAATACAAACATATAAAATTACAATTGAACATTAATACATAATGGAACAATTGCTCATTGACCGTTAATCGACAATTTATTGATGTAAAAAAATAGATAATTAAAGGATAATCATTGCAACGAATATTGACAATTCATTGTTTATTGATAATTACAGCGAAACGATGGATGACGCCAATGACGACAAAGACGACACAAAACGGTAAAAAAATGAGAAAGTCTTCGTTGTTCTTTTTTTCTTTCATTACTTTTATAATCATTGTTATAGAGCCTTCGATGCTTTTTTTTAAATATTTTTATTCAATACATCACCATTGATTGCAGAAAATCGAGAAATTTGAGCGAAAAGAAGCGCCGCGATCAGTTTAACACGCTCGTCAACGAGCTCGGAAGCATGGTTACCACGAATACACGAAAAATGGACAAATCGACTGTGCTAAGATCGGTGATATTATTTCTGAAAAATCACGACGGTGGGTATAAACTGATACAGAGGAATAAAGTTGCGCGATCCTGATTTATGACATCGCTGGGTAGAAATTATGAGAATACTTGACCGATCGCCACGGTAAACATTACAAACGTATGCCTGATAATGAGGGCCCAATTGCGAGGGCCCACGATTAAATTTCTTCCCAGGTACTTACAGTTTACAAAGCACAATGAAAAACGAAAGAAATATGCATTTTTCGTTTTCGACAGAGATTGCCGTTAGATCTCGTGTACACGAGATTCAGGCGGATTGGAAACCGTCATTTTTGTCGAACGAGGAATTTACCCATCTTATATTGGAGGCGCTCGACGGTTTTATAATGGTATTCTCGGTGAGCGGTCGGATATATTACGCATCGGAGGGGGTGACGTCGTTGCTTGGTTATCTGCCGAGCGAATTGGCGAATGCAACGATCTACGAGATCATTTGTCACGACGATCAGTCACATTTGTACAATGTTCTGCTGAATCCCGGCAACGATCAAGATCCGTGTGCCATTGAGGAAGGTAATTCTTATGATCATTAAAATTATCGACAAATTTTTCCCGTGCCATAATTCAAATTGTGCTCTCTCACAGAATAAACTTTGTTTACAAGGTAAAAAAATAAAGTTTATTACGTAATTTTTATACCCACACGTATGGGCGAATAGATGATAGTCTATTTTTGTAGAAGGTTTTAAAAGGAATTTTCGATGAAATTCAAAATTTTATAAAATCTTAACGAGTTATTGGAACGTCACAAAAATTCATTCAGGCAGAGGGGGGCTAGCAACTCCACTTACGTGCGAAATTTCAACACGATTGATTAAAACGTTCGAGAATTATCGAACTTTGATTTTTGCAACCGCGTCACACACACGCAGTCATGCGGACATCTTTGTGAACGTGTTTTTCGGACATTTTGACACATTCGCATTGGAAACGCATTGGACATTTTGACACATTTGCAAAAAAACATTTATTTTCCACAAAAAACTCTCTTTGCTTGCCTCTATGAGGAAGCAAAAGATAATCGATGTTTTTTTTTCCTTTCAGAGAATCAAGTGTCATTCACGTGTCACATAAGAAGGGGTGGCCTAGATTTTCGGGAAGAGACGAATTACGAGCTTGTACAATTCGTTGGATATTTTCGTCAGTATATTCACGACTTTTGAACAATCGTCAGCTTCCCTTGAGAAGATAATGGAATTGTTTTGAAAAAAATTTTGTTTTACAGGTTCTGACGCGGATATCGAGACACTTATGCCGCACAATAGTTTCCCGAATAACGTCGGCCACGATACGAAGCGCATTTTCGTGGGGACAGGATGCCTTCAGACACCACAATTAATACGCGACGTGTCGTTCATCGATACCTCAAAGTTCGAATTTACGTCGCGTCATAGTCTCGAGTGGAAATTTTTGTTTCTCGATGACAGAGCACCGCCCATTATCGGCTATCTACCGTTTGAGGTTCTCGGCACATCGGGCTACGATTATTATCACGTTGACGATCTTGAGAAGGTCGTAACTTGTCACGAATCATGTAAGTCAACGTTCACAATTTCATTTTCAAAATTCCCTTTGATGAAAAAAGTCTAATCTATACCGTAATATATACATTTTTTATTAATCTTAGAATCAATCATTTGATTCTAGAAATATTTTTTTTCATATTAACGATCTTGTAGCCTATACTATTCTCAATCTTGCATTTAATAAAATATAAAAATGATCATATTTTTCTCGACGATATATAGAACATTGTAAGGTAAATATGGAGCAAAGGGGACCCACTTCCGATTGACTTGCCTTTAATATATGTTGTCTAGGGACCCTTTCTGAACAACTTTTTCCTCTGACACAATTGGGGGTCGTTATTTATTAAAAAGTTTTTAACAAATAAAGTTAATAATTCATATAGCTATTTTCCTTGTAGCAGCCAGTCTCAATCATCTTGTCCTTCACATGTGTTGTCAAGAATACCCACCTGAGTAACACACCAAAAGTTTTATCCGTCCTCATTGTTTGTTAAAAAGTTATTAACAAAAGAAAATTCATAAATAGAATATGAAATACTTGCATGGTGGCCAGTACACGTATGACCGGAGGGGCTGCGGCCCCCCTGCCCCAAACGCATACCAGTCCATAGACAAACCAAAAACAACCCCAGTAACCTAAAGAAACAAACAGACAAACCCAACAAACAAATAAACCCAAAACAAATCCAAAACCCAAACGAACAAACCCAACAAACAAATCCAAAACAAACCCAAACCCAATAAACAAACAAATCCAAATCAAACCCAAACCAAAAAACCCAAACCCAATGAACAAACAAAAAACA
The DNA here is from genome assembly GCA_958009045.1 of Oxytorus armatus. Lineage (NCBI taxonomy): Eukaryota > Metazoa > Arthropoda > Insecta > Hymenoptera > Ichneumonidae > Oxytorus > Oxytorus armatus. The sequence goes on along the minus strand of OY253746.1, from coordinate 13,912,215 downwards.
AACAAATATAAATAATGAATAAAAAAAATAATTGTTTGCTTATATGTTTGTTTGCGTTGTTTTTGGGTTGTTTTTGGGCTGGTGAGTGGAGGATTGCAGGGGGGCGCAACCCCGCCTCACATGCGTGTGCTGTTCACCATACACTAGAACAAGCAGTTCATGTTTGATTAATGAAACTTTTTTTGTTAATAACTTTTTAACAAACAATGAGCGACGGATAAAACTTTTTGTATGCTACTCAGGGGTGTATTTGTAGGAACAAATGTGAAGGACAAAATGATTAGGACTGGCTGGTATAAGGAAAATAGCTATATGAATTATTAACTTTATTTGTTAATAACTTTTTAATAAATAACGACCCCCAACTGTGTCAGAGGAAAAAGTTGATCAGAAAGGGTCCTTACACAACATATATTAAAGGCAAGTCAATTGGAAGTGGGTCCCTTTTGCTCCATATTTACCCATTGTAAAAATCAAGTAATGGAATAAAATAATTGTTAATTGTAGGGACAATAGATTTTCTTAATTACTTTACTTCTCACTACTAATTTCACGGTTTCATAATAAAAATTATGACGTGTAACCTTGATACAATGAGTTCGAGCAACTGATTGAAATCGAAAATTGTTGTCGAAAATTAAGACTCTATAATTTCGTTGCCACAAAGGTTAAATCAATAACGAATAATTTATGTTCTTAGCGATAGAAAAAAGAATAATTTTACTTCTTGGCAGAGTCCTGTAACTCCTCTACTTGTCCTGTAAGTGCAGTTTTGATTTTGTGCTTTTCTGTATATTCTGCACATCATGAGGAATAACCTGCCAGACGCTTAGTTAGTACCTCTCATAGGCGAGGTAGTAACAAAGAGTTTAATACTTCAGAGGCAATGTGTGTCTTTTCTCATTATGATGTTTCCAGCAATGTAGCTGTTATAATTGTGGTTTCATTTGAAATTTGCCGCGGTTTCCACATAAGGGAGGTTTTAACGAAGAGTCCAACACCCCATGAGCATTGATCTGACCAGACGTGTAGTCCCAATCATGCGCACAATTTACAGGAAAGTAAACAACTTAAACGGCACTTACAAAAGAAGTATCGGAGTTACGTGGCTCTGCGTGGGAGCAAAACTATCCTTATTTGACCGTAAACACCATAAAATACTAGTCATTCATCTGAACTTTGTGGCATCAAAATTATAGTGGTTTTATGCATTGATATACTCTTGTGACTGAATCCTCTCAAAATCAAGTGTAGAAGTCATTAGAATTGAAGAAAAAAGAAAAGTCGATACCAAATAATGACAAGACATTCATTCCTTCTTTATCCTTGTGTCGATTTTTTCGTTTTTTTACAGTAATGCAGAAAGGCGAAGGTACTTCGTGTCACTATAGATTTCTCACCAAGGGACAACAGTGGATATGGCTAAAAACAAGATTCTACATAGATTACAATCAGTGGAACTCGAAGCCCGAGTTTATCGTCTGTACACACAGCGTTGTGAGTTATGCTGACGTGATAAATCAGTTTAAGATGAAGGGTAACGACGATACCGACAAGAATAATAGGGAGAAAGTTAATCAGCCTACAAGATTGCAGCAGGTAACACATTGGTCTTGGAATACCTTTAAATACAAAAAGACAAGCACAAACAAGCCCCTGAAGTCAAGTGGCGAATAAATAATCGCGGTACTACTCGTTATGTGTGTGTCTTTTTTACGATATGTTCGTCAAGTGTCTCGTTGTCTGTATAGCAAACGACGCCCTGTCAATTGAGATCGTCTCCGTGGTCGTTAAAATCTCCGAAAACGATAAAATCCGCCGGCGGTGCGACGAGACTTCGTTATCAAGTCGGTGGATCGGACGCTACATCGATATCAGCGAGTTCGCAGAGTGCGAAGCAATCCGCATCGACGACACAAAGTACAATGCCGCGAGCAATACCAACGAACACCATGAAAACACTGTCACAAACTGAACCGCCATCGAAACATCGAAGGCCAACGGAAATCGATCAATCCAGTCCCCATTCCCTGGACCTACAAAGATTCACCGTCGATACCATATTGACAGATGCTCCTGTTAATTTCGTGACGCCTGCAGTTCTAACGGTACCTATCGCATTGGCCAATACACCGGTAAGAAGATAATACTTTCGTTACACTCATGTACAGACGATTTTGCCACAAAGGTCAATCGCACGTATCTTGGACGTTGAACGGTTTTGTTTATTCCCCTTGTTTCAGCTCATGGATCAACAAACCATGGCTATAACAACAGCCCAAAGTCATATTCACAACGAACTGGAGAGAAAACACGAGGCACTCCAGCAGTTAATTGTACATAACCAAGAGGAATTGAGAAGAGTTTCAGAACAGTTGCTGATAGCTCGATACGCAAATTTAAATCCGCTTATTAACGTGAGTCTATTTAATTGAGCATTATCGTTATGAGATTAACCAGCAATTTGAACGCTTCAATTTCCGCGGTTTTGCCATTTTGTGAGTTCCAACATTTTTCCGGATTTGATTCAAAATGAAATTTAAGAAGGGTATCAAGAATCCTCAAGATTCCTCAACAATACTCAAATATCGTTTTTTTCCGTTCAAATCCAATACCCCTTTGATCTTCGATCGGGTGTATTAAGTTCACCAAATTACATTTCGAAACCTCCTAATTTTTTTTTTTTTTTTTTTTTTAAATCGTAAATGTTTGTTAAATATACTAACGTTGTAAAACTCGCTCATACTCGCAGCGGGATCTTAGTGAACGACATAATATAATGATGAAGCAATGTGCAAGTTTTTGATTTGAAGTTTTGGGTTTCGAATTGTGTGATTTAATTACAATTTTTTGGTTCTACAGTCGAATGTGGTTTACAGCGTGAACGAAGGCCAATGTGCAGGACCGCGCAGCAATAGTCCAAACGGAGGAGAAATCACGATTCCTCCGACGAACAATCTCATCCAAGGGATGAACGTTCTCACAGTTCCCACGGAACTTTCCGTTCCGTTAGTTCCAATCGAACCCTTTCCACATTCCACCATGGCAATATCTGTTAATGTCACAATGCCCCAGCAGCAGCAACATAAACAACAAGAGCAGCTACAACAACAACCACAGGAACAGATTCAACAACAGCCACAAGAACAGCTTCAACAACGATCTCAAGAACCGCTTCAGCAACAATCACAAGAGCAGCACGAACGAATTCAAAGATACGAGCAACATCATCAGCATCAGCCGCAACCAACGCAGACGCCTCGTCGGGACGATCACATGTCTCCGACGATGGAGTTCCAGATATACCCGCAAGTTGATATACAATACGCAAACGTGGATGTAGCCGCGAGTGCAGAGCAAAGACTGAATCATAACTAATCTATGTACTTAGATAACATTGTTAACAGGCTACGGTACGATACTTATCATTTTGTAAATGTTTCGTTAAAGTTGTTCTTTGCTCGCTGTGCGACCCCACTATTGTTGTGTCTCAGTGGCCATCTGCCCTGAAGTGACAATCTTCATGAGACGGTCGTAGAATTATTAAAAACAAAAAAAAATAAAAGAACAAACCTGTCTTCATCTTGGTCTTTGTAATGCTGCCTGAACGACAGTGCAGCATCATCATTGGTAATAGGGTAAAGATGACAAGTACAGGATATATATTTTTTAAATTCCTGCTACACAGAAAACGGAGAATTATTCAGACTGGAGAGCAATTGTTTCTCGTTAGATATGTTTTTAGCGATAAATCATCGAGGAAAACAAGCGTGTGTTTCGCGATCTCCGTGACGTATATATAGATTTGTAAAAAATTGAAATCAACGGGCGAAAATACTTAAAATGGAGTTTAAGAGGAAACGATAGGGTCCTAAAATAATGTTTCGATGTATGAATAATAGATTTTTTTATGTGTTTCTTGACGGTGATATGAAATTATGTGAAAACAAAAGGCTCGAAAAAAATGTTATGCCCATTGGTGATGAAAAACACGTGGGATGCTAGGAAGAGACTTCTGCCTTGATACGCGTATCATTATGAAAAAGAAAAGGCCGGAAGGACATTGAGTGGTAATATTTACTAGTTAATATATTTTCGTTTTGGCTCATGGCAGATCGTACTTATTCAGTTGTAAGTATGTGAAGAGTGACTCTTTATCGCTCTCGTTTGGGTTTTCATCTTTCTCTTCGTTAGGAAAATCTATATATGTATTGTATATATATATTTTTTTATCGTATGCTGTTTTGCGGTCGAAAGAAAGAAATACTTGCGTCGTTGGCAGAGTTCTCCAATTCCTATATTTGTCTTGTAAGCGCTGTTTAAATTTTTTACTTTTCCGTACATTTTATTCGTGAACGGGAAATAAATTGATTAGCTACATTGCTGAAAATATTATACTGCGAAGAAAAAAATTCGGTGTGTCTCATAAAGCTGACCGATATCTCTGCGATCAGATCATAATAATCTGCAGCATTTACCCTTGTAAGGAAAGATGTAACAAAGAGTTTATGACTTCATAGCCATTAATCTGTCCAGCAATTTGTTACCAATCATGCGAAAAATTTGGACAAAATTCAAACTCTGCTCGCAAGGCAATTATAAGAGTTAAAGGACTCTGCCGGCATGAAAAACATTGTTTCATGTTTTTTCAACGAAAAAATAAAGTGGTTTACCTACCTGTGAGTGTGTATATGCTTGAGTGCACATGTATAATCGTAAGTGTGTGATTCTTTAACCGGCCTACGAGTGTTGGTACGAATGTAAAATTTTTGTCAAGGGTTGGAAAATTATTTTAAGTATGTGTTGGCATGATGCAACACCCAAAAAAAGGTTTCAACAGATTCGTAAGTTAGGCTTATCTGTTGGCCTAGTTCGGTGCTTCGTTATACAAACTTTGGTACAAAAAATTATTTCTACTATACGTATATTTCGTATTTAGAAAAAAACAAATCAAAGAAAAGCTTTACTTTATTCTTTGTATGGAAAAAAAAACAGATAATTACTATGACTCGGCTGGAAATAATTGTTTTATATATGTGCTTCATTACGAAATTGTACAGAATAACATAAGCGTTGTGCTATCGCTGGAATAAGCTGCTATAGAGAACATATCGTGCGATATCTATCATTCTCGAAATTAAAGTGGAAAATTGGAATTTATCCAATTTCGTCACTTGTTTAATTAAAAAAAAAAAAATGTATAAGATACCGTATAAGATGAGAATTATATTTCGTGTAAATAATTCAAGTCTCTCGAAATCGTCGTATGTACAAAAATAGAAACAGTAACGAAAATTAAAGCTATTTATTAACCACGGGTATTTTCGTAATCGTTACAGTTTTTTATTTACAAACAAATAATAACGAGATGAAATTGTACGTGCCAGGACCAAAAATTAAGGAATTTAGTGGATACGGAATCCGACTACTATGATATCAGACTATTTGGATTGTTCGAGCGTACGATTGTACAAACAAAAAATGAATATTATATAAGTGATGTGTTTAATTACTATTATTATTTTTTATATAAATTCAAATTTATAGATAACTTATGTGTACGTTATATCGGTAATAATATCTGTACTATACATTTCTTAGGCTATTTACGTCGGGTTTTTGCGCTCGGTAATGAAAAAAATTATTATAATAATGAATTGAATACTTCCGATTCTGCGTACAAAAATCAAAACGTGCCAGCCTGATTTTCCCATATGAGCATATGACGATCGTTGGTAGATTAGAATTATTATTGAAAAAAAAAAAAAAAAAAAAAAAACAAAAACGAGAGAACAGAAAATCAAACGTATCAGCCACCAACGATTATCATTTCTCATCGGTGCGACAACACTATCGACGTAATTTGTTTATCGCTGTGAAACTTAATAATAAAACAAATCAACGAAATTGTGAAAATCTTGACAATCAATTTTTTAGCTTTTTCAGAGCGTCCATGAGAATCTCCATTTCCTGATTAACGTTGTTCACTAATTCCTCAACCTGATACTTGCTGTCGATTATACTTATACTCTCGGTGTAAGGATCATATCGTACGCCGAATTTTCTTGGAATTGTTTGAGCGAATTTTCTGCAATAGATAATTTCGTTACTCGTAATTTCCGTCGGGAAGAACGAAAGTCAATTTAAATACCGCGGTCGTACGTATTACGATGAAATTTTTGTATCTTGAACATAGTCGTGTGGGTACTCAAAATATATGTTGGGCGATTATCCGTTAGTGTCAATTATTTTTAAATACAAATAAACAAATGGCTAAATTGTTGCTGCAATAAAACACATTTCAACAATTGTATGCCTATCAGATTTTTGTGGAAAAGCGACGTAACTTACGAAAATATTAAAACACAATGACGTATCGTTTTAACAACGATACGCATTATAATTGTTCTGATTGACAATTACATCGAGATGATAATACCATTTTTTTTCTATCTCATGTGGTAAATATGAATTTAATAACGTTAGTCATAAAGAAATTAACTATAACTCACATCATCTTCTCTTTGGCGTCCTCAAAATCCTCGGCAACAAAGTACAATGGTTGATACTCCGTTATCGGATATTTTTGTAACGCTGTTTTAGCCGGCTCGAACGGTCGTAGCTCGGGTTTACCGCTAAGACTGTACTCGAGTTCACCAAATGACGAGAGAAGACCAGCGCCGTATGCCTTTAGCTCGCCGTGCTGTCGGCAAAGACCGAACTCAACCGTGAACCAGAAACACTTGAAAGAAAAACATACGCAGAAAATTATCATTACGGAACAATTTGATTTAAACAAATATCCAAGCTCGGGCCATTGAAAATAAAATTTTATTCAAAAAACTATGAATATATTAACTATAACTATTAGAAAACGATTATCATTCCAAATTACTTTTCAAATGGTTTTCAGGGCTTTTGTACCTAAAAACGAAACTCTTAGGGTTAAACTCCTTTGTCCGTCCGTCTGTCTGTCGTTCTGTCAAAGGCCTCTAATTCCTAAACGATTGAACCTATCAATGTGAAATTTGGCACGCAACTACAATGAGATGTTCCGAAGAGAACAGCCGGGAGATTCTAGAAAAAATATTCTATCCAGAATTTGGACAAGCAAAAATGTCTGATATGGAAAACAAAAAAAATTTTCTGTCCTGAAGAGTGGGGTCTCGTTCGAAAGGCCTTACTTTAACAATTGAAAAAATATTTTTTAATTCTTCTTTCAAGCAATATTTTCAACAATATCCACCAAAATGTTCGTTCATTACTATGCACCCACACTCTCCTCAATTTCGAAACTACTCCATCGAAAATTCTGAAGTAATTCTGCTGTATTAAAGGGGGAAATAGGGTTAGACGGTTAAAAAAATCGATTTTTTTTTTATGTCATAAATTGTCAGTAAAACTATTGAAAAATATGTTCCCAAAATGTTTAATGAAAACTCCGACTCGTTCTATTGTTATAAGCCATTAAAGTGAGTAGCTCTCCTTCGGGCCCCGAGCGCGCCACGTGTTTCAAACGCGTTTTTCTGAAAACGACTTTTTTTAAACTTGCGTACACGCTAGTTCGAAAAGTTTTCAACCAATCGTTTTGAAAATTGGCAGTTACTTTGTTCATAGTATTGCGCTCTATATGAACCTAAAATCGGAATATTATCATCATTTAAAATAATTTTTTTTTACAAATAAAGTTGTAAAAAATGGCAAAAAATCATGCTTTTTTGTTTTGACCCCTGTAAAAAATTCAATTTTCAATTTTTTTGATAGCATTTAGGTTCATATAGACGAGGGACATATAATAAAAGTAAATTCCAACCTCGTTTGATTTCAGATGATAATTGCGGCTTCCAGAATGTACGCAAAATGCTGAATCTGATTGTGACCTGCAATATGGGGTCGCTAATATCTTCGGTGTTTTTCAAGGAAATTCTTCGAAAATGTTATAGTATTTACTTAAATATATGTATAAAATATTCTCAAAGTTTCAATAAATTATATTAATTTTTTATACTATAAAAAAATTCATGAAAATCATTGAGAAAACGCTGTCCTAACCCTATTTGCCCCCTTGAGGCATATGAGAAGTTTATAGGAAAACTATAGCGACGTCAAAATTGTTATTATATCCGTTAAGATAAAAACAAGCATGGATTTCATAATACTCAGTAGTGATAACCAGCTATCTTAGGAAAGACGTCACTCGAATATAATATTCCATTATCGTTATGAAATAACGTATCTACAAAGCTAATGAAAGATTTGTAGATAAGAAGTTTAAGCATCTATGTATACTCACAGTGGCGAGTTTCTCAATATACTCGTCGGGGGCACCGAGAGATGCCAATCCGATGACCTGAGAAAATTGAGCGAACGCCGGATCGGCGAATAGAGGCACGTGACCAAGAACCTCGTGACAAATGTCCGGTTCCGGTGTGTATAGCGGTTTACTTCCGTGTCTTATATATTGAGTACTGTGAAATACTCGAAAGGCGAGGCCAGCGAGAAAATCTCGCGATGACAACAGTCCCGCTACTGGTCTGAGGGTAAAACCCGTGCAATCTTGTGAGGAGAACAAAATATCGTTTATAATGTATAAACGAAAATATTAAAATGCATAAATACCATGAAAATATTGAATAAAGTAACATTATAAAAATTATTAAATAATTAAAGTGACTGTTGACGTGTCATATCGAGGTGAAATGGTCAATGTCTCTAAAAGTATAGAATTCATTTCACTAATTATGTCGTATGTTATAAAAAATATATATTTATTGTCGCTGATTTGATTCTACCTCGACGAGGTCTTTCGTTGTAGGTCTAAATTTAAGGGAGGATATTAAGGCTATTTCCGATCGTTCTCCTAATATATCTTTGTCAAATATTACGGTGATGTAATATTTTTTTTTATATAATCGTTAGAATCCTTAAAACCTTATCGACAAACAGCTAATTTATTACCATGAGCTATCTAATCGGTGAATGTGTGACAAATGTTTTTGAAACACGGATAGAGGAGATTTACATAAGACCATGTGATAAGTGCGTATTTTTTTTGCATTCATTTTATCGTTGAAAAAAAACATTCGATAAGAAATTCTAGAATTAAACGATAGGAAAGTACTTGATATCGAATAAATTTCAAATTTATCACACGATCTAATACGAGAGAAACTCCTTAACGTTATCAAAATAACAAATCAATTAACATTCTAATAAGGATTAATTAATCAATATTATAATGAGGATCAATTACTTAATATTATAATAAAAAAAGTAATTAATTAATAAAAATGGTATAATCAATCAATATCATCAAAATTTGCAATTAATTAATATTTTATGATGTACCTTTGAGGAACTGGGAAATATCCTCGAGCTGAGGTATATTGTCTTCTCGATATCCACAGTTTTCAATGAGAAGAGGAAAAACGTGATTGTGCTCGCGACAAGCGTATTTCGGATATAACTCGGTCAATTTACGAAAAACAACATTCCACGTTGCAATTTCTTCGTTGGTATAGTCGACATGTGGAATAGGTTGACCGCTGAAAAGATTTTTCATTTATCATTCGGAACTGGTAGTAATTTCCTCACATCTCGATATGGTACAGGTAATGTGTGGCGTGAAAAAAAAAGTGGTTCGAGAAAATCGCCTTGAATGGAATGGTTTTTTTTTTGTTTTTCATGCTCCAACATCGTCAAGGACGACGTGTGTACTGTTATCGACGGACGAATGACAGATATATATATGTATCTATAATAATATAACGTCAATAAAAATGACTTACTGCTTGTAATTATAGGCAATATCGGCAAAGTACTTTCTCCTCGCTCGATAAACTGGATCGGTGAAGCCTGGATGATCGCTGTCGAGCTCGGAACCGTACGACAATATCTGATTTGCAAACTTATCGAGATCCCTGATTCTTCGTGGAAACCACGGTACAGTGCCCATATTGTCTTTGTGATTTCTGACGGGGTGAAGAAAAAATATTTTCAATCGTCATTAACGAATCGATGATTTCATAAATTCAAATTTTTATTATTTTTATTTAAAAAATCAATGATTTCTTGAGTTAAAAAGTATAAATTTACTACGAAAAGTTGAATGGTCTGTCGAATGAAAAGCATACAGTTGTCATTTAAGGTAGTAATCTGGTAACTTAAGCCGATTTTCATGTCTTTTTTGGAGGGCGTTTTTTTGTTGGAAAATAACAATGAATCGTTTTGGATATTTAGGATGTTTTTATTTACATATTAAAGATACAAAAAAAAATTTGTTTGAAAAAATTTAATAGTTTATTATTATTAATATTGATCGAAATTGGCACCTCGAAAAAAAAGCGCGTTGGTGGCCCCGGTGATTTTGGCTCTTGATGTTATCTGAAATAAAAAATTTTTGCTAGTTCTTAATCTATAGACATGTCATTCTGGTCGGAGCTACTGAAGTTAAATTTCATGGATAAATAACAAAATGGCGGGCAAAATAAAAGGACTTTTTTTTCCAAAGTCCGCCATTTTGTTATTTATCCATGAAATTTAACTTCAGTAGTTCCGACCAGAATGACATATCTATAGATTAAGAATTATCAAGAATTTTTTATTTCAGATAACATCAAGAGCCAAAATCACCGGGACCACCCACGCGCTTTTTTTTCGAGGTGCCAACTTCGATCAATAATAATAATAATAATAAACTATTACATTTTTTCAAACATTTTTTTTTTTGTATCTTTAATATGTAAATAAAAACATCCCAAATATCCAAAACGATTCATTTTTATTTTACTACGAAAAAATGCCATCCAAAAAAGACATGAAAATCGGCTTAAGTTACCAGACTACTACCATAAATAACCGTGAATTTTTAGCAACTATAAAAGTTTCAAGATCGTTAAAAAAGGTTGTATCGCTTAAACTGAAAAAATGCTATTTTACCTGCTAAAAGTCCATTACTTGTTTAACAGAATTTTCATTAAATTGCTATTATAAAATTAATATTTCGTTGTTTAAAAAATTCTTCTCATTCTCGGTGAATCGGAGAATTTTTGTTAAGTTACAAAAAAAAAAAAAAAATTCAGTGCTTTGAATTTCACCTTGAGATAATCGAGAAATATCCACACTGATCACGAATGGCCTCGATGGCACTGCCGAGGTTTCCACCGGGTGCACATTCGACCATAAATTCGTAGCCATCGTGCTGACGCAATGAACTCCGAGACTCGATGTGTAGCAAGTTCACTTTATGTTCCTGAATAAGTTTTAATTAAATTTCAAATTTCGGACTTACTTCGAACGATTTTCGAATAGGCTATATCGTTGCCACGACTCGTTCCTACTTTGAATACAAATAATGTCCAAATATAATTGAACAGAAAATAATTTGCTGATTTCAATGTACGAGCACTAAACATACTTTTTTTGTCAAATTATTCAAATTCAAAAACTCATATTGTTTTCTCACATCACTCTTGCGCATTCACAAATTTTGTCCTCTATGAGCAAGAACATTTTTTAATTTTCGCTTTGTAGACGTCTCGTTTTTAACTTGTACTGTGAGATTTGGTTAATGGCATGTTTTAAAAAATTGACAATACCATTAATATTGAATTTTTTTCATCGAATTTTTCTAAATTCAATACCAAATATCCTTCCATCCAACCCAATTTACGCAGAAAGTTTTCATTTGATCGTCCAAAAATTACACGAGCTAAAGTCTGAAGAAATGCGTATAGCGATTTATCGAAAAGTTCAAATGTCCATGAATTTCGAACGCTTCGATTGATTTCGTCCAAATTCAATAGCAAACAGTATTTGATATTTGACCATTTGCATCGAAAGTTTTGACCTCATAACTCGAAAATTGCATTTTGATAATATTGAAAATCGTGTCAAATCTAAACAAGTTGTTGAAACTTCACGAAAATTATATCGGGCAAAGGGGGCTCGCATCTCCACCTGTGTTCAAAATTTCGTACTGATCGGTTAAACCATTCCAGAATTCTGAAAATTGATTTTTACAACACACACATACACACATCCGCATAGACATTTTTTGGAAATAAGTTTGTCCGAAGTTTTAACACACCGCCATTGAAAATAGGAAAAACAAATTTTCCCAAAGACCTTCCTGCATAAGGAAGCAAAAATAATGGTGAAATGATACGAAAAAAATTCGTACACATCCTTCTGTATATCCTGGTTGAAAAACAAATGTTCACAAATAAATCGATCAGTGACATTTCACGTAATTAATCGTATTCTACCAAGACTAAATATAAAAATGTATTTTGTTTACAATATTCATATCTAATTATCTGACTCACAGCGAAAAGTTGTAAGTAGCTGCCGAGAGCACCGATCTCGTCCTCCTCCTTCGGTGAAAAAATCAGGCAAGTACTCTTCGCCGAATCTCTTCCCTCCTTTATGTAATTGCCACCCTGCATAAGTTTGGGCTGAAATTTCGACGAAAAAAAATTATCCTCCCCATTTCCATACTAACAATTTTCTCAATTACATTCGTTCTGTCACGCGTTAAGTGTTTGACGAGAGATCAAAAAAATTCCGTACGTCAGGATCCTCCGGCTTCGATCGCATTGTGTATCGCGATGGCAAAATTCAACGACAATAATATCGTAATAAGAAAATCTTGATAAATTCAAATAATAGATTACGGAGTGTGCTACGTGTGATAATGCAAAACTGAGTAATGCGATTGTAACAAGATCTAGTTTTATATGAATGAGGATCACTCCTCCTTCGCCTCATCCCCCTCCCACAGCGCCGATTGCCTTATCCCTTCTCTCGCAACTTTTTTCGATCACAAAACTTCCCACCACTTGGGTAATTTCTCATCACGTGATACTCGCGCCTCTGTTATTCCCCGCGAAAAAAAAGTAATACCCTGTTCGTTTCGAAACGTCGTTATTTTTTTTGTTTGTTTTTTTTTCCAACGAAAGCGAAATATGAGATATCAATGACGAATTGCCGCTGCAATTATTGATGGAAAACTGCAAAGAAGGGTATTTATAAAATTGAACAATCAGTTGTTAAGGACTAAAGCATTTGTACGATGGAAAAACCGCGACTTTGTTGGTGCGTCGTCTTGTCCATTATCCATATATGCAACATCGTTGGTTCTTTGCATCATTCAACTTCTCAAAGAGATTTCTCCGTATACAATTAGGTAACTTCCTCACTGGGACATCAAAACGTGTAATTTTTTTCTCCTCTTACTCCGAAACATTGGCTGATGAAATTTAAGCTGTGTGTTGGGAGAGTCTGTTTTGTGGTCGTGAAGACTTTTTTTTTCCAATACGGAGTTCAGTTTTTTTTCTTCTGTGACCTCTACCGCGATCATATTTACTTGAAGAACGCAATTGAAGACGTCGAAGAATGTTTTGAAATGTTTATTTTTATTTTTATTTTTATTTTTATTTTTTTTTCATTCACTTGTTTTGTCATCCATACGCGATACTTGATTCGTCAATCGGCGGGGCTTGGAAATATTTACGAGGTTCGATTTATTATTGACCTCTGGATTATCGAGTGAAACGCTATCGCGTTCACCCTCGATGACCCGAGATGATTTTTCGTTATTCGCAATTTATTCGGTAAGGGTTGAATCATTGAATAATTAATATTTAAAAATTCATCTTTTAATATAACATATTCATATTTTGAATCAATGATTTAAAAACAATGATCGTCGTTTTGGCCCTGCACAATTCACTCTGTCATATTCAATTTGTTAATTGTGACATTGATCAGTGAGGCAGTGATTGCAACTGAAATCCAAAATACCAACTTTCGTAGTGTGTCTACTTTGCATTTACTAATTTTTGGATTTCCTCGACTTTGCCCTTTTGTGAAAAATAAATGTCAACTTCAAATTTCACACGAACCTGTCAAACCTCCCGATGATTTTTGATCAGAGGAAATAATTTTTTTTTCATTTCTACTCCTACAATCCTACCAGAAGACTTCGCCGGTATGGATGTCGACATTTCGGCTCGACCATTTTTAATTGTATAAAAAATGTAAACAAAGGCCGTACATAACCACAAAATGCATGAACCTTGGTAATAGTGCGACTGGAAAATGCCAAAATATGCATATATATATGCATTAGGTCGATTTTTTTTTTCGACTATTTTTTTTTTCTATTTTTTTTTTCGACTATTTTTTTTTCAGTCTCCACCCGAAATTTTGTTGGTCATGTCGAAAAAGAAATTCTCTGAAAGTTACAGCCCTTAATATTAATTCTAAGTACTTTCCCAAAGCGTGAGAAGATTTTCCATCTAAAATACACGTAAATCAAATTTTTTTTTTTCAAATTTCTATAACTCAGCCGCATTTTATGCTATCATATTGTTCATAGTTTCGATTTACTCAGAATAAAACAATCTGAAAAAGTGCCTTTTGCGTTGAAAGTGTAAATTGTACTGGTGAGTTGGTACGGGTCACTGAAGTTGATTTTTACCCAAAACTCTCGTTTTTTTGCTGTTATCTCCGAAACAATTGACTTCACGAAAAAAATGCAAATAAAAAATTTGTTGGAAATTTAATTTCCTACAAAAAAGGTTCTATTGACCCAATTGCTTAGATTAATATTTCTTGAGATATTGAACTTTAACTTATGAGTAGTATAAAATTTATAAAATGTGGAATATTAAATAATAAAAATAATAAAAACTAAAAAAAGTTAAATATCTCAAGAAATATTAATCTAAGCAATTGGGTCGATAAAACCTTTTTTATAGGAAATTAAATCTCCAACAAATTTTTCGTTTACATTTTTTTCGTAAACTTAATTGTTTCGGAGATAACAGCAAAAAAACGAGAATTTTGGGTAAAAATCAAATTTAATGACCCGTACCAACTAACCAGTACAATTTACACTTTCGCCGCAAGAGGCACTTTTTTAGATTGTTTTATTCTGAGTCAATCGAAACCAAGAATAATATGATAGCATAAAATGCGGCTGAATTATAGAAATTTGAAGAAAAAAAATTCGATTTACGTGTATTTTAGATGGAAAATCTTCTCACGCTTTGGGAAAGTAGTTAGAATTAATATTAAGGGCTGTAACTTTCAGGGAATTTCTTTTTCGACATATGCAACAAAATTTCGGATGGAGAGTGAAAAAAAAAATAGTCGAAAAAAAATCGCCCTAATATGTATATGAGTCTTAAAACTCATTCAACTGGTAGAAACTCTCAAAATACGCATGTGTGGATTTAAAATTTTTTACGTCTCCCGTATACTACGGTGCTACTACCACAAAAGTTTTTTCTTCCAAAAAAATACTTTGAAGCTATACCTTTTTGCAGCGTCAATGTTATTTTCAGTACCCTCACCTTATGCTCCGTGTTTTATGGATCTACGACTAATACTTCGGAGTCAATATAGTACTTATATTAAAAATAATTACAATACCAATTTACGTTCAATATTAATATCATTAATTGTGATTGCTAATTATGTGCTGTATTCTTCTAATTTTTTGACAGTACCGAATTAACAGTAAAATATAAAGCACTCAATGAATCGGAAATCGCCCGATTTGTACAGTTTCATAGGAAGAAATTGTACGGTCAGTAATTTTTTAATTTTGAGAATCGACGTATGAAATTTTTTTTTGTAAATGATAGAAAAATGTCAAGCATCGAAATCCTATTGCGACTACTAGTCGTACATTCTCAAATAACTCAATTGTTAGCTCGTATATTATACTGGTGGGCAAAAATTATTTTAAAATCCTTTAAAAAAGCCAAATACATTAATTTTTAATATTTGAGAATTTTAGCTCGAAAGGTAAAAAATAACCTAAAACATCCCTTAAAACACTTCATAGGATGGATTATCGTGTTTTTCGATGTTTTTTTGATTGGATATTGTACGTAAATTTCATATATTTATTAATACTTTATGGACAATCATTTCATCATCTTGACATATCATCGTACACGTATATATTCAAATTTCTGTACGCGAGCCTTGGCTGGTTATACACATGAAACCTGTATACATTCTGTTGTACGTACGTACCTTCGTTTGATGCTCGTATCATTCGATGTGATTGTAGCTGGTTCAACGTGAGCATGAATACATTTACCATAGAAAGGGAGGAATTGAACGCGATAGTTGACGAGCAATCGGGGTCTATTTAATTAGAGAAACGAGATCAATACCGACCATATCAATCGGGCACATACTGCTTGATTGATGCATATACATATATAGAAATTTGCGTGAGAAAATCAGTGATAAACGAGGAGAAATTACATTGAAAGTGCGTCATCAAACGTTCAACTATATTCGCTCTCATCGATCATAATATCTTTTACGTCGAATTCATTAATTCTGTTCCTTATTTGTTGTCTCGTTCACGTTTATCGACATATATATATATATATATATATATATATATATATATATATATATATATATATATTTATCTATATTATATAAATATTTCGCCGCCGCCGTGTACAAGAGTTGAGGGGAGCGACCGGGATCGAGTAGGCCGCGTGGGGAGATTGAGCGGTGGACGGGGCGGCTGGCGGGGGGGAGGGGGCGCAAGGGGGCAGAGCCTTTTTATAATATAGAGAGATATCTGTATTATATAAATATATCGCCGCCGCCGCCGCGTACAAGAGTTGTGGGGCAGCGCCGGGGTCGAAGGCGCGAGCACAGAGTGAGATTCCAACTTCATCGGGAAGCAACGTTACAGCGATTTTAGTGAAGCCCTTCTTTGTGACCAAAATGCAAAAAAATTTTGAATTTTTAAATTTCCTTTTAGGACGCTATTTCGATGTATTTTGACTCACTGATTACTAATTCCCTAGCCATTTCTTTGAGAAACTCAAAATTCCGTTGAAGATCGTCCAAAAAGTGATTTATTCTCGATTTTTGCGTTTTTCACATTGATTTTTTGAGTTTCCGACAAAAACTCAGTGTTATTCGTAATCAGGGAAAAATTTCCGATCGAATAGGGTATCGAAACATAGAAAAAAGAGAAAAAATTTTTTTTCTAATTTTTTGCCCACCTTTTCGGAAACCTAAAAATGTCGAAATTTCAAATAGTCATAACTTGGCTCCGGTTTCATTGATTTTGGGTTTTGACGACCGTTTTCAAAACGTCTCGAGTAGACTTAGAGAATGCATTTTAGATCTTCCCGATATCTCAATTATTGAACCGTGAGAGCGGGTTGAAAATCGACGAAAAAAATGAGAAGGGGTATGTATGGAAAAATTTACAAAAATCGATGGTCTAACTTCAAAAATCTATGAAAAATCGAAGAAAAATCGTAGCTCAATAAATGAAGTGGCACTGTAAAGGTTGAACTGTAACGAAAAGAATGAGCATAGAGTGGGATTCCAACTCCATCGGGAAAAGACGTTACAGCGATTTTAGTGGAGCCACTTCTGTTTAGCCGAAATGCAAAAAAATTTTGAATTTTTCAATTTTTTCTCAGGACGCTATATCGATGTATTTTGACGCGCTGATTACTAAATTAGTGGCCATTTTCTCGAGAAACTCGAAATTTCATTGAAAATCGTCCAAAAAGTGATTTTTTAAATTTTCGCGTTTTTCCCATTGATGTTTTGATTTTCCGACAAAAACTTGGTGTTATTCGTAATCAGCGGAAAATTTCCGATCGAATAGGGTATCGAAACATTGAAAAATAATGAAAAAAAAAAAAAATTCGGATCGGGTTCGGTTCGATCCGGCGGCATCTGAGGGGGTTAGCGCGCGAAGCGCACAGAGGGGTGCAGCCCCCTAGTATATATATATATATTTATATATATTACAGATCTATTAACATAATCGTGCTCGCATCGCGCCTTCATATATGAATACAGGGTGTCCCAAATCTAGCACGTCATAGTGACACGGGGGTTATATTGACTCCGGACCTATTAGAATAAACAAATATGACTTCCGTAAAAGTCTCATGGTTTTCGAGAAAAATCGTCTTATTTGATTTCTCGGAAAACTGCTACCATTGCTATGAAAGTCTAAATCGTTAGCACACCAAAGTCCAAATTCATACTAAATTTTAAAGTGGTCAGAAACACAAACGAAAGCAGCGAGATAACAAGAATAGCGATTATCCGAAAAATTAAAAAAGACCTTTTTTCTCTTGTTATCTCGCTGCTTTCGTTTGTGTCTCTGACCACTTTAAAATTTACTATGAATTTGGACTTTGATTTGCTAACGATGTGAACTTTCATAGCAATGGTAGCGGAATAACAAGTGCTAGGTAGTGATTATCCGAAAAATCAAAAAAGATAATTTTTCTCGAAAACCATGAGGCTTTTACTGAGATCATATTTGTTTTTTCTGATAGGGACGGAGCCAAACTAGACCCCCCTGTCACTCGCACGTGCTAGTTTTGGGACACCCTGTATATAAGAACAATTCTATGCAAAAAAAAAGTATCTGGACTTTACGACTTTTCGTTGAACGTTTTTGCATATAATATATGTAGATTGACCGTAAGCAAAATCTCAGGAAATATAAAGTGCCATGTGCGGATTTTTCTTTACTTTACTAACAGTCAAAATATATGGGACATTCAAGACCCAATTTACAAAACCCTTAGAAATTGTCTCTTTTAGTATTTTGCATGATGAAACAAGTAGCACTACATTTCTTTAAATTTTTACAAGTGTTTGATACTTCTGAAAGTTTTGCAGTAAAATTTTCCTGTAAACCCCTGTAAAAATTCATTTCAATTCATTTATTTTTTATACTATAAAAAAATTCATGAAAATCATTGAGAAAACGCTGTTCTGACCCTATTTCCCCCCTTAACACTAGAACCAAAATTACGTTTATAGGTCTATAAAAAATTGTTCTTTTTAATTCCATGACATACAAATAAAACGGAACTTGATAAGTCTGAAAAATACTATTTAACGAGTATACCATTATACTTTGACGAATCAAACTCGTCAAAGTCTACAGTGACCCTTGAAATGAATGACGACCCCAACTCGTCATTGTACGTCAAGGGGTTAAGCAAGAAATTATTGTAAAAAATGTAGGAATAATTGTCAATGTTTAAAAGTGTTAGTCAAACACTTTCGTTCATAACAACGAAATTAATTTTAACAATAAATCTGAAAATTGGTACGATGTGTTATTTTTTTCATGTCACAGCGATTTAGTAGAGAATACTCCGTATAAAATACCGACAGATTTGCATATGTCCAAGAACGAGAGTTAGCCGTCGAGTTAGCATGAATTTTGTAGGTAGAAAAAAAATTACGTCAAAGATTCTAATCATACAATAATCATAATATCCATAATCGTTGTTACCTTGTCAGGCGGAGATCCGTTTATCGTACTTATTTCTTCCACCGTTTTCCGACCCTTTGGAATCTCTTGAGCGTACATGTCGCGGTATTACAGCAGACAATTTTACCGGTTACAAAGTTCAACCAATTTTCTTGTTATTTCACTGCAAAAATATCAATTATATCTCGATAACAATTAGTTCATCTTATAAAACTCGTTTGTCGAATCGATTGTATTAATGGAAAATGTCGTTTCATATTATACCTCTTGGGTTCAGTAGAGAAGAGAACAAAAAACACAAGTGTATTCGTTCTCTGCAACGTTGGAAATGAAACTGCTCGTTTATTCTCGAACCACTGCTGTTTTTACGAAACCGACGGAAGAACTCGTTCGTGTATGTGAGTATATAAGAGATGTGACAAAAAAATAATAACGCTCGATTATATGGGGTTTAAACAAAAACAATTTATCGTCTGTTATGCATGAAACGCGAGAAATGGGATGCTCGTTGCACGATTTACGACACGCTGTGATTCTTCCTTTCTTTCTCTCTCGCTCTCTCTCGCGAGGTATGAGGCAACTTTTCGTAAAGGTCCATCGTGAGGTTATCATCAACGAGAATGATCTTAAATTTACGATTTTACACAGTCGATACGCCCTTTTTACTCTAACCAATCGATAAGTGTATTTATATACATGTGCATTGAATTATCTCTGTATAGAATTCGTTGGCAGTATCAGAACGATAAATAATTATATTTCGTCATGTCCAACGATAATCGCATATGCTAATTGAAAGCTTTATGTGTTGCAAAATGAAATTGTTTTTTTTTTCCCGACATTTATCGCCACAGCTATTTTTATACAAAAAGTCGTTTTTTTATCTCATTTTTTCCAATTGATCATTTGATAATTCACTTGTTTATCACGCGTTAACCTTAAGGGGGGAAATAGAGTTAAGAGAGCGTTTTCTCAATGATTTTCATGAATTTTTTTATAGTATAAAAAATGAATATAATTTATTGAAACTTTGAGAATATTTTATACATATATTCAAGTATATACTATAAAATTTTCGAAGAATTTCCGTGAAAAATACCGAAAATATTAGCAACCCCATATTGCAGGTCACAATCAGACTCAGCATTTTGCGTACATTCTGGAAGCCGCAATTTTCATCTGCAATCAAACGAGGTCGGAATTTACTTTTATTATATGTCTCTCTTCTATATGAACCGAAATGCTATCAAAAAAATAGAAAATTGAATTTTTTGAAGGGGTCAAAACAAAAAAGCATGATTTTTTGCCGTTTTTTACAACTTTATTTGCAAAAAAAAATTATTTTACATAATGATAATATTCCGATTTTAGGTTCATATAGAGCGCAATACTATGAAGAGAGTAACTGCCAATTTTCAAAATAGCAAAATGCTGTGTCTGATTGTGACCTGCAATATGGGGTCGCTAATATCTTCGGTGTTTTTCAGGGAAATTTTTCAAAAATTTTATAGTATATACTTAAATATATGTATAAAATATTCTCAAAGTTTCAATAAATTATATTAATTTTTTATACTATAAAGAAATGTATGAAAATCATTGAGAAAACGCTGTCCTAACCCTATTTCCTCCCTTAATGGCTTATAACAATAGAACGATTCGGAATTTTTATTAAAAATTTTGGGAACCTATTTTTCAATAGTTTTACTAACAGTTTATGAAATTTAAAAAAAATCGATTTTTTGAACCGTCTAACCCTATTTCCCCCCTTAAATGTTTCCGTTATGCGATAATATTCACGAGCGATAATGTAATGTGGTTTTTTTGTTTGCTACATTTGTAAATCGCGTAGCGTCGGCAATTGCTCGATTGTTAATCGTAGGAAAATATAATGCGCACGAGATGTGGTAAGAAACGACTTGAAACATATCGTCGTATTGAAAATGAAAATATTTGCTAATCACGAAAAGCAAAATATATTGCGTATTCGCGCTGTATGCTTGAACGACGAGTACTTGTTTTTCATTCGATATTATCGAGAACAAAGTTTGTTTATGTAAATTTCAGAGTTGCGAGTCATAACAACAACAAAAAGTGCTGATGTGCAATTGTTTCTCGCGAGATTGCGCTCTCGCGGCTTCTTCTTTTTCGATAAATATTAATGACCTAGCGTAATTGACGTTCCTGCAACGTATACCGTCACGTTACCACAGAATTCCATGAGATTTTCATGGAAAATCGATATGTATATACGAAACTTAGTCGCGGAACTAAGGAAACGATGCTGTAGAGCTTTTTATCGCATTTTTTTTTTTTTATTCACTAAAATCGATGCCCACGATTCGCGCGCTGCTTTGTCGGTTAGGTTCGTTAGGGGGGTAGAGGACGAGTTGATTTTATGAACACAAATGCTTTCTAGTTTTCAACCTCGATGTGTTTAAGGTAGTAGTCTGGTAACTTAAGCCGATTTTCATGTCTTTTTTGGAGGGCGTTTTTTTGTAGGAAAATAAAAATGAATCGTTTTGGATATTTAGGATGTTTTTATTTACATATTAATGATACAAAAAAATTTTTTTTGTAAAAATTTAATAGTTTATCATTATTGTTATTATTGATCGAAGTTGGCACCTCGAAATTGGCAGCCCGGGTCCTAACTTTTTTTCTACCGAACCGATTGCTTTCAAATTTTAACAGGCTACTCTACACACTTATAGTTCTCGTCGGAACCACCGAGAAATTTGTTCACCCCTAACTTTTTATTTTACAACCCCTTCTTTGCTAAAGTCCTTTTATTTTAGCAAAGAAGGGGTTGTAAAATGAAAAGTTAGGGGTGAAAAAATTTCTCGGTGGTTCCGACGAGAACTATAAGTGTGTACAGTAGCCTGTTAATATTTGAAAACAATCGGTTTGGTAGAAAAAAAGTTAGGACCCGGGCTGCCAATTTCGAGGTGCCAACTTCGATCAATAATAACAATAATAATAAACTATTAAATTTTTACAAAAAAATTTTTTTTGTATCTTCAATATGTAAATAAAAACATCCTAAATATCCAAAACGATTCATTTTTATTTTCCTACAAAAAAACGACCTCCAAAAAAGACATGAAAATCGGCTTAAGTTACCAGACTACTACCTTAAAATGTGTTGAAATGTCGAGAAGACATATTTACATACAAATGTCCGGATGCGTGGGATTTTTTTTTAAATTGCATACATCATTTGTTATTAACAATTTTCTGATGATTTTTTAAGCAAATTTTTCACTTTTCACTTTAGAAGTGCGCCATTTAGCTAAAAATCAATATATCGAAAAAAACCTAGGTACTCCTATAGACAATGTATTTTCTAAGGTATATTCAAAATTTCAAGTAAATCAGTTGAAAATTGTCTGTGTTATGTTTCCGGCCAACAAAAACGGAGACGTCATCGCAAAATGCTGCACAGCCGCCATTTTGAAATTAACCGATTAAAAAAAAATATTGTATACAGTCACTGATATGTATGATATAAAACCTTATTTTGTAATCTCGATTTATTTTGTAGTTTTTCTGAAAAAACATCCTCAAAAAAAGCCTATTTTTTCGGCATCCAGAGTGGCCGAACCTCTTAATTTGAGACTATTTTGATTATACCCGTAACTCTATTTTAGTTAGCGCGACCTAATGAAAATACAATTTTTTTTCAACAAACTTCGAAGGATCTCTTTTATTATTTATTTTATTGTGGCAAAATATTTCTGTACAACAAGGAGAGAACATAGATGGAACAAAAAAATTAGTGTACGAGTTGTAATATATTATTTGGATGTCATTATTGACTATAATTTTGATGTGCCATAAGAATAATAGGTTGTGCCTTGCAGCCTATTTTTATTATTCAGCTCTCTCCTTGTCACATAGTAATATACTTTTTTAAATAAATAATAAACGACATATTCCAACATTCGTTGAAAAAAAATGGTATGCTAAAACTATTCTAAGTATTCAGAAACTATTTTTAATATTTGACATTCAGCCTCAGCATATCGAATCAATAAATATGATAGCACTATTCTGTGGGCGTTGAGTTTTAAGTTATTAAGAATATTGAACAAAAAATGTACGAACCCCATGAAACTATTGTAAGGATTCAAAGAATATTCTCAACTATTCCACAACTACATTTCGTTCGGAGACTAAAAAAAAGCAAAATTATATCATTCGTTAAAATTCTTTAGCCTTAGGTGGACTGTTTTTTTTCCTTAGAATTTTTAAGAATTTTTTTTTAATTCGCAGAAATTTGCACCCTTAAAAAACATTCCTTTTACGTCGTTTAGAAATTAGTCTTTTTACGCGAACTAAAATTGCCACTTTTCCGCTCGTTTGCCCCGAGTGCGGGGATACTTTTTTTTTCAGGTGGCAAAGCTTCGAAGTAGAGCAAAGCTTTGTCGTCGAGCGCACATTCGTCACAGAGTGAGCGAAAAAGGAAGAGAGAGAGAGAGAGAGAGTGAGAAAGAAAGAAAGAAAAAGCTAATGCGTGTGCGAGTCGTAGAGTCTCAATGAGCAGGCGCGAGGCATCCCTGGACCACACCGCGAGAGTCTGGAAGGGATTCAAACTCCGAAATTCAGCGCTTTCGTCCTACACCAGTGCCGGGAAGTCCAGAGCCACGCGAGTGGCCGCGCGATACACGCGAACGGCGGCATATCGCCGGATATAATTGGTGTTACGCGGGGTAAACTCTTTAAAGTGGATCGGAATATCGCGGGTGAAGGAGATATTCGACGAGATTAAAAAGGAAAAAAAAACAAGACATAATTAGTATTTAAAAAAATCATAATCAATAATATGTGTAAGAACAAGAATCGTGGCCTCGTGAGGACCGAGT
This sequence comes from Oxytorus armatus, assembly GCA_958009045.1. Lineage (NCBI taxonomy): Eukaryota > Metazoa > Arthropoda > Insecta > Hymenoptera > Ichneumonidae > Oxytorus > Oxytorus armatus. Next base: position 13,888,041 of record OY253746.1, on the reverse strand, counting down.
GCCTACTCTTGACTTTTGCGACGGTCTTTCTCTCCTTCGGTGAGTAGACCGAATTCCTCCATTATTTTTTTTTCCCCCATTCATTTCGCAGTTATTTCCATGCCAAAAGTATTTGAAAATTATTCCAGGTACTTTTTTTTATCACAAAACTAATATATGTCGTTGGATATAAATAGGGGCGTAAAGCAGTTTTTCCAATTGCATTTTAAGAACTATGAGTTATCAGTGTTTTTTTTTCAGGCTACATTATTTTTTTATTTCAATGCCAAAGGTATTTGACAAATATGACAAAATGCAACATTTTAATTGCAGTTTAAGATTCATGATTACGCGGTCATTTTCATAGATTTAAAAAAATACATACTATTCAAATTTTGAACAAATTCATTTTAGATGTTGAAAATATTTTTTGTCGATTTACAATAGGGTTAGTTATTTAAAATAAAATTTAAAAAAATCATTTTTTCATAGTTACAATTAGGGGTAGTTATCATGTTCGCAAATGGTACTGTGGTTTTGCAGCCATACACATTGATACATTGTAATTTAGAGCTTTTATTTAACCGAAAGAGCAATGACACTTTTGAAATAATAAAAAGGTACTCAATCGTTTGAATCAATTAACTTGTTTTAGTACAAAAAAATTGCGCATTTTTCTAATGATATCCTCATTAGCAGAAATTTAAAAAAGAATCACTGTTTGAAACCATTCAATGCATTTAAGAATATATAAAGAGAAACCTTGTGGCGATAAACGAACGAGCACCTTTTATTTACATAACGCGCATTTGTGACTCGAATTAAAAAATTGTTCATTTCTGTATCACATTAATATCGCTCCGAAAAAAGTAACAAACATTTCAATTAATTTTGACATTACGATTTAAAATAATCGTTGTATTCTTAATAAAAATAATTTTACATAATATTAATGTTCAAAGCTGCATAATATTAATATATTCTTGTTTCTCACCACATCCGATGAAAATGTAATTATTGACAACAGTTTTCCCGAATTAAGAAAAAGTTATAATATTCGACAATTGGATTATAGTATTCTGAATATAAAATACTAAATATGTCCACTAAGATGATGTATTTTTGTGGTCTTTCTGAATGACATTCTTAGACATTATTCTTCTGTAATTGCAAAATAAATAATAAATTTACGAATGACAGTACGACCGTTGGTGCCTGGGAGATTTGCGAGACCAATCGGAACAAAAGCCAAGCCCGCTGAGCTTTTCAGCTTTTGTTTAATACTAAAAAAAGAAGGAAGGCACAAAATGAAAATATAATAGACGTGAAAGGGACAGAGAATTCTCTCTCTGGAATGAGGAAACGAGAGTTTTGTTCTCCTTGACGGGTAGGGGTGCAAGGGTAAAAGCTCTCTCTCTCTCTCTCTCTCTCTCTCTCTCTCTCTCTCTCGCTCTCTCTCTCGCTCTCCCTATCTCTCGCGTCTCTATTGAATTTCGTGAATTACGAGCATGGTGTACCGGAACGACGAAATGGAGCATTTATCCAAAATAAATTTGTCCCTACGCGAGTTGAATGCAGGTATTTGTCGTCCAGCGAAATTCCTTTCTAAACTGCTCAGAAACTCGGGATTCCTCGAGAGTCCTTTAGGATTGCTCGATAATTAATCGGACGTTCCTCGAGGGATCGTGGATGATTATGTATAGACCAACCGTGTATACGTATACTCGTTTGGATTCGTTTGTTACTCTCGCTAACAAAAGCCCTTCCTATATATATCTTGTGCATTTGCTCCGCACACTGAGCTCACAAACTTTAACAAACAACTTTCAATTGAAATTCGAATTGACGAAAGTTTCCCGATCCGATCCAGCGAAACTTTGCGTTCAACTCTTTTCCAAAAGTTCATTCGTCTAATATTGCAAAAAACAAGCCCTTTGTGTATCCGACTCGTATACAAATAACATATATTGCATAAAATGAATATCATCTGATAACTCAATTCAACGTATAGATACAGTGGGTCAAAAAAGTATTCATACACCCTGTTTTTTTGCGATAACTTTATAGACATAAGCGATACGCAAAGAGAGCCAATTTTATTTAATAGTACATCAGGTACAGAGATAAACTGCAAATGGAGAATTTTTTCCCAGGAATAATAGAAGAATTATGCAAAAAAAGCGAAAATTTTCGGGCCAAAAAAGTATTCGTACACTTACGATGGAGCTGCTAAACCTCGATATTCACTCACGGACGGTCTGACCTCTGCGTACAATGTAAACAAGTCTTCGTTTTCACAATGGTTTTGACCTATTCCATGCGGTAGCAGATCTTCAAGCTCTGAACAGACATGATGGCAAAGAAAAGGGAAATATCAATATTCATGCGAGATAGAGTGATTTTACTTCGAAAACGCGGTGAAAGTTATCGAAAAATTAGTAAAGAACTAAATCTAAGTTTCGCAACAGTGCAATATATGATAAAAAAATACGAAAGAACAAACAGCACAGAAAATAAGCTACGGACAGGTCGACCGAGAATACTAACAGTACGAGAGCGTCGGAGTATTGTTATACAGGCTACAAAAAAACCGTTCACAAGTGCTCGCAGTTTACCGAATGATGTCGCGTCAACATCGGGGAAGAGCGTGTGTCCCCACACTATTCGGAACGTTTTGCATTCTGCCCAAATATACGGCAGAACTGCCCGCAAAAAACTATTAATTAATAATATAAATCGAGAAAAACGTTTAGGTTTTGCAAAAACCTACGTAAAGAAATCTATAGAATTTTGGAAAAGTGTCGTATTCTCGGATGAATCGAAGTTTAACATCTTCGGGTCCGATGAAAAAAAGGTCGTCTGGCCGAAACCAAATACCGAGCTCCAGCAGAAAAATTTAATACCGACTGTAAAGCACGGCGGAGGAAGCGTCATGGTTTGGGGCTATATGGGATATAATGGCGTTGGTAATCTGGCTTTTATAGATGGTACAATGAATGCCCAAAAGTATATCGACGTGTTGCGCAGCAATTTGAAAGCAAGTGTCGATGGAATGGGTCTGGATGGAAATTTCTACTTCCAACAAAATAACGACCCGAAACATACGGCCATGAAAATGAGGGAATGGTTACTCTATAATGTCCGCAAACAATTGATTACACCACCACAATCTCCGGACATCAATCCTATTGAAAATTTATGGCACTTGGTGGATGTAGAAATTAGAAAAAGAAAAATAACAAACAAATCCGATCTCCAAAGAGTGCTTTTAGAAGAATGGGCGAAAATAGCAAAAGAAAGAACGCAAAAGCTAGTTAAATCCATGCCTAAGAGACTCGAGGCGATAATTGAAACGAAAGGGATATACACCAAATATTAGTTTTAATTAACAACTATGATGATGTAGGTTTTCACTATAATCGTAAGTGTATGAATACTTTTTTGCCCGAAAATTTTCGTTTTTTTGGCATAATTCTTCTACTATTCCTAGGAAAAAATTCTCCATTTGCAGTTTATCTCTGCACCTGATGTACTATTAAATACAATTGGCTTTCTTTGCGTATCGCTTATGTCTATAAAGTTACCGCAAAAAAACAAGGTGTATGAATACTTTTTTGACCCACTGTATCTACCGGAAGGAAAGAAAAACCTGGAGTTATTTGATATTAAAGATAATTTATTTTGTTGGAAATTGATTTTCATTGAAAAAGAATCTAGAATAAAATGTGTAATAAACAATTTAAAAAAATTTTATATCTTCTGTTATAACACATTTATCTTTATGACAAATATATTTTGCTAGAATCAACTAAAATTCGTTGAAATCCTTATAATTTATTTATTATTATCTCGACTTGTTATAAAACCGTAAAATAAATTCTTTCGAAAGTGTTTACTCCTCCTAAGTGTTGCACACAAGATTCCTTGTGGCGCATCAATGACTCACAATTACACGTAATTCGAATAATGACACCAACCGATAAATCGTTTATTTCTCGGTACTTGCTCTGGTTGTACGTGTGACGTGAATTCGGAGAGGCCGACGATCGAGATCGTGCATATATACGGTATCTGCAAGTGTGAAGCAATTATCGCGCGTGAGAATCACGGAAAAGAGGGCACCGAGAAGTTGAAAAAAAATTTGTTCGGTGTATTCCGCGTGATGTAAGACGATTTTTGGCCGAGTGAAATTTAAAGAACGTTTATTCGAGAACATTGGCTGCAAAAAAAAGAAACTTAAGATAAACACTTCCTCAAATCCTATTTTTGACACTGCTGTTCTTTATTTTCGTTTTTTGAAGCTATCGTTCTTGAATTAAGGAAAAAACAAATTGTTCATTGTCTTTAGACTCATGAATTGTGAAGTCCGCTATATCACGTATTTTTGAAAATCGTTAACAGGGAATTATTTGAAAATAGATTTTTTCGATGATTTAAGTGAATTTCTGGGAGAGTCGAATTTTTATTTACGTTTCGAAAAAGAATAATTCGCAACCCTAATCCAATCTCAATTTTCCGATACCTCGTGTTATTTATACGAATAAAATAATTTATCGGAAAGTTAAAGTTGAATTTGATTCAATTGTTGATTGTTATTTAGAAAAAAATTAACAAAGACGAATCGTTTCAGAAATTGACATAAATTTGTCATGAATTACTTTTATAATTGATAATAAATCACGACAACCGTATTTGTTACGAAATGATGTTAAAATGATTGAAAAAATGTCCACACTCGTTTTGTACCTAAACGGGAACTTCCAAACAAAGTGCTCTGCCAACAACTGATTTGCCTTTAACTTTAAAGCTCGATCTGCTTAAAAAAAATGTCGATCTTCTACCTTGACGTACATTCTTTACTGGGTCATAGACACAAAGTTCTCTTATCATTCGGAAAAACGCCAAAAACCATTTTCCGTGAAATTTCCTAGGTTTTTTTTTTTTTTTTCATGTAACAGTAACGCGTAAAAGTTATACCCTTATATGTGGATATCTCGTTTGGTTCTTATTTTATTTCTCTCCTTCTGTACGAGGCCGTTTACGGTCCCTCGATATTTATTTCCGTGTTTATCTTCGTTGTAAACTACCCCTCAGCCCCTCGTTTGTTATATACCGTAAATCGCAAATATATCTTTCGTTTACAAACAACGATGTATATAACAGTGCAGCAATGAGCACACCCACGAATATGTTCGATCAGTGTGTGCCCCCTACCTCCCTGACCCCACCACAAACCAACGTATCGATCTATATATTAACTCTGCTGGGATTCACATTGCCGAACGTTTTTCCTTTTTCTTCCTCTCTCGCGCTTCCTCTCTCTCTCTCTTTGACTCTTTTCCTCTATATATACTCTGTACTTCCGGTTTGAACGAGGCCGGCCCGATGCAACGGCTGCATTTTACGAGCGTAAACCACACACGACGCCTCCACCTTCTCGTATACATGTATTTGCATATATATAAACTTTTCTTCTTCGTGCAATGAAGCTGACTGGGTTATTGGAGTTTTTGCGATGAAATTTCAAGGAAAAATCATGGTAAACCGGTCGACTTCATGTCGCGTACACGACGAAAATGGATGCTGAAATGATTTTATCCCTACGCTCGTAAAGCACAAATAACAACACCATGTGCTGTACGTTTGCCATCGTGCACCCGCACACACACTAGCTCTGCATATTTCCGAATGCACCGAAGTTGTATTAAACATTTTGCTTTCCCGTTTTGTCCCCCATTTTTTTTGTCTGTTCGACAGTTTCTGCATAAACGAAACGATCGACTGCGAACGATATGACGAACCACGAGTCACATCCCTCCGTTAATCTGTCGTGAAACAGGTGGTGGTATTAACGAAATATCCAAATTGATTTGTCGCTCGATTTATGTACAATTTTATCGATGTTCTCAACAATAGTTCCGTAACGATTTTCGAACTTTATCTCGTTGAGAAAAAAAACTGTTTAATTATTTCATTTCGTTCGTCTTTCGATGGTAATTAATTCGTTAAAAGAATGATTTATCGTAGCTTCGATTAAATGAAATTCGACACGGTTTATGATAATTAATGAGAACGAATGTTCACGAAATAGTTATCCCTCGTGAATAATACCACGTTTTTTTGTATTATAATTTTGTCGATACTTGATAATTAATCGAGATATATTTTTTTTCTTTGTTGCCTCGTTTATAATGCTTCTCAATTATTCCCTGCTATTTTGGTTTCAATTGAATGGTACAAAAAACATGGTTAACAATGTTCAATATCTGAATCTATGTTTATTTTAAAAAAAAATCAAACTCGTGCTCTTTTATTATTTAAGTGTTATCTGAGGCTAAACGGGTTTTCATTTTTATCGAAACTCGGAAAAATGAATATCTTATAGTAACAGTTCTCTATGTCGGATATTTTCACGTCGCTTTCATTGGAAAATAACAATAAAAAATCGCGTGATAGCGATATTGCGAGATTATGAAAATTCACGCGATATCTTAACTCCTGCTCCCCGTTACTTATGTCACAATACATCGCTTGTTCGATGTAGAATATTGAAAAATATTCCTTCAGACAGAACAATTGGAAGACGAAAAAATTAATTTCTCAAATTTTCGACAACAATTTCTAATTTTTCAATAATTTATAGTAAACAAAGGATACCAAATATATTAACAAAAAAAAAGACTACTTACAAACATCAGTAATGCATCAATTTATGAAAAATCAAACATTTCCCAAAGAAGTTCGTTAAATAACATTTGCTTGCTTCTCAATAAATGAACTTTCTAACGTTGTTACTGTCAAAACTCAATGTGCCGATTGAAATTAAATTGTGAATATGACAACTTTCCATAGATTGTTTCCACAAAAAAAATCAAGAATCGTGACATTCAATGAATTTCAGAGCTCATGAAAATTCTCGCGGAATAATCAACGTCTAATCCGTGCAAATTTGCTGGAGCAGTTAAAATTTGATCGATACTTAAAAAAATATTATCTGTTATACCGGTCTTCCGTCTTGGATGTTTAAACGTTTGAAAAGTTGCTCGATCCTTCGTGATTCCCATCAAAAACTATATTATCCGAGGAATAAAGTGATGACGACGGCGACGAAGGGATCTATAGGGGAGGAATGAGAAACCGGGGGTTACGATCTTCCGTTAAAACGAAAGAGAGGAACGAGAAGAGGCAATCTGTGCTCTCGATCCTCACAGTTTTCCACGGAACAATCGGAACTCACCCCGGTCTATATATAGGAAATACATAGTAGGGTGTGCACCCTCGTCACCTCCGGGGAATAAATATCGGAGATTGGATCGTGGATTACGCGAGTAGGTACCGGTTCTTGGAGAGTGTGTGTGCGTGTGTATGTAAACGGGGTAGTTCCACGGTTGCCCGAAGGCTACCGGAGAAGGACGAGAGAGTGAAATTGCGTTGGTACGCAGAAGGGGTTTGTCGAGAATCTCAGGTTTGAAACGCCGTGTGGATATACGACATTGAAGAAACGAATTTGTCTTTCGTATTTCTAGTTTTGAGAGATTTCATGTATTATACTTAGCCCCATCAAATTCATACAGAATCCTCTTTCACCGGTTAAACACACGTTGATCGACAATTTCGACAGTTAACAGGAATTTTCGTGCCAGGAAAATACTGACATTCAATGATTTTGGAATAATTGGAAAATTCTCATTAATGCACTTATGAAATTTATGGATAAAGTTAGGCGTTCGTGAGAAGTCCTTTTAGTAGGTCATTGCAATGAATTTGCTTGAGTAAATAGTTCAAAAAACTATGTACAAATTTAATTTAATGGTGATCTTTTATGGAACTAGTCAGATAATTGGAAATACACATTATTTTATTCGTTATAAAAATGAGAAAAAGGATCGGTTGAAAATTATAATATTTTTTCAAAGTTCAGTTTATTGTCAAAATAATATAAAAAACGTATTAACACGAGTAAACCTAAAACTATTAAATGAAAAAGCATTTTTTTGAATTTCGTTTCAATTCGTGAATTATTCATTTTCGATCATTCTTTTCATCCCTCATATCACATTCAGCATCCTAGTTTGATTAAGGGAAAAAATAGGGTAACGACAGCGTTTTCTCAATGATTTTCATGAATTTTTTTATAGTATAAAAAATTAATATAATTTATTGAAACTTTAAGAATATTTTATACATATATTTAAGTATATACTATAAAATTTTTGAAGAATTTCCTTGAAAAACACCGAAGATATTAGCGACCCCATATTGCAGGTCACAATCAGACTCAGCATTTTGCATACATTCTGGAAGCTGCAATTTTCATCTGAAATCGAACGAGGTTGGAATTTACTTTTATTATATGCCTCTCTTCTATATGAACCTAAATGCTATCAAAAAAATAGAAAATTGAATTTTTTACAGGGTTCAAAACAAAAAAGCATGATTTTTTGCCATTTTTTACAACTTTATTTGCAAAAAAAAAATTATTTTAAATAATGATAATATTCCGATTTTAGGTTCATATAGAGCGCAATACTATGAAGAACGTAACTGCCAATTTTCAAAACGATTGGTTGAAAACTTTTCAAACTAGCGTGTACGCAAGTTCAAAAGAAGTCGTTCTCAGAAAAACGCGTTTGAAAAAATAGCAAAATGCTGAGTCTGATTGTGACCTGCAATATGGGGTCGCTAATATCTTCGGTGTTTTTCAAGGAAATTCTTCGAAAATTTTATAGTATATACTTAAATATATGTATAAACATTCTCAAAGTTTCAATAAATTATATTCATTTTTTATGCTATAAAAAAATTCATGAAAATCATTGAGAAAACGCTGTCCTAACCCTATTTCCCCCCTTAATGGCTTATAACAATAGAACGAGTCGGAATTTTCATTTTTAATTTTGGGAACATATTTTTCAATAGTTTTACTAACAATTTATGAAATACAAAAAAAATCGATTTTTTGAACCGTCTAACCCTATTTCCCGCCTTAATCGTCAAGGGTAAGTCACTGTGTCGCGACGGATATCGGCGCCGATCATCGTCGAGACATTCGCACGATTCGACGATAATTCAGGACTCAGCGCGGAACGAGGAGCTTTGATTCACGTTCCTCTCGAATTCACGAGACAGCCACTTCAATCTCAATGCAGTGCTGACGCTGGCTTCGCTATTACATATATATATATATATATAGACACGCGCAGGCTTCGATCACTTCGAGCTTATGTATGTAACGATTTCGTACAATATGTACGATGGTATAGGCGAGCGCTGATTTCTCTCGTGAGAAAACAAAATGCATATAGGAGATGTTCGAGGAAACTCACGATGCACACAGGGGCATCAGCATTTCAATGTATCTTTTGTGATCGTCCTTTCAATTATTAAAAGGCTGCCCGCGCAAGCTTGTAGATCGATACGCCAACTCGACGCGAGCGCGAAACGCGAGAATATCTAGGAAAATGTATGTGCATTTCATAACCTCATGAGAAACGTCAGACTCTCTTGGTTTCCCGTCTAATTTTAAACACGCCATTCTATCAATAATATTATTTCATCCTTCTCACGTGTTAAAGTATCTCACAATTATGAATTATTATTCAACTCGATCTAGTCAAAGGACCACAAATCTTATAAACGAAACAAAAGGAATTATGTCCGTAGTAGAACGAATAAATATTCGGTAAGCCGGAAAATTCAATTGTCGTAAACAGTAATTTTGTCGAGCCAACGATTCAAATAACTTTTCGTCTAGTCAAGTTAATCTGGAAAAATGTGAAATAGCGGACGATTTTCACAACGATATTCTCGTTTAGCCCGAAAATTGTTTTTCGTGAAGATTAGATTTTTATGAAAAATCATTTGATTTTAGAGTTAGAGTGCGAGAACGAAATGAGAGATGATTTTTACAAGTGGAATAGATAAGCGTACGATTAGCCAAAAAATTTTACGCATCGTAAAATTTTGTGAAATATCAAATGCTCAATACAGAAACTCGATATATATGTTGCAAATACATAACCATTTTTTGGTTAATTGGTGAAATAAGGGTTGATTTTTAAAGCAGTCCGAATCATCGTAAAATAAATTGAAAAATTCATTTCATGATCTTACATCATAATGAAACAATGTTTTTGTGATCTAAAGCTTCAAAAAATAACGTTATTTCTTCGATTTAAAGTTCAAAATACCATTGAGCAGAGAAGTTGACGCAAGGGATAATATTCATGAGTGGTGTAGGTAAACGTTAAATCAGCCTAAAATTTTGCCTCCGCACATCGTAGATTTGTATTATGAAAACTAGTTTCTCTTCGAATCCATCAACTGTTAAAGGTGAATTATAGAACGGAAGATGAATGAGGGGATGATTTCTGGCAAGTAGTATAGATAAACGCTTGGTCAGTCGGGCGTATTATCCATGACGAGAGACGGGAAATATCGTACAAAGCACGCTATTAAGTGGACTATAAGAAGAGAAAGAGAGAAATAGAGGAATAAAATGAGAGGGTTTTAGCCAACCACTTGCGTGTCGTTGCAACGATATCTCTCTAGCTGATGGAAAAGTTCCATTATGTTGTCCGGCTGTTATTGTTGTGAGTGCTCGAAGATGGATGTTTTTCTCGGCTGTTCCACGTCTTTACGTGTGTGTACATATATATATACGTATAAATGTATATCGTGAACGAACGATAGGAGCTTCTAACTGGCGAGAAAGCGAAGAAATAGAGGGGCTCTCTTTGTTGAGTTAGCCGAGAGCAGCGATGTATAGCGTACGATCGCGTAACCGAGAACGTGAAAGTGCTAGGATAGACCAAAAGAGAGAAAGAGCCGAGTATAAAAGGGAACCGACAACGAAGAGAGCGAGAAAAGTACACGTACTCCTATACACATGCTTAACAATCAAAAGGGCGCAAGGTACATCACCGTTCTTGTCAGAAGGGCATAAACTACATCAACGTACTCGTAAAAGCTCGTGGGGGTCACGAACTTTTATTTGTTGACAATCGATATACGAGTACGTATATAGCTGTTGAATTTACAAGCGACGAGAGGGAGGAAGAAAACGTTATACCGAAAGACGCGAGGGGGAGAAAAAGACGGGAGCTATACCGGAAGTAACGAAGAGAGATCTCCCGTTGAGGTCCCACAAGAATTATCGCCGAGTTCTCGTGATACATTTTCATGTTTTTTTTTTCATTTCGTTCACTTTCTGTTCGTTGTGGACGAAAAAACTGGCGGAAGGGAAGATGAAGAAAAATGTCTTTTAAACAGCCTCTGCTTAGGATTCGTGGTACGCGAACCCGTTACCTCTTCACATGTAATAAATTGTCGACAAGTACTGAATATCGTTTTATCCGACGATGCCTATAAATCGTTATTGACAACGAGGATATTGGAAATTTCGATCGTTCAATTGCTACGAATCGACAATAGAAAAAGTGTTTTGATTTAAGGGAGGAAATAGGGTTAGGACAGCGTTTTCTCAATGATTTTCATGAATTTTTTTATAGTATAAAAAATGAATATAATTTATTGCAACTTTGAGAATGTTTTATAGATATTTTTAAGTATATACTATAAAATATTAACGACCCCATATTGCAGGTCACAATCAGACTCAGCATTTTGCGTACATTCTGGAAGCCGCAATTTTCATCTGAAATCAAACGAGTTTGGAATTTACTTTAACTATATGTCTCTCTTCTATATGAACCTACATGATATCAAAAAAATAGAAAATTGAATTATTTACAGGGGTCAAAAAAAAAGCATGTTTTTTTGCCATTTTTTACAACCGTATTTGCAAAAAAAAATTATTCTAAATAATGATAATATTCCGATTTTAGGTTCATATAGAGCGCAATATTATGAAGAAAGTAACTGCCAATTTTCAAAACGATTGGTTGAAAAGTTTTCAAACTAGCGTGCACGCAAGTTCAAAAAAAGTCGTTTTTAGAAAAACGCGTTTGAAAAAATAGTACCAAGAAAAACAAGCAATATGGGGTCGCTAATATTTTATAGTATATACTTAAATATATTTATAAAAATTTTATAGTATATACTTAAATATATGTATAAAATATTCTCAAAGTTTCAATAAATTATATTCATTTTTTATACTATAAAAAAAATTCATGAAAATTATTGAGAAAACGCTGTCCTAACCCTATTTCCCCACTTAATGGATTATAACAATAGAACGAGTCGGAATTTTCATTAAAAATTTTGGGAATATATTTTTCAATAGTTTTACTAATAATTTATGAAATAAAAAAAAATCAATTTTTTGAACCGTCTAACCCTATTGCTCCCCTTAAGTGGATTTTATATGCATTTTAGAAGAAATTTTATGATTTTTTAAATGATCTAATAAACTTAATTTCGTTTAAATTGATGTGACTGTGTTTCGATACGCTTTAATGCTTTGGAAATGAATTTTATATTGAACATAAAGTTAATTTGAATCGAATAAATTATTCTCGGTGTAATAAAAATTTGGCTGCGTTATATGGCAATTCTTTATGATCAACGATCTTGTTGTGAAGTTTCCGGTGAACAGTATCACATTCAACGAACAATGACAATGATTACCATCCTGAGTTCCAATTAAACTTCGTCTCGGCCGCTGATCATTATTCCTCATCCTCTTGAGGAATAACTTCCGAGGCTCCTCCATTTTCTCTCTTTGGAATTATTAGTCAGGCTCATTGTACCATTGTGAACGTTCCTTTCACAATGGATTGAGAGAAATTCTCGAACTTGGAGTTGCATATAATATAATAACAATCAAGTAAATAATTCGTCGTAATTGGCTAATAGCAATGACAACTCCGCGTTATTGCTATTATTATTATTGTCATTATTTTTATTATTAAGAGACGTGGCAGCGTCTCGACGCCATATTATTATAGCGCTACGATAGTTGATAAAATGTGGTCGTCAGTAATTGAATTGAAAATTTCAGAAATCTTTTTCATCTCATTAAATTCGAGTACCGTGCCTATCGTTAAATCTGATGAAAAATATTCTTGCAGTTGTCAAAGCAAGGCCTTTTAAACGATGTCCGACTTGGCAAGAAATATTTTTTTTTAACATTACACATTTTGGTCCTTCGAAATTGCCGAATTGATGTTGATTTTTTTAATCACTCGATGCTCCATCTAAGGAACAGCTTATCCATGCTGCATATCAAATTTCACTTTGATATGCTAAACCGTTTACGAATTAGAGAGCTGTGAGCTGTAACAGACGGACGGACGGAATAGCGGGTCCCACCGGTTTACGAACGGAATACTAACAAGAAAAGTATTTGAGGTATCCCTCTCCGATTTTGTTGAAACTCAAGTATGTTATAGAGCATTAAAAACTAAGCGACGCGTATTTTTTTTTATTTGCGGAAAAACGGTTTCAAGGGGTTTCACCCCTTGAATGAGAAGATTTCGTATTGACAAACACATTTGGAATTACAAGGAGATAACTGGAATGTAAAAACTCGAATAGGGGTAGATTACTCCCTAAAAACTGTTTTCTTGCGCAAATACGAAAATAAGTACCTTTAATTTTATTTCCGCTATAAAAGAGTATAATTTCCATTCCAATCGATTCGCAAGTTTTCAACGTAGGGTGCAAGACGTAGATGTTCAAGGGAGTTTCTACCCCTTAAAATAATAGCAAAATGGTGAAACATTAATTTTAGCTTAATGAGAAGAGTTCGTATCGGCAAACACATTTGGAATGACAAGGAGACACCTGGAATGTTGAAACTCAAATAGGGGTAGTTTACTCCCTTAAAAAAAAATTCTCGCACAAATACAAAAACACGTCAACATTAAATTTATCTCCACTGTACAACGGCATAATTTTCATTACAATCGATTTGCAAGTTTTCAAAGTAGGGTGCAAAAAGTGGATGTTCGAGGGCGTTTCAACCCCTAAAAATATATATTTTTTTTCTTTATCTGGTGGGTTCTTCATTTCTTCGCACAAGAAACATTTAAATCTTTGTTTCATCAAAATCGATGCACTGCTTCTATGTGAAACTGCAAAATCGCCACTTGACAAGTGTAACTTTAGGGGGTCGTTTCACCCCTTGAAACCGTTTCTCCGCCGATAAAAAAAAATACGTGTCGCTTAGTTTTTAATGCTCTATAACATACTTGAGTTTCAACAAAATTGGAGGGGGACACCTCGAGTACTTTCCTTGTAAGGATAAACAATTAGGTAATTAACTAATGGCACAATTACATAAAACATACGTACCAATAAACAATTGTAATGTCTATCCGCACGTTAAATCTTTCCCATTTTACAAAAGACGTTGCAATAAAATATAAAAAAACCGGAAGACTATTACATATTTGGTTTCAGTGAGGTTGATAAAAGTGTCCAAATCGTCGTGGTTTTGTGCACACATACGCACAGTTACACATACATACATATATATATATAAAATAAGAACGTTTGGAAGGGCGGCGGTGCACGTCTTCTTCCCTCGCCGTACTACTTCCGGCCGCTAAGTACTCAAGAAGTCACTTTCAACTGCAGCTTAAACTATCGCGACGCTCGGCTTCTCGCTCAGCTAAGATCTAGCCAGCCACTCTGCGAGTAACAGGCCACCTTCACAGGGTGGGGAGACTTTATCTTTTTATACCCCATGGCACTGTCGGCGTTAAGAGCAGAGAGAAAAGGTACGGAAAGGGAAAAATTGCCTCGTTAGCGAAGACCTCCGGACGAGATTACCGTGACTATAATGGCGAACGAAGTGAGAGAGGAAGAGGAAGAAAGGGGAAAAGGAGGAAAACGACAGAGGCCTCTAATTTATCGGGTCCCTGCAGTTTATTAAACGACGAATTTCGGCTGAGGTGAAGACGAGAGAGAGAAAGTTTTTTTCTCGATAAAGAAAAAAAAAAGAATAAAGAAAAGAGTCTGGAAAATTTCCTCGGAGATCCCTCACTGATGGCTCTCGTCAAATAGCGGCGATGAAGTTTAACCGAAACTTTGTAAACTGGAGCGTATAACTCTTGCTCTCGGCTGTTTCCAAAAGCATTTTCGTTTAATCGGTGAAACGGCGACTTTCGTCTCTCTGGTCTTCCATCAGCTGATTAAATTCACAACTTTCATTCTATTATACACGGATACACCGCGATTTTATAATTCACGATATCTTCTCATCGATCTGTAGGTAACTTCCATTTTTATACCATATATATACATTTTTTTATTTCAAACGTACAAATTGAAACTTGCACGTCGTTTCTCTGTCGTTTTAAAAAATTTACCAATCTTCCTTTATGATCAAATGGCGTTGTTCATTTTGGCTTCCTTCTCGAGGAAACTATGTGAACATCTTTTTGCTCTCCTCTTTAGTGTGTTCGACAGTGTGTTTCGCACGAGTTTGTAGACCGGAAGGATTTTTCGGAAAATTAAAAATTTCATGAACTTCAAAACGTTCTGTCGAATATCAGAAAATATTGATAAAAAAAATTTTGTATCGTCTTTTTGAAAATAATAAAATAATAATATAACAAATATTAAGACTTTCTTTTTTGCTTCATAATTTCTCTACGACGACGAATAAAAAAAATGAAAGAAAGCTTTACAGAGTACTAAATTAGATTATTTAATACTACAAAGTTCTTTTACATCCTTGTTATCCTTTTCACGATTCTCAGGTCTCTCTTTTCTCGAAATCTTTCCTCGCAGCTTTCTGTGAAAACTACCCTTTCACTACCCACACACACACACACAGGCCCATATAAATACACTATTTACACGAAACGAGAGGGAGTGACGTAGGGTGTCACAGAGACGCGTTGTGTAATCGCGTGTTCGCTATATAACCGGAAGAGAATGAGGTAAAAGGGTAAAGCACCCTCGGAAGAAAATGGAATGGAACTCGTGGACGAGACAGGGGGCTCATATTTGCCACGGTGAAAGTACCGAGGGAGCAAGAGTGAGGGTGGGAGAGTGCGAGAGTGAGGAAGAGAGAGGGAGAGAGAGCGGGACGAAAAGATTATTTGCAAGCTCGCGGGTGTTTCGCCAGCTTATCAAAAGGGAGCATGAAGGTCCTGAGTGTATGTTACTATATACACACGAACAGACATAGTGCATTTTACATGGGGCATTTTAAGCCAAAGAGATATAGCAGTGATCAATACCTTTAAACTGTTTTTTTTTTCCATTTTAATTTCCTAAAACAGACAAAAATATAGAAGTTGTGTTACCTATTTTTTATTATTTCTAATAAAGAAAAACAGGTAACAGAATAAGGATTTTTTTGTAATAAAAAAAATGTAACTATTATGTGTAATTGTGTAATTTCACACAATGAAAATGTAATTATTGTGTTGCCTATTTTTCTATTATTTTTCATTTGAATAATGCCCATTGAACATTTCGTTTTTCTCTCGGCGTTGAAATCATTTTTTTAATATAAAATATGAATGAAATACTGAAAAAAAATTCGAACCATTTGAATTTTTCGTAGCACCTCGCTAATACCATGTCCAGCCTCGAAAGGTATCAAAAAATTTTATTCTTTTTTACCAAGAATTTATTGTAAAAATGTCAGAAAAATCGATAATGTCCAATAGCGTTAATTTAATACTTTCGATAATAACGACCAAAGTAATTAACGAAAAAATTGAACATGTTGTGGATCACTGCGATGAATATTTGGCCTGCAATACCCCATATTATACATATATTCGTTGCTAACAAACAGAAGGACCTTACTCACTGACTAGTCGTGCGAGTTGCACCCCTTTATTTGTTAAAAAATAATATAGATTTATATATATGTATATAGATATGGCATCAAGAGGGTTGTGGCTTTGTGACACTCGGTATCGATTAGATTTGCATCGCCTTCGTTGCTCTCGAGCTTGTTCGATCTCGGGGAAAAAACGAGGTTTTTCCAATATTTCATTTAGGATAACGAGACGACGACAGGGCTGAGAAGTGCCAGCGGCAGAGCCGTGAATGAAAAAAAAAATTGAAAAAAGTAAACGATCAAGAGAATATCGAATTTCTCGACATGAACACGCGAAATCATCGTGCTTGAATTTTTGCAACGACGTGAATACGAGCTTAAGCAACGATAAATCTCGATATTATCAGTTTTAGCGATAATGTCGATGTAAAGAAAAAAAGTAACGTCGTGCTCCTACGAATTGTTTAATATTGAACAAAAATATCAAAGCATCAGAATTCATTATTATTTATTGCATTTAATCTTTTTCATTTTGAAATTCAGTTTTGTGTGAATCAAAGTACAAACTTTGTAGATAAATATCCATAACAAAATGTAATCTCTTGTGAGGAGAAGAAAAATGAAATATCTATTATTACAAATCAAGTTACTTCATAAAATCAATTTTTTCGTGACCTATATCAATTGCGTTCAGTCAACCGCAGATTTTCTTCGCAGATATCTATTATCCCATTTTTTCCCATTCTTCCTTTTTCCCTTTTCCCTCCCCCCTCTTCATCGCTCTATCGCTCGCTTTCTCTCTCTCTCTCTCGCTCTCTGAGATCATACAAGATTTTCCTGCGGTCATCACTGGAGTGGATTCCAGGCACGTTATAATCTTGGGCCGTTTCTAGATCTCTGGGCACAGTAGGAGAGGAAGTGTTCGTATCGCAATGCCCCAGTTAACCGGTATGC
Organism: Oxytorus armatus; assembly: GCA_958009045.1. NCBI lineage: Eukaryota > Metazoa > Arthropoda > Insecta > Hymenoptera > Ichneumonidae > Oxytorus > Oxytorus armatus. The sequence goes on along the minus strand of OY253746.1, from coordinate 13,870,397 downwards.
GAGAGACCAAACCACCAGCTGCCCTCGTCATATTCCATAAAGCGTTTTCATAATATACGTATGATGCAAAACCAACTGTGATGTTAGACCAACTGTTAGGTTGTATTAGAATTATTAATGCCGAATTCTCAGCAACAAACTTAATCGGACAAAATGGAATACATTTGAGGAATACATACAGGAAAGGAATACATTTTGTGAAAAAAAAAACCCATCCTAGACGTATTGAGGGAGGAAATAGGGTTAGGCCAGCGTTTTCTCAATGATTTTCATGAATTTTTTTATAGTATAAAAAATGAATAGAATTTATTGAAACTTTGAGAATATTTTATACATATATTTAAGTATATACTATAACATTTTTGAAGAATTTTCTTGAAAGACACCGCAGATATTAGCGACCCCATATTGCAGGTCACAATCAGACTCAGCATTTTGCGTACATTCTGGAAGCCGCAATTTTCATCTGAAATCAAACGAGGTTGGAATTTACTTTTATTATATGTCTCTCTTCTAAATGAACCTAATTGCTATCAAAAAAAAAGAAAATTGAATTTTTTACAGGGGTCAAAACAAAAAAGCATGATTTTTTGCCATTTTTTACAACTTTATTTGCAAAAAAAAAATTATTTTAAATAATGATAATATTACGATTTTAGGTTCATATAGAGCCCAATACTATTAAGAAAGTAACTGCCAATTTTCAAAGCGATTGGTTGAAAACTTTTAAAACTAGCGTGTACGCAAGTTAAAAAAAAGGCGTTTTCAGAAAAACGCGTTTGAAAAAATAGTACCAAGAAAATCAAGCAATATGGGGTCGCTAATATTTTATAGTATATACTTAAATATATGTATAAAATATTCTCAAAGTTTCAATAAATTATGTTCATTTTTTATACTATAAAAAAATTCATGAAAATCATTGAGAATACGCTGTCCTAATTCTATTTCCCCCTCAATGGCTTATAACAATAGAACGAGTCGGAATTTTAATTTTTAATTTTGGGAACATATTTTTCAATAGTTTTACTAACAATTTAAGAAATAAAAAAAAATCGATTTTTTGAACCGTCTAACCCTATTTCCCCCCTTAAGTGATTTCTACTAAACAAAACAATCATTCGCTTTACAAATTGTCCAGCATTGTAGAACAACTTGTCGTGTTACTAAGTATAATTTTTCTGAGAGATCATTCTTGCAAATTGTAATCTAAGTTTATTATCAATATTTTCCGAACTACTTATTAAGGGGTATAGCCACGATAGCGGGTATAAAATCATGTGCACATTTAACATTTTTTTTTGTATGAAAAAGTGATTTATTTATAAAACTAATTACACATCTAATTAATATAAATATCGAGCTGATAAAAAATATTTTTTTTTGTTTTTCTGTTATACAAAATGGCCGACTACTGCTATTTGCTTTTGGTATTTTTTTTACGCGGCGTGACATTTGGCATCCACAATTTTTGACCTAGAAAAAAAAACAAAAAATTCTCGTTAATCTACATCAGAATACCTAGAGAAGTGCGTGAGGAATTTAAAAAATGTCGTTTTATTCGAATATTGTAGGCATCCGAACTTAAGAGGTGAATTTTCAGTGAAAAATTTCGTATAAAACTGCTCATAAAGTGGAAAGTTTTCAATTAATCAGAAATTCCGTACGTCCGTCTCTGCGAAATGGAATTAGAAACATAATTTTTTAATTTGAAGTCAATCGGGTAAAAATTGTCAAAGGTATTTATCACGCAGCGTGTTCGGGTACTCTGTGGCCGTGCCAGAGGTAGGCTTACGTTATACGCTCAAATTCGGTGACAAAAAATGTTCCTCGCTATAAATCGAATAGTAACTTATTTTTATGATAAAGCATCGTTTAAGCAAAAAAAAAACATCGATTTTTTGGAAATTCTACGTGACCCTTAACAGTTTCATTTCACAGGAGATCGAACTAGAAATATCCGTTGTATGGTGGCTCATTTTCCAGGAATCTAAAAAAAAATGAAACAACCAAGAAAAAAAAGGACACTCAAAATAAATGAAACTTCGCTCCAGTTCTTTTCTCCTCTCTCGCAACTTATTCCCGAGTTGCAAGTACTTTATTTTCAATCCTGAAAATATACATATATATTTATACCAGTATGTGTATATACATTCATCGACTTTTCTCATAAAGCGGCAATCTTTCGCGGTACTATTCGATAAGGAAGTTCGATATCGAGTTACCTCCAGTGAACGGGGCGTGCGGGTGGTTGTAACGACGTGGCTGCGGATGTGGAAATGGAGGTTTGAGGGTTAAAGTGTAAGAATAAGGTAGTGAGATTGGGGGCGATAGTCGTGTAGAGAAATCTCGACACTCTCGTACTTCAATATATATACATATATATATATATATATATATATATATATATATATATATATATATATATATATACCGTATAGAACCAGACATGACGAGAGGGCGGAGAGAGCGAAAGCTCGCCGACGTTGACTTCCTTCAACATTTCTCTCGTCCTATATATACACGTACCACAGAATCTTGAACAAGCTCGCAGAAACTGAGACATAACTTTTGTATGTCCCTTCGTGTGAGAATATACAACATGAAATATAGGGAATTCCATGTAAGGTGTGATAATTTTTTGGTAGCCATTTTTTGTATTTTCGTTTCATTTGAAAGCGTTGATTTAAAAAGTGAAGAACAAGGCTAGACCTAAAAGCTTGAGAAATTTAGGAATTCTTGATAATCTAATATATATCTAACTACTATAATAAAGCTGGAGAGTTTCTTTGTTTGTTCGTTTATCTGTTTATTCAAACACGCTAATCTCAGGAAATACTAATCCAATTTGAAAAATTCTTTTTGCATTAGAGAGCCCATTTATTCAGGAAGGCTCTAGGCTATATAACGTCATGCTAAGCCCCTAATCTAATTATCTTACTACTATACTAATATATCTATTAGGGCGATTTTTTTTTTTCGTGTATTATTTTTTTCTTAGTCCCCACTTGAAATTTTGTTGGATATGTCGAAAAAGAAATTCCCTGAAAGTTACAGCCCTTAATATTAATTCTGAGTACTTTCCCTTAGCGTGAAAAGATTTTCCATCTAAAATACACGTAAATCGAACTTTTTTTTTTCAAAATTCTATAACTCAGCCGCATTTTATGCTATCATATTGTTCATGGTTTCGATTTACTCAGAATAAAACAATCTAGAAAAGTGCCTATTGCGGCAAAAGTGTAAATTGTACTGGTGAGTTGATACGGGTCACTGAAGTTGATTTTTACCCAAAATTATCGTTTTTTTGCTATTATCTCCGAAACAATTAACTTTACGAAAAAAATGTAAATGAAAAATTTCTTGGAAATTTAATTTCCTATAAAAAAGGTCCTATCGACCCAATTGCTTAGATTAATATTTCTTGAGATATTGAACTTTTTTATTCTTTATTTTTTTTCCTTTTTAATATTCCAAATTTTATAAATTTTATAAATTTTATACAGCTCATAAGTTAAAGTTCAATATCTCAAGAAATATTAATCTAAGCAATTGGGTCGATAGGACCTTATTTGTAGGAAATTAAATTTCCAAAAAATTTTTTATTTAGATTATTTTCGTAAAGTTAATTGTTTCGGAGATAAGAGCAAAAAAACGAGAATTTTGAGTAAAAATTAACTTCAGTGACCCGTACCAACTCACCAGTACAATTTACACTTTCGCCGCAATAAACAGTTTTCTAGATTGTTTTATTCTGAGTAAATCGAAACCAAGGACAATATGATAGCATAAAATGCGACTGAGTTATAGAGATTTGAAAAAAAAAACAAAAAAAATTCGATATACGTGTATTTCAGATGGAAAATCTTTTCACGCTAAGGGAAAGTACTCAGAATAAATATTAAGGGCTGTAACTTTCAGAGAATTTGTTTTTCGACATATCCAACAAAATTTCAGGTGGGGACTGAGAAAAAAAAATTGTAAAAAAAAAATCGCCTTAATATCTATACTATACTATAATAAATCTCGCGAATTTGTATGAATGCGCTAATATCAGGAAATACTGATCCAATTTGAAAAATTCTTTTTGCATTAGATAGCCCGTTTATTCAGAAAGGCTTTGCATTATTGAACTTTATGCTGTGACCGTGAAGAGTGGCGGCGACGCGTTGAATCGGGGGACGGAAATTTAACACGGGTAAAACCGCGGGGCATAGCTCGTTTTTAAGAAATCGTTTACAAATTACTTGGTTTCCAAAAATTCCTTTAACCAAAAATCGCCTTACTTCGAGCAGAGTACCTCCCAAATGTGTATTTTGACTGCCAAACACCAGAAAGGCGTATCCCGCCTAAAAGACACATCGTTTTATGTAGAAAAAAATAAAACGGTTTGGGGTACGCCCTTTCATGTTTTATCTTCATCGACAACGTCACTATTGCACCCTTCCTTTCTCTTCCTCTTTTGGTCCGTCACATCAGCGCGTTCACAACTTTCTTTCTATGGTTTGCTTGTAACAAAAGCGTCTCGATTTTCCGTCCAAACTTCTTCTTGCTGATCTATGAAAGCCAATTGATAGTTGAAGTGGTAATGTCACGGGTGAGCGTCGAAGTAGCGAAACACGAAAAAGTCCAACGGTTGAAATCGCAAAAATCCAAAAACTCGTAAGTCCAAGATAGGAGATACCGAAAAGCCGAACGATCGAAATAACGAAAGACTCAAAAGTCGAATAGCAAATGTGTGCATTCGAATGATCCATTGATGCTGGCCCTAATATTCGATTTCTGATCTTTCGCTATTTCGACTGTTCGTTTTGGTCTTTCCAATTTCAACCGAATGATTTTTTTTTGGATTTTCGCTATTTCGATAGTTCGACTTTTTGATGTTTTGCTATTTCGACCGCCACCCGATGTCACATTACGCAAAATTCGTTGAATCCGATTTATTGCTCTTTCCAATGATCGGCTTCTCGGTCGAGGATCATGATGAGAATTTTCATTTGTATTAATTAAGGATAGTGTCCCAAAACATATGTCTTCATGATAAAAAACAATTTATCTTTTAACAAAATGAAACATCTTACTTTGTTTTAGGATTATGTCAGAATGCAGAACCGAGAGGCTCTGTCGGGCGAACTAGCCTCAGAGAAGAGGAGAATCCAGAGGATATCTATGATTCCGCCACTTTGGATCAACGATTCGAGTAAATAAAGCTTTTCTTTAATATGTCATATAAATTATGATCGAATTGATTATTCTTTTAAATAAGTTCAATATAATGTTGCGTGAAAAGTAGGTTAACATTTTCATAACGTTTCACTCTACCCTTTACTTTCTTGTCAAATTTCACAGTAAGACTTTAGAATTTATACTATTTTTCCACCTGTCTTATCACTTGTCAATCTGAAATGTCGAAGTATTTCGACGAGAATGAGGAAGTGACAATTTGTCACGACTAAGAGAATGGAAAAGTCTTGAAATCTAAGGACGAGGGTTTTCGCCCTCTCTTTCTGCTACCCCTTGGTAGGGGGGGCAGAGAGAGAAAGAGTGTGAAATGACGTGCAAAAGATGATGCTTTCGAAAAACTGCATTTCTTTCTCCTTAAGTCCCAACAGATGGGAGGGATCTCGAGAGATCAGTAAGAGCCTCGACGATGGGGACAACGAAAAAACTCGTTCGCTGACGTATACCGAAAGCTCGGAAACGAAATCCGAACCGCCGGCAATTCGTAGCAGCTACGTCGATAACAAAAGCAAGGATATGTCAGAGGTGGAAAATCGTGACGACGAAACTACGAGAAAGTCGAGCCTCACTGCTGCTGTTTCTACTCGCTGCAGTGAGTCATCGTGTGTTATAATATTTACTCGATCTAACAATGTTCTTCGACTCACATTTCCCATGCTCGAAACTTGTCCTATTACAAAACTTGATCCACCATCTATTTAAAAGTTTTCACTAATTATCCTGTGATTAATCCGAAGTAAGCATATTTTAAATAGAAAAAAAAATGATTAATATATTAATTTAGATATGGATCACTTAATTTATTGCAATTTCTCGAATGTACATTCGTTTTTGCCGTTGAAAAAAAAACCACGACAATAGTTATATTTAATAATTCAAAAAAATTAAAGTACTGCCAAAAAACCATATTTAAAAAACAAATCCAGACCTCGAGAATTGGAAAAGTTATAATTATCAGTCTCAAACGAGGCCCACAAAATGACAAACGGAGATTTGAGGACTATTATTTATGTACCGTGGGTCAAAAAAGTATTCATACACCCTGTTTTTTTGCGATAACTTTATAGACATAAGCGATACGCAAAGAAAGCCAATTTTATTTAACAATACATCAGGTACAGAGATAAACTGCAAATGGAGAATTTTTTCCCAGCAATAATAGAAGAATTATGCAAAAAAAACGAAAATTTTCGGGCCAATAAAGTATTCGTACACTTACGATTGAGCTGCTAAACCTCGATATTCACTCACGGACGGTCTGACTTCTGCGTACAGTGTAAACGAGTCTTCGTTTACACAATGGTTTTGACCTATTCCATGCGGTAGTAAATCTTCAAGCTCTGAACAGCCATGATGGCAAAGAAAAGCGAAATATCAATATCCATGCGAGATAGTGTGATTTTTCTTCGGAAACGCGGTGAAAGTTATCGAAAAATTAGTAAAGAACTAAATCTAAGTTTCGCAACAGTGCAATATATAATAAAAAAAATATGAAAGAAGAAACAGCACAGAACATAAGCGACGAACCGGTCGACCGAGAATACTAACGGTACGAGAGCGTCGGAGTATTGTTACAGAGGCTACAAAAAAACCGTTCACAAGTGCTCGCAGTTTAGCGAATGATGTCGCGTCAACATCGGGGAAGAGCGTGTGTCCCCAGACTATTCGAAACGTTTTGCATTCTGCCCAAATATACGGCAGAACTGCCGGCAAAAAACCATTAATTAATAATATAAATCGAGAAAAACGTTTAGGTTTCGCAAAAAACTACGTAAAAAAATCTATAGAATTTTGGAAACGTGTTGTATTCTTGGATGAGTCGAAGTTTAACATCTTTGGGTCCGATGGAAAAAAAATTCGTCTGGCGGAAACCAAATACCGAGCTCCAGCAGAAAAATTTAATACCGACTGTAAAGCACGGCGGAGGAAGCGTCATGGTTTGGGGCTGTATGGGATATTATGGCGTTGTTAATCTGGCTTTTATAGATGGTACAATGAATGCCCAGAAGTATATCGACGTGTTGCGCAGCAATTTGAAAGCAAGTGTAGATAAAATGGGCCTGGATGGAAATTTCTACTTCCAACAAGATAACGACCCGAAACATACTGCCATGAACACGAGGAAATGGTTACTCTATAATCTCCGCAAACAATTGATTACACCACAATCTCCGGACATCAATCCTATTGAAAATGTATGGCACTTGCTGGATGTAGAAATTAGAAAAAGAAAAATAACAAACAAATCCGATTTCCAAAGAGTGCTTTTCGAAGAATGGACGAAAATAGCAAAAGAAACAACGCAAAAGCTAGTAGAATCCATGCCTAAGAGACTCGAGGCGATAATTGAAGCAAAAGGGATGCACACCAAATATTAGTTATAATTACAAACTATGATGACGTAGATTTTCACTATAATCGTAAGTGTATGAATACTTTTTTTGCCGGAAAATTTTCGTTTTTTTGGCATAATTCTTCTCTTATTCCGGGGAAAAAATTCTCCATTTGCAGTTTATCTCTGCACCTGATGTACTATTAAATAAAATTGACTTTCTTTGCGTATCGCTTATGTCTATAAAGTTATCGCAAAAAAACAAGGTGTATGAATACTATTTTGACCCACTGTATATAAAGATTAATTTATAATTTGAAATATTCATTAACTACGCGTTAATTAGATCAATGAGAGGATAAATAACAATGTTTATTCGTCAACAAAAATGTAGAAATGAAATTTACCAAATGTACTGCTTTTTTAACACGATTGCAAAAAGTTCACATTCCCAGAATTTTATTTATTTTTTAATAATTCTATCATCGAACGAATTTTTCATCAGATTCCGTGCGTGGTTCGAAAAGACGTTTGCGCGCTAACGAGACTCGTTTGAAAAAGCGTCGACGTTACACGGGCATCGGTCGCGGCTCGGCAGTCGTCGACGCGAATTCTTCACCGATCAATCGAATTCGCGGTTCGTCGAGTCGTTCATGGAGAATACAGGCAAGCGGACAAACAAGAGCGAAGAATCGTGGCAGAAAGAGAAACGGCAAGAGAACGCGAAAGCTGGAAAATAATGGTAAAACGAGAACGCGAAAAAATAACAAATTCCCAAGTAGGATTAGTCCCGAGGCGCCATCGGCTCTTTATCAAATCACCAGTGAAAAAGGACGAAACAGCACGAAAGAGACAACGAGAGGATTAGTCGTCGTGAAATCTCAATCGAACGAGACAGCTGGACGGGTAATTCCAACGGCGGAAAATGAGTCAGAAATCACGAGTATAAACGAACAAGATTCGAAGATAATGAAAAATCTCGACTCCGACAACACGATAGCGCCGAGCGTCACGCCGAAGCCTGACCCGATGGAAAAACATCGCGAGGATAATCGTAACGAGGAAATTGCGAAAAATCTTGATAAAACGGATATTCAACGCAGGCATAAAGAGGAAAATGTCGCTCATGAATTTTCACGTAATTTGGAAAAAGAAATACTCTGGTCGAGAACCGAACTTCCGGATATTCTCTACGAACCTTCGGGGCTGGAAGAGAAAAAAATTAATTTATCCACCGAGACAGCTAAGCCCGATATGACCAAGTCAAAATTTGTCGATTCATTGGGCACGGTGTTGAACGCGAGATTCGACGCGGCAAAAATGTTGGGTTACTCGAGATCGGCGGAGGATATACCGATAATGGATCTTGAGAATGAGGTACTGGCGAGAACAATCGAGGATTACAATGAATATTTGAAGAATGGTGGAAAAACGACGAAATTTTTGCGTCACTCGAACGACGGAGACGTGAATTCGCGAGAGCGTGGAAATAAAGATGATGCGCCACTTCCGGTTCGTCGTCCGGTCTACAAGCACGATGTTACGAAGAAAAATGACGAAGAGGAGAAATTACAACAGCGGAGAGAGGAACAACAACCGGAAGTGTCTGAAGAACTCGTAAATACTGAAAGTAGCGCTGTCCATAAGGGAGATCTCACCTGTATAAACGGAACATTTATACCCGCACCGTTGGCACGTCACGCCCTTATCAAATATGTTAAGTGAGTACATGCGAGAGTTCTCGTGGATTATTCAAATCGTTTGGCTAAACTGAAGAGATAACAGAAATTCCAATATAGCGTCTTTGTATATCTCTTGGAATATTTAACGTTTTCGAAATGACTACTATTTTGTTTCATTTATTCCCGTACGAATCTAGCCCAAACTATTAAACTTTAATTAAAATGTCTCTAATTATAATTATTGAAATTTAATTAATGACAGATCTTGTCCCTTATTCGGAAGTTTATATTTATCGCTCGATAATTGAATATCCCGTTACGATTCAAGATTACATACTTTATCATGAGAGTAAAATTAAGGGGGGAAATAGAGTTAGGACAGCGTTTTCTCAATGATTTTCATGCATTTTTTTATAGTATAAAAAATGAATATAATTTATTGAAACTTTGAGAATATTTTATACGTATATTTAAGTATATGCTAAACATTTTTTAAAGAATTTCCTTGAAAAACACCGAAGATATTAGCGATCCCATATTGCAGGTCACAATCAGACTCAGCATTTTGCGTACATTCTGGAAGCCGCAATTTCCAGCTGAAATCAAACGAGGTTGAAATTTACTTTTATTATACGAGTATGTCTCTCGTATGTCTCTCTTTTATATGAACCTAAATACTATCAAAATAATAGAAAATCGAATTTTTTACAGGGGTCAAAACAAAAAATCATGATTTTTGGCAATTTTTTACAACTTTATTTGTACAAAAAAAATTATTTCAAATAATGATAATATTCCGATTTTAGGTTCATATAGAGCACAATACTACGAGGAAAGTAACTGCCAATTTCCAAAACGATTGGTTGAAAACTTTTCAAACTAGCGTGTACGCAAGTTCGAAAAAAGTCGTTTTCAGAAAAACGCGTTTGAAAAAATAGCAAAATGCTGAGTCTGATTGTGACCTGCAATATGGGGTCGCTAATATCTTCGGTGTTTTTAAAGGAAATTCTTCAAAAATTTTATAGTGTATACTTAAATATATGTAGAAAATATTCTCAAAGTTTCAATAAATTATATTCATTTTTTATACTATCAAAAAATTGTTGAAAATCATTGAGAAAACGCTGTCCTAACCCTATTTCCTCCCTTAATGGCTTATCACAATAGAACGAATCGGAATTTTTAATTAAAATTTTGGGAACATATTTTTCAATAGTTTTACTAACAATTTATGAAATAAAAAAAAATCGATTTTTTGAACCGTCTAACCCTATTTCCCCCCTTAAGCTCGAATCATGAAAGCGAGATTACTTACTTTCATGATTCGAGCGCCTTAAGTTGATGAAAAAAATTAATTAATGAATACTAAAATAATTTAACTAAGATAAAGAGAATTATTTGTTTATTGATCAATCTCTGGCAAACGAATACACTGGTCTGCAAAAAAATTTTTTATTTTTCTCCTTCTTGTTTTCATGCATGAATTCATCATATTTTGTGCTCTAACCACGGAATCTGACATACAATTAAGTACCACACGTAGATTTCCAATATAATATTTATTTAATTAACAAACAATATTATTGAAATATCAATTATCATAACGAAATGAAAAAATATTACGGTCTAAGTTTTACAGTGAAAAATCCTAAATTATAGTCACAAAATGAATAAATATCGGTCAGTTATCTCATTATATGGTGAGAAAATTTGTTATTTTGTGGTTTTTTTCCTTTTCATCGTTTCTATTGGAGTTTCTCGGCGAATTGACCAACAGAAATCAGCAAGCATTGCTGCTGACCATTTCCCACTGTAGCGTTTTTCAATCTGCATTATATCCTGATGAAACCTTTCACCATGCTCATCTGATACGGCTCCAAGATTTTCAGGAAAGAAATCTAAATGAGAGTCCAAAAAATGAATCTTGAGTGACATATTGCATCCTAAGGCTTTATAAGCAGAAAGAAGCTCCCGAATGATCTGTCGGTAGTTCTCACTTTTTGTATTCCCAAGAAAATTATGACAAACTTCCACAAAAGCCACCCAAGCTCTTTTTTCTGCTTCGCTCAACTTCGAATCAAAAGCTTCATCTTTCATTAGCTCACGTATCTGCGGACCTACAAAAATTCCTTCCTTCAATTTTGCGTCAGTGATTCGAGGAAATTTTGTTTTTAGATATTGAAAACCTGCACCATCTTTATTCATAGCTTTCACAAAGTTTTTCATGAGTCCCAACTTTATGTGAAGTGGTGGCAGAAAAATTTTCTCACTTGGCACTAAAGGTTTCTGAGACACATTTTTAAGCCCAGGAGTTAAACTTTTTCTTAGTGGCCAAGTTTTTATTTTGTAATGTTTTTCTCTTGCGCGACTGTCCCACTCACAAAGAAAACAGCAAAACTTTGTGTATCCTTCTTGTAATCCAGTGAGTATAGCAACGACTTTTAAATCAGCACAAATATTCCATAAGTATTGAGAATATTCAATTTTTTCGAGTAATACCTCTAGGTTTGCATAATTTTCCTTCATGTTTGTAGCATGTGCAACGGGCACAGATGGGTATTTATTACCATTATGGAGTAGAACGGCTTTTAAGCTTATTTTTGAAGCATCAATAAAAAGTCTCCATTCACTAGAATCTTCTGGAAAACTCAGTTCTTGAAAAAGCCCTGCAGCATCATTACAATATACCAAATCATCTTCTTTGGAAAAGTAACTCGTAAAATCTTCTTGCCTCGTACGAAAATATGAAACTCTGGTACTTTTATCCAATAGATTCCACTGTTTTAATCTTGATCCAAGTAATTGCGCCTTAGATTTTGAAAGTCCCAAGTCTCTAACAAGATCATTTAAGTCACCTTGTTTAAGTAAATGAGGTTCTTTAGATGGACTGGAAGATCCAGACAAAGTGTATGAAGATGAAGATGTACCGGCAGAAAGAAAACTCGATTAAGATTGAAGACCAGAAATATTTTTATTTTCCACCTTCTCATTAATTGGTGGAATTGGAGGTAAAGTACCTTCACCACGAGGAATTGGTCTCTTTGCAGATGGGACGTTCGGGTATACAATCTTATTTTTATTTTTTTTCGAGAATCCTCGTGTTGATGTGATGCAGAAATAACAATCATTTTCATGATTCTGAGGCTCACTCCAAATCATTGGCATTGTAAACGGCATGGATTTGTGGCTTCCTTCAAGCCAACCTCTCAACGTTCTTGAGCAGCTATTGCAACATAATTTTGGCAACCAACTCTTATCTCGCTCATCGATAGAAAATCCAAAATATAGCTTATAAGCTGTTTTAACAAGATCAGTCATGACATTTCGCTGTGTTTTTAGTACGAATTCCCCACAAATGTAGCAAAAACAGTCGGTAGAATTTTTACAAGTTCGAGGCATTTTATAACCTAAAATTACATAAAATTTTATTAAAATAATTTTCAAACATCTATTTTATATTTATTGGCTCTGCTCATAAAAAAATACATAAACTACACATAAAATACTCAAAACCAATATACAGAACATGAACTTTATGCAAAACTTACCAAAATATTTGATACAAAATGTAAACAATTAAGAGACAAGTTTTCACTCAACTGTTGTGAAGTCACAGCGAATACTGCGCATGCGCGTATGTACTACCATAAAAATCACCTTCGGCACTTCCCTTCTTTCTCTTACAACTCGCTAAAACTTATTTTGTACATTCACTGTTTGTATATACACTGTTTGTAACATTGACGCGCAAAAAAATTAAAAAAAACCCAAATTTTTGAAATAAAAAAAAAATTGATATAAAAAAATCTAGACGTGATGGAAAAAATCGGCCAACGGGGATTGATTCAGAACATTTGAATCGTCATATTTATGACAAAATTTTTTAAAGGAGGATTTCATTGCAGACCAGTGATATCGATAATCACCATGATAAAATTAAAATTTTCAATTATTCAAAAATGTAACCGTAAAATGTAATGCTTGAATAATGAAATTTTTTTATTTTTTATACAGTTCCTCATAGCGTAGAAAAACAAAATTTTTTTGTACGCATTTCAATTTTTTTTTTTTTTTGCATAAATGCATAAAAAATTAAAATTTTTCATTATTCAAGCTTAGCGCTAAATTTTATGAGTATTCTACCACATCAAATTTTACGGTTACATTTTTGAAAAATTGAAATTTTAAACTTTATCATGGTGATTATCGTTATTGTTTTGCTAGACATTGATCAATAAGCAAATAATTCTCGTTATATCAGTGAAATTATTTTAGTATTCAATAATTAACTTTTTCGTCAATTTATAGCGCTTGAATCATGAAAATATATCAAAAATTAAAATCTCTATAATTTTCTTGTTACAAATTTTAGCTGAAGTAAGACATTGTATGCGATCGAACAAAGAACTTTTTGCTTCACGGCAAAGTTCTGTAACTCCTGTATTTATTTTGCAAGCGCAGTTTGAATTTTATTTACTTTTCTGTAAATTCTGCGCATTATTGAGAATAAATTGCCGGACAGATCAATGTCTACGAAGCCTTAGACGCTCTGTTTACAACCTCTACCACGAGATAAACGTGATAGATTAGAAATAAAATAAAAACTGTAAGAGCTACATTGCTCGAAACATCGTACACAGAAAAAAAAATTGCTGCGTCGAATAAAATTGGTCAATATCTATGCAGAGAAAAATGAAATAATCCGCCGAAGCTTATCCCGCCGAGGACACTCGCACAAAGAGTTTGAGACTTCATAGACATTGATCTGCCCAGCAGTTTAATCCCAATCATGCGCAGAATTTTCAGATAAGAAAAAAGTTCACTCTGCGTTTACAAGACCAGTATAGGAGTTAGAGAATTCTGCCACGAAGAAAAATGTTCTTTTATTGATCGGAAACTTTATCACTCATTCATCAAAACTTTCTAGTAACAAAATTTCAGCGGTTTGAATTTTTAACATATTTTGGTCACTCAACTCTTTTAATTAATTTAATTTATCGTCATCTTAATAACGAATTGTACTCTCCAAGAAAATCACTTTTACGAGCAGTTCAATACATTTTTTTTCTCCCCCAATTATCCCCCATTATCTGTAAAAAAAATACAATGATAATGTTCATTAATTTCATTGACGTTAAACATTGTCATGAGATCTTTGTATCAGAGTAGAAAAAAAAATTTCATGACTATGTTGTACTGAAATGCCTGTTCAACAGTAAATACGCAATATGTGCTAGAAAGTGTTGTTTAAAAAACTCTCGAAAGGTCCTCGATACCGGGACACGAGTATCTCGAGGCGGACTACGAGTGCACTCCGGGCTTTTATATGTCATCGTCGAACAGCCGTTTGCTCTGTAAGAATCGTCGTTGGATCGGCGAGTTGCCGAACTGCAAGATCAGACGCGGTCAGTCTGGTCCATGCGCCGAATCGACGTGCGATCAGGTCTGCAACGAGGTCGACGGTCAGGCCAAGTGTTCTTGCTACAAGGGTTTCCGTCTGGACGGTCACAAGTGCATCGGTAAGACATAATATATACATATATATATATATATATATATATATAACGTCTTATCACATATATAGGATTTTCCAATACCTTGGTACAATCGACAACTAACTGTCGTATCGTGCTCGTTAAATTCCTTCTTGCTAAACCAAAACGAAAACTATCCAACCATGAAAATTAACTACAAATTACCTACTTCCTTGTAATACTCGAACGTTACGGAATTAATTTAATCTCCGGAATACATTGATTTTCGTTAATGTCCTTTGAATAATTCGAACTAATCATCAACAACGTTTTCGTGAACGATTTATTTGACCTGACAATTAGTTGCGTCTAACTGATTGGAAGATTAGAATATTGTACATACTCATAGTAAAATCAACAGCGTTTTCGTGGTGATTTTTTTTTTTAATAATCAGAAATTCAGTTTACATCTGGATGATACATAGTGAAGAACAAATAAATTGAGGAATCATTTTTAGTGATGATTTTAGTTAAAATCGATGCGGGTATGATGAATTTAATAAATTTGTTCTGCATTGGTGATCAATATGTTAACATTGATTAAATAGGATCTCTCGCGCGTCCCTAAAGGGAGTACAACTGACGCGTCAATGCTGGAGGGTTAATTACGTCACGAATTAGTTAAACGTAGTTTCTAATTAATTAGGGTAATAATTAGATGCCCGTATTTACAAATTAGTAACCTGGAATTAAAAAGTTTTTCACTAGCTGTAGCAAATGAGGTGTGAAAAAGAAATATCATTTGCCTCGCCATAATTTCTGTTGTACCTTGAAGGAATACTACATTATGAGATCTTTTGGTGGAACCACGAAGGCCAGTAGATCAGTTGTGGATCGATCAACATTTTCGTTCGCCCTTGCCAAAAATATAGTCAGACATACCAAAATCCGGCACTTTACCATGTAAATCAACTATCATGTGCTGGATAGATTTTTTTCCGGTGTAGTAACGAGGATAGGATTTTTAAAATGACATTGCAACTCAACAACTGGCCAAATGTGACCTATTAAGGGGGGAAATAGGGTTAGGACGGCGTTTACTCAATGATTTTCATGAATTTTTTTATAGTATAAAAAATGAATATAATTTATTGAAACTTTGAGAATATTTTATAAATATATTTAAGTATATACTATAAAATTTGTATACATATATTTAAGTATATACTATAAAATATTAGCGACCCCATATTGCGGGTCACAATCGGACTCAGCATTTTGCGTACATTCTGGAAGCCGCAATTTTCATCTGAAATCGAACGAGGTTGGAATTTACTTTTATTATATGTCTCTCTTCTATGTGAACCTAAATGCTATCAAAAGAATAGAAAATTGAATTTTTTACAGGGGTCAAAACAAAAAAGCATGATTTTTTGCCATTTTTGACAAGTTTATTTGCAAAAAAAAATTATTTTAAATAATGATAATATTCCGATTTTAGATTCATACAGAGCGCAATACTATGAAGAAAGTAACTGCCAATTTTCAAAACGATTGCATGATTTTTTGCCATTTTTGACAAGTTTATTTGCAAAAAAAAATTATTTTAAATAATGATAATATTCCGATTTTAGATTCATACAGAGCGCAATACTATGAAGAAAGTAACTGCCAATTTTCAAAACGATTGGTTGAAAACTTTTCAAACTAGCGTGTACGCAAGTTAAAAAAAAGTCGTTTTCAGAAAAATGCGTTTGAAAAAATAGCAAAATGCTGAGTCTGATTGTGACCTGCAATATGGGGTCGCTAATATCTTCGGTGTTTTTCACGGAAATTTTTCAAAAATTTTATAGTATATACTTAAATATATGTATAAAATATTCTCAAAGTTTCAATAAATTATATTTATTTTTTATACTATAAAAAAATTCATGAAAATCATTGAGAAAACGCTGTCCTACCCCTATTTCCCCCCTTAATGGCTTATAACAATAGAACGAGTCGGAATTTTCATTTCAAATTTTGGGAACATATTTTTCAATAGTTTCACTAACAATTTATGAAATTAAAAAAAATCAATTTTTTGAACCGTCTAACCCTATTTCCCCCCTTAAGGAGTTATACGATGTCAGGAGACCGAAAAAAACGATTTTCATGTATTTTTCTTGAAAAGAAATTCTAATTTATTAACGTAAAAATTTATGTACATATTGTGGTAACTTTTAACTTTCGTTTCATATTTTTTATTTGTACAAGTAATGATTTTCAAAGCTACTATAGACGACCTCCGGAAGGTCCTCTAAAAAAAGGCGTCTTGCGGTGAGTACGATATCTCTGGATTGGATCATTTTAAATGATAAAACAAAAAAGTTTTCGTTAATATAAGGTATTATCTAGTATTTAATCGAAGGAATAAGCAAAATATTAATTTCTTACAAAATGGAGGCTTCTCAAAAAAAAATTTCGATTATCGATAAAACCGTTGGCCTTAAATTGTTTATAAAATGGAAAATATTTATCGGAGAGAAAAAAACATTCGATTAATCACTAAAAAATATATTTATAAATCTTGCTCGCCGACTTTACAAACACAGTTCTGAGAAAAATGCATTTAAACTTACGACGCTACTTTCAAACGCTCCGAGACGTCTTTACAAATATGCGTGTAACTTCGAGAATATTTGTCGGATTGACATAAATTTTCTGTGTAGTACATGCATTTAAGTTTTCATACTTAAATGTATGTACATTACGAAAATGAAATAACAGTTTTTTTTTCTTGATAATCCTGACTGCGTATAACCCCTTAAGCTTCTCAATCATCGTGTAAAAGATCATTCGAAAAAAAAAAGATTTTTTGACGAGTAAACGAAAATTCCATTCCGTTGAAATGAAAGGACGAAATAAAAAATTGCAGATATAGACGAGTGCGATAGTGAGAATGGTGGCTGTGAGCACAAGTGCGTCAACACACCGGGATCCTACAGATGCGAATGTCCTCAGGGTATGAAGCGAGGCGAGGACAAATTCACCTGTATGGGTGAGTGCCAATTATACTTCCCAACTCTCTCTCTCTCTCTTTCTCCCTTTCTATATATATATCAGTTTCTTGATCACATAGACGCATGTTTCACTTTACCAAATGCACCCTCAACATGTTCTCGCGATCAATCGATTCTACCAATCACCCCCACCGAAAATCCCTGTATCGCTTCTCATTGCTATGTGTGCTGATGCATCTCCGGCTGATGCTGTTGTTGCCGCTGTTGCTGTTTCTGCTGCTGTTGCTGCTCGATTCCCGTAGACGTCAACGAGTGTCTACTGAACAACGGTCACGGACCATGCCAGGACACGTGTCGTAATTACGAGGGCAGCTACGCGTGCTCTTGCGATGGGCTCGTCGGCACGATTCTCTCGTCGGATAATCATACGTGTCAGGATGGAGGACCTTGCGCTGTCAACAACGCCGGCTGTTCTCACACATGTTTATCAACAATGGGACGTGTGTTTTGTCTATGTCCCGATGGATTTGTCCTCGCCGACGACTGGAAAACCTGCCAAGGTCACCTTCCAAAACCCCACATCGACTCATCGACTTATCCTTCCCTCCCAAGGACAAAGAAGTTGATCCCCTAATTCCAGCGATGATTCGATCCAAGATCATTTTCGAACGAACATTTAGCAGAATTTTTTTTCATTTTATTGACGGTCGAATGAATAAGTGGATGTTAGTGGTTGAAAGGGCGTGTGAAATTAACCTAAAGTAGATATCCTTCCGATCCTTATTTAGCACTTCAGGCTGTATTGAAGTGGTAGTTCCGCGAAGAGATCTCAATTAGTCCTATCGTTTTCATATCCGGCATTTATTCATTGTTGCCGAAATCGTTGATCTCAAAAAAATGCCTAGATATCAATTGTCCTTTGAATTCAGTCAATTTATAATTTGGTACATTGACGCCAGCATTTTTAATATCAAATTTTCCATATTCGGAGGCCCCGAGCTAATAACCTCCAGGTAAGATTTTTTGATGAAATCAAATCAATTTTTCGTCTCGTCAATAACTCTTGCTGACACCACAATTTATTTTCCAGCTGCTAAAAACTCATAAAAACCATTTTACATGTTCGTGCGACAAAAAAAAACAATTTCCTCGCAAGGTAGGTCATAAATTTCGACGCGGCAAATTTCTTCCGTGATTAATTTTACAACACCCTTTCAGCCTCTACTAGCTAAACACTGAGATTTACTCGATTATCAAATGAAATTAATAAAACGAAGGGATTTTTACGCGGACACCTTAGAACTACAATGGAATTTGATCAAAGAAAATCGATTCAGCGTTAATTTATCGAAAAATTCCCTTGTTATTAATTATTTTTTACAATACTTCGTAAAAGACGTTGTCGCAGAATTTCATAAATTTTCCAGGAATGGAATTTAGGGGATCAATTTTATTATTATGTTCACTGTCACGAGTATACTCGAAGTGGATACGCAATTGAGCCTCGAAAGTGAGTACGAGTTTTGTTTCCATTCGCCAGACGTCGATGAGTGTTACGTGCCGGATCTTCAGACGGAAATTTGTCACTACGGATGTATCAACACACCCGGATCCTATCGTTGCGTTGATCCGACGGAGCTCAGCGATCAACCGATTCAAGACTCACCCTCGATCACATGCTTTCCGGGTTACGAGCTTACAACCGGATCCAACTGTATCGGTGAGTAAAATTTTATGCTACACTGAAACCTTCGATCAGTTGAAAGCTCGAGAACGACGCTTTTAGTCGTTTCTTTTTTCATTCTCATCGTTCCACTCGACCGAGTCCACGCGAAGTATACGGACTTTTGGTCGTTGAACAAAGGTGAACTTCCGAGCCGATGTTTAAATTTAAATCTTACGTTTAGAAGAACTGATCAATTGAAGGCCAGTATGAACTTCTGTCGATTTTTAAACCTCTTTTGAACTCGTACATTCTCCTGGTCGCTTTGAAATGTAATTTTAACCCGAGTACTTCTTTTCATTCCAAAGTATGAATAGTCATATTCCATTAATTCGAGAGATAAACTCGACTTGTAATCATCTTCTTACAACGTCTTTATTAATCCCCGAGACTCTCTCACTTTTGCAGTCGTGGATTCATAAATTAAATAAATTTAAATAAACCGAGTACAACTCCACCACTCTCGCCAGACACAAAGCAAAGTTCTTTGGTTAGCGAACCGAAGAGCGGCGCGATATTTTTCTCTCGATCTACCGCGGTTTGTACGGTCTCGCTAAAGATATTATTCTTCGTGGAACTCTAAACTTAAAAGAATATACAAGCCAAGACTTTGTCCATTAAGCCATCCTATATATATATATAAACTTGTACAGCATACTTTGCGGTATCATCGTATATACTGTTCATATTTTTACGAAGAACTCTTTTGAAGGGAAAGACGAGAGCATAGTTGATTTTTTTTTTCGTGGTTCCCTCGTTAATGGCCGCTTTGACGATACGATCTGAGCTCGTGCCCCAGGGAATGAAGCGCAAAACTCTGTCGCTGCTCTGGATTACCGGTACGAAACGTCGACGGAGTATGCAAGAAAACGCTCGGATTATATACGTCGACTGTTAGTGAAAAAAAAATTATAAATAAAAGGTCACATGTCACAGGATTTAACACGTAAATGTTCGTCGGTTGGGCCCCTTCGTCTGCAAGCCGAATGATATATGAATACGGAAATGAAATGGAGAAATACGCGAGAGAAAGGGGTGAACGCAGAAACGCGGGAAAACGAAGGGGAGAGAACTAACGACGATACGAGTGCTCGAGGGCTCTTTCTCTCTCTCTCTCTCTCTCTCTCTCTCTCTCCACTCCTTCAAATACGAAATCTTCATTATCCGAGCTCGCCGCGTAACCCGGCAACCAACGCCAGAAGCATGTCGGAGAACGAGAGAAGCCTCGTATATTTGAAGGACCTCGGGAAGTTGGCACGTTTCTGAATCAATATAGAACTACTCTTTAGGCAACGACGAACTTCTATTTCCGTCGGAATATGAAGTTCTCCGGTTTATTGCGTTTTGAATAGCAGACGAACAAAAAAATTCGCGACACATATGTCTAGATTGTGAAAAATTAATATGAAAAAAATGATGCATATCGAATCTTACATATTGCTTCCTCATCATTTTTGCACATTCACAGACTTTCCTTCACGATCGTGTGCCTTTTCCGATTTTTATGACCAAGCTATATTCAAGTTTGCAACGGTTTTTGTTCTCTCGTTCAATTAGGTAGTGTAAAATTTTCTTATTTTAAATAGATTTTTCGAAAAAATTGAAACATTCATAAATTCGGAACACTATCATCAATTTTATCGAAATTCAATACCAGATATCCTTTGATAGTATCTAATTCATGTACGAAGTGTTGATCCGACAGCCCAAAAATTGTACGAACTTAAAGCCTTAAGGGTGGAAATAGGGTTAGGACAGCGTTTTCTCAATGATTTTTGTGAATTTTTTTATAGTATAAAAAATTAATATAATTTATTGAAACTTTGAGAATATCTTATACATATATTTAAGTATATACTATAAAATATTAGCGACCCCATATTGCAGGTCACAATCAGACTCAGCATTTTGCGTACATTCTGAAAGCCGCAATTTCCATCTGAAATCAAACGAGGTTGGAATTTACTTTTATTATACGTCTCTCTTCTATATGTACCTAAATATCAAAAAAATAGAAAATTGAATTTTTTACAGGGGTCAAAACAAAAAAGCATGATTTTTTGCCATTTTTTATAACTTTATTTGCAAAAAAAAAATTATTTTAAATAATGATAATATTCCGATTTTTGGTTCATATAGAGCGCAATACTATGAAGAAAGTAACGGCCAATTTTCAAAACGATTGGTTGAAAACTTTGCAAAGTAGCGTGTACGCAAGTTAAAAAAAAGTCGTTTTGAGAAAAACACGTTTGAAAAAATAGTACCAAGAAAAACAAGCAATATGGGGTCGCTAATATTTTATAGTATATACTTAAATATACGTATAAAATATTCTCAAAGTTTCAATAAATTATATTCATTTTTATACTATAAAAAAATTCATGAAAATTATTGAGAAAACGCTGTCCTAACCCTATTTCCCCCCTTAATGGCTTATAATAATAGAACGAGTCGGAATTTTCATTTAACATTTTGTGAACATCTTTTTCAATAGTTTTACTAACAATTTATGAAATAAAAAAAAAATCGATTTTTTGAACCGTCTAACCCTATTTCCCCCTTAACAAACCATGATACTGAGATCAAAATAAACGCAGATTTTTAAAAATGCTTCCCGTATATACAGTGTCGGTTCAATAGAATCCGAAAAATTATGGAACATACTTTGCACATTGTAGAATATGGAATAACCACTTTGATGTAAGAAATCAAAGAATAACACGATCAAAAAAATATCGAGAAGTTGGAAATAAACTTTTTTTCTAACATAAACTGATTATTTTCAAATTTTCTAAGTTTTTTTGATGAAATTTATGGGTAAAATTCGTGTAATATGGTACTTTGGTACTTATGGTACTTCGAGGGAAAATAGTTGTATAGGGCGCATTCTACAAAAAAGTATTGACCCTTAGCGGTTTCTCCCTTGAGGGATTCCCTAAAGTGGGGAACTTCATAACTGAAGTAGAGGTCGGGTCAAACCACATTTGTTAGCCATAAACTTACAGCTATATAGCTGCAAAGTTAAAGTTGAGGTCAGTTTGCATCGCAGTGACCACAGAGGATTAATAGACTTTTTAAATGAAATTCAAAACCTTGTAAAATCTGATCAAGCTGTTCTTTCTTCGTGAATCGGACAAAGGGCGATAGCAACTCTACTTGCGTTCAAAATTTCAGTCACATTAGTCAAGCCATTCTGGAGTTTGAGTAATTTATTCATTGGCTTAAATTCCTTTGGGGAATTCGTTCTATGCAAAATAGAGAACGGAGAAAATACGAATAAGGAAACATTTTAATGAGCTACGAGTAGTATGATATGTTTTTGTGCCTTTTTTCCGCTGGAATAGAGAAAAAATGATGAAAATGTATAAAACCAGATAGGCTACATGAGAATGAACCGATGAAGGTTCCTGGAGCACTTGCGAGTTTCGTATTACGTTTTTTCATACTGATACTCTCTTCAGTTTTAGCTTAAACCATTTATTCACGTCTCTTACTCAAATTTTCGTTTTAAAAATCCATTAAACAGCCAAGATATTGACTAGATGACACTGTTCAGTGTACACTCATTTTGAAAACCGGAAATACAAATCTTCTAACACTATTACAAAAAAAAATGTATTTTCAATTGTTTTTTTATCTCGAAACAATTAAATTCAATTCCGGAAATCAAAGGGATTAATAAACAGAGGTGAAAAATTAGTTATAAATTATTTCGATGAAGGCTCAATAATATTCGAATTTTTTAAATGAAGAGTTCTGTCGTTACGTTACTGATCATCCAAATATTAGATCAAGAGAGATACGTCTATATGAGAGATGATACTCGAATTGATGGTCAGAGCAAGAAAGTTTAGGTCTTTGGGCCATTCATACATCGAACTGAGAAAGCAACTCCGGACAAAAGACACCCTCCATTCACACTTCCTCTTTCTCTATTGTCGGTTATTCACCAAGAAAAATCAATCTACACCGTTCATCAAAGCTTACATACGGACCTAGGACCAACACTTGCCTCTCGGTCACTGGTGACCATTTCGGTCAATTTAACACTTGCGACAATTGAAAGCGTTGGTTCTCGCGACGAAGAGTTCAACGTTGGCGAGAGAATGCAAAGCTTCGCTCTCTCTCTCTCTCTCTCTCTCGCTCTCTCATTCTCTCTTTAACCTATGTGCACCAATTTGTCATTATACATCTTGAAAGCCCTCTATCAAACTATCCACTGTTCTGTGTCCATATCCTTTTTTATATTGTCCGAGCGACAAAATTACACTTCCAAAATTAATAATTACAACCCGAGAATGGAATTATCCATTAATTTGTATTTATTTATAAAAAATTGTATTTTTCAGGACACTAGATCGAAACTTCGGAATGAAAATTAGGTTAAGATACCACAATGGTATTTTAACGCTGAAAATTAGAACCCTTATCGATTTGTTGCTATTAGCAGCGTTGAATAACATTTGAAATATAATACAGGAGATTTTCAGGGAGATTGTATGAATAATATCGTTGCCAATAATATTTCTAGAGTACTAAAAAATGTATTCTTTCTCTAACTTCTCTCATTATTATAACAGATCTTTCCATTTATCGTGTTCAGCTTGATACGACAATATTTATTCGGTCAAAATGTAGGTTACATTAGGTCGTTCATTCTGCACTTTTTTACCCATTTTACGAATTCATTTCGTTGAAACAATCGTTCAAAGAAGCAAAAAAAGTTGGTCGCTTTCTCGATCGTTACACATTATTTTCTCATTATACAAACCCAAAAAAGTTCAGAATGATAAATATCTCACGATCAATAAGCCACGTTGCGCTTTTAATCGTTAATTCATCGGTGAACCTCACTCCATATATTATTAAATGCATTACGTCTAGCCACTTTGTCATTGGGGGGTTTATAAATGTGATTGTTTAACATACATTCGAGTACTTCGCTCCGACTCTTCGTTATTTCTAACGTTTCATCAATTATCAATAATTGCCCTGATTAAAGATATAAACGAGTGCGCTACGAACAACGGTGGATGCAGCGAGGTCTGTGAAAATACAGACGGAAGTTTCTTCTGCGCCTGTGACGGTGACGAGAAAGCATTGTCAGCCGATGGAAAGTCTTGCACCGGTGAGTCGAGTAGCCTCTTTTTTTTTCTCTCATTAAATTTCTCTCTCGTTGTCTATTTTTTTACCTCTGTCTCGTAAGCTTATTAACAGTTCGGACAATTAGTTTATCGAGAATAATTATCATTGAATTTCCGCTGCAGTACACCACGAATTATGAGAGAAGAAATTTCATTTAAAATGATAATCTGCTGTACTGTCCAAAAGTGATAATCTGCTGTATTGTCCAATTTATGATATAATGGGAATCGATATAAATAAAAATTTAAATGTTCGTTCGTTCAAAATCTGAAATATCCGACAGTTCTTCACCGACAGCTTTGAAATTTTGACAGAACGTTGCATTCGAATACGCGTTTTCCATTTTCCATTTTCCATACGTGTTTTCCATTTTACCAGACTGAGCCACAGCAACTCGCGGCCGGGTACAGCTAGTCGTTAATAATTTTTTTTTTTTTCAAATTGCAACGTTTATTGCTTAACATTTATTTCGTTATGTAAATATGAATTAATCTCGACTTGCCATACGGGGTGTATACATTAGGGTGGGTCAAATAAAATGGCTAATTTTTTTATATTCCTCGATATAATGAAAAATGTATTGTTTGGCATCTCAAAAAAAAGCTCTGCAAGTATTAGCCCTTCATATTTAAATTAAGAGGTCCCTCATCGCAAATTTTTATTTCCTATTTAAATAACATGGGAAATTTTTTCTTTTGCCTTTGGAATTTTATTAAACTTCAACCGTTAAGGTTAGAAGAGTTTTTTAGTACATTTTTGTAGAACATTTGATCCTCTACAAAAAAGCTCTCTTGTGTCTAATCGATAAAAGTAACCGTACGAAAAATAATCGGTGATAATTAGCTCTGGATTCTCTCATATTTGTTTGAAAACAATTAGTAATATATTAGTAGTATGTTAGTATATTAGTAATATATTAGTATATTAGTAATATATAGTAATAATATAGTAATTAGTAGTATGTTAGTATATTAGTAATATATTAGTATATTAGTAATATATTAGTAGTATATTAGTATATTAGTAATATATTAGTAGTATATTACTATATTAGTAATATATTAGTAGTATATTTATTCATATTGATAACTAAAATGTTAAAAAATTTGAAATTTACGTACTAATAAACGAGATAAGTAGAATCCAGAGCTAATTATCACCGATTATTTTTTGAACGGTTACTTTTATCGATTAGACATAGGAGAGCTTTTTTGTAGAGCATCAAATGTTCTACAAAAAGGTGCTAAAAGACTATCTTAACATCAACGGTTTAAGTCTAATAAAATTCCAAAGTTAAACAAAAAATGTTTCCATGTTATTTAAGTGGGAAATGAAAATTCGCGATGAGGGACTTCTTAATTTAAATATGAAGGGCTCATACTTGCAGAGTTTTTTTTTGAGATGCCAAACAATACATTTTTCATTATATCGAGGAAAAAACAAATTAGTCATTTTTATTGACCCACCCTAGTATACATGTTCAACATTTTTTTCTATTTATGATTCCCATATTGCTTACATTGAGTTCTTTGATGAAATTTCATTAAAAATGTTTTTTCTCGAGTTTTCTGTTCGTACCAGCTGTTTTTTTTTTAAATAATCACTCCGTAATATTATGGCCGGTTATGCTGTGAAAAATATAGACAAACGTAAATTTCGTTGCAATCAGTGGATGAGTGAAAAGAGGAAATGAATATCATACAGTTTTTCTAACCTGTTGAACGAAAAATTCCTAAAGAATAGTTATCTTTTTCGTGCAAAACTTTTGACATTGCGACAAACTTATACTCCCCTCATTCAGACATTAATAATCTCGCCTGTTCGCCTCTGGATCCCGCGAGACGGGGATATCTCATGTGCTCACGGGAAACAACGCCGAGAATGTGGCGCGACGGTAGAAGAGAGGTGAATCGACCCGGCACAAAGTGCTATCTGAAATGTCCACCGGGATATCAGTTGCACGGAGAGTACGAACTCACCTGCCAAGGTGATGGCACATGGGACGGTCCAAAGCACGGTGAATGCGTCAGTGCGTAATTCCACTGCAATTTGTATATTATATATACAGGGTGTACCAAAACTAGCACGTCAGACTGACACGGGGGTTAAATTGACCCAGGACCTATCGAAATAAACAAATAAGAACTCAGTAAAAGTTTAATGGTTTTCGAGAAAAATGATCTTTTTTGATTTTTCGGAAAATCGCTAGCTAGTACTTGTTATTCTGCTACCATTGCTATGAAAGTCTAAATTGTAAGCAAATCAAAGTCCAAATTTACACCAAATCCTAAAGTGGTCAGAAACACAAATGAAAGCAGCGAGATAATAAGAATAGCGATTTTCCGAAAAATAAAAAAAAAACGATTTTTCTCGAAAACCATTAGACTTCTACTGAGGTCATATTTGTTTATTCTAATAGGTCCGGAGCCAATCTAACCCCCGTGTCACTCTGACGTCCTAGTTTTGCTAAACCCTGTATACGGGACATTTCGTGCCATCTTTGCCAAAACTTACGTGTGGCTTTTGATTTCGTTCCTGATTTTTACTATGTTCCTCGAGAATTCAATTAATATTTGACATTTTCTTTCACACTTTTATCTCGATTAGATTGTGAGGTAGGAAATTTTTCAATTCCATTTCGCTCAATTGAATTTTAAATTTTCTATAGATTTTTATTGTCAAAACTAATGCTCAGAATTGAGCCAATTTTATGTGACTGTTAATATACACTATATAAAAAGACTTGAAAAAAATCTCTGGATTTAAAAAAATTGCAAATCCCTGCCTTGTCACGGATAAAAAATCAATTTTTCTAAAATATGATTCATTTTTTATAGAGACATCTAAAAAAATTCTTTACATAGATCGAACATTTCCGGCTATCACAATTGTTCTGTATTTATTTTTTCAAAATTCTCAGTCTCACAATTATTGCATTTTGAAAATTGTGGGATAATTGATAATTTAATGAAAATGCGATTAATACTTCAATTGATTATAATTTATTTATTACAATTGAAGTGAGGTAAAAATTTGTTTATCAAAATTAAATTAAAATTACATTTTTATTTAATTAAATTATATTTACTTAAATGAAACAAAATAAATTGTGTTTTGAAGAAATAAATTATTTTCGACGACATATAGAAAGGTTTAAAAAATAATTCGGAGTTCAGATCGAATGACTAATTGTTGTAAACAGAGTATAGCAAACCAAGGCTGGAGTGTCCGAAAGATGTGGTAGCCGAAGTACCGCCCGATCGGGACGAAGCTTTCGTGACGTTCGATCAACCGTCCACGGACCTTGATTGGTTTCGTTACGTTCGTTCGAAACCCTCGTGGGGCACGAGACTCGAGGCTAGCCTCAAACCGGGACTTCACCTTGTCACTTTCTTCGCTCGACATCCCGTCTCGAAGAAACAAGCTAGTTGCGTTCTTCGAATCATCGTGAAAGGTTTTTATTAACAAAATAATGAAATTTAACATATAATAAAATTCAAGAGTTACCGGCAAATGTATTCGATGTAAAGACATTTGTGCCATGAAATTTTTGAAATTTCGCTTTTTTTATTTCATTAAGGGGGTAAATAGGGTTAGGACAGCGTTTTCTCAATGATTTTCATGAATTTTTTTATAGTATAAAAAATGAATATAATTTATTGAAACTTTGAGAATTCTTTATACATATATTTAAGTATATACTATAAAATTTTTATACATATATTTAAGTATATACTATAAATTTTGTATACATATATTTACTGTTGCCAAAAAGTATTTACTATACGATATTAAATGTGTATCATTTTTTTTATCGCTACTCATACCGTTCGATGCTATTTACAGTCAATTATGTGCACTTTCGTCGGAATAAACTATACGGAAACCCGTAGTTCGTAATATTGAAATTCGGAGTTTTACACCGTCGGAGCTTTCGGAGTTCGAAATTTCAATCCCATCCCCGTTTTGCTTCTTGGCGCAGTCGTGTATTTTTCAGAAAAGCAATAAAATTCAAACTACTGTTACACAACGAATATAAGAATTTACAGGACTCTGCCTGTAGTTCGTAATATTGAAATTCGGAGTTTTACATCGTCGGAGCTTTCGCAGTTCGGAATGTCAACCCCATCCCCGTTTTGCTTCTTGGCGCAGTCGTGTATTTTTCAGAAAAGCAAAAAAATGCCAAACTCCTGTTTTACGACGAATATAAAAATTGGAGGATTCTGCGAGGAAGCAAAACGTTCTTTTTGCGATCGCGATTACCATACTTCACTAATAATTCATCTGAATTTTGTGACAACAAAATTACAACGGTTCAAATATTTCACATATTTTGATGACTCGAGTCCCGTAATCGAAACAGAATTTACCAACTGATTTAATTCTCTATTTAAACAAAAGAAAACACACTTCAACAAATAAATGAATATCGAGAAACGAGCAAGTGTAACTTTAGGACTTATGGACTTTTTAGAAATGTTTCGCGAGGTAACTCGGCGAGAAAGGGAATTTTTGAAATAAATTATTTTCAGAGGGCGAAGCACCCAAAGTGAATAATTGTCCGAGTGACATAGTCGGCAAAAATGGTACTTCCTTCACGTGGACGGAGCCCACGTTCACCGACAACGTGATGGTGACTCACACGAGCAACAACGAGGTAATTCCCGACGAACAAACATTTTCCATTTTCGCCATACGTTTGTTCGAATGAATTCTCGGTTTTTCCATCTTCTCCTGTATAAGTGAGGAATAACCATAATAACTGGACAAACCCGATGTTCTCCCGAGAATCTCGAGTATGGAAATTGCGGTGGTGCGGGATAAAAAAGAAATAAAATGTACTCGGCAAGCTTCGGGGGAAAAAGGGAAAAACTGAAGAGATGAGAAGCGCACGACAATTATTACCGTTGACCATTTATATTAGGGTCTATTAGAATAATAGGGTCATACTGGAGTTATTGTGATAGTCATTATATTATCTCTAGTATACAAAAAATAATTTTACAATATATTTCGGTCCATACATTAAATCATATGCTTCTTTCACTCACTCTGAAGTATATTTACTTATTAAATCATGTAAATTACGCCCTTTTATTTGCTAACGATATACAGTGGGTCAAAAAAGTATTCATACACCTTGATTTGTTGCGATAACTTTAGAGACATAAGCGATACGGAAAGAGAGCCAATTTTATTTAATAGTACATCAGGTACAGAGAAAAACTGCAAATGGAGAATTTTTTCCCAGGAATAATAGAAGAATTATGTACAAAAAAACGAAAATTTTCGGGCGAAAAAAGTATTCGTACACTTACGATTGAGCTGCTAAACCTCGATATTCACTCACGGACGTTCTGACCTCTGCGTACAATGTAAACAAGTCTTCGTTTACACAATGGTTTTGACCTATTCCATGCGGTAGCAGATCTTCAAGCTCTGAACAGACATGCTGGCAAAGAAAAGCGAAATATCAATATCCATGCGAGATAGAGTGATTTTTCTTCGGAAACGCGGTGAAAGTTATCGAAAAATTAGTAAAGAACTAAATCTAAGTTTCGCAACAGTG
This sequence comes from Oxytorus armatus, assembly GCA_958009045.1. Taxonomy (NCBI): domain Eukaryota; kingdom Metazoa; phylum Arthropoda; class Insecta; order Hymenoptera; family Ichneumonidae; genus Oxytorus; species Oxytorus armatus. The sequence goes on along the minus strand of OY253746.1, from coordinate 13,840,229 downwards.
CAATATATAATAAAAAAATACGAAAGAACGAACAGCACAGAAAATAAGCCACGAACCGGTCGACCGAGAATACTAACGGTACGAGAGCGTCGGAGTATTGTTACAGAGGCTACAAAAAAACCGTTCACAAGTGCTCGCAGTTTAGCGAATGATGTCGCGTCAACATCGGGGAAGAGCGTGTGTCCCCAAACTATTCGAAACGTTTTGCATTCTGCCCAAATATACGGCAGAACTGTCCGCAAAAAACTATTAATTAATTATATAAATCAAGAAAAACGTTTAGGTTTCGCAAAAACCTACGTAAAAAAATCTATAGAATTTTGGAAACGTGTCGTATTCTCGGATGAATCGTAGTTTAACATCTTCGGGTCCGATGGAAAAAAATTCGTCTGGCGGAAACCAAATACCGAGCTCCAGCAGAAAAATTTAATACCGACTGTAAAGCACGGCGGAGGAAGCGCCATGGTTTGGGGCTGTATGGGATATTATGGCGTTGGTAATCTGGCTTTTATAGATGGTACAATGAATGCCCAGAAGTATATCGACGTGTTGCGCAGCAATTTGAAAGCAAGTGTAGATAAAATGGGCCTGGATGGAAATTTCTACTTCCAACAAGATAACGACCCGAAACATACTGCCATGAAAACGAGGGAATGGTTACCCTATAATGTCCGTAAACAATTGATTACACCACCACAATCTCCGGACATCAATCCTATTGAATATTTATGGCACTTGGTGGATGTAGAAATTAGAAAAAGAAAAATAACAATCAAATCCGATCTCCGAAGAGTGCTTTTAGAAGAATGGACGAAGATAGCAAAAGAAACAACGCAAAAGCTAGTAGAATCTATGCCTAAGAGACTTGAGGCGATAATTGAAGCAAAAGGGATGTACACCAAATATTAGTTATAATTAACAACTATGATGATGTAGGTTTTCACTATAATCGTAAGTGTACGAATACTTTTTTTGCCCGAAAATTTTCGTTTTTTTGGCATAATTCTTCTATTATTCCTGGGAAAAAATTCTCCATTTACAGTTTATCTCTGCACCTGATGTACTATTAACTAAAATTGGCTTTCTTTGCGTATCGTTTATGTCTATAAAGTTATCGCAAAAAAACAAGGTGTATGAATACTTTTTTGACCCACTATATACGAAAAGTACGAAAAGCTCTTGGGATCTACCGTCCTCCGCCCCTCCCGCGCGGCTTTTCCGTAAGCACAGCATTTTCCCCGTGTCAGTGTCGAGGAAGTAGAAGAAAAAAAAAATATCAAAATAGAAAAGGCTAACGAGAAAAAAAATCTCTGACGGTCGATCGCTATCGCTAGAGGGTAGAATAACGTACAGAAGGGTGAAAACCGAGGTATATTTTTCTTGCGAGCTTTTAAACGCGAACGATGAAACCGCGTGCGAAAAAATCATCTATGTCTATACAATTTACAGTCTACGCTAGGATGCCCTCTCTTTTCTTCGGATATATTTTTAAGCGATATTTTCGTTCTCATATTTGAACTCGTCGATGGGTTACGTAAACACAAAGTTTTCCAAGCCAATTTTCATCTTGTTTTCGGTGTTTTATTTTTCAATTATATTTTTCAATTATTTCAGAACTCAGTTAGTTTTTGAATCTCCTCGAACAATCGTATTTCTGTAAGTTCTAGCTGGAAAATAAAAACGCTGGTATTTATGATTTCGTAAAAATTACTCATAACTTCCATGCCACATGATATTTTTTTGGTAATCTTTAAGTAGTAAAAAAGCTTCATAAATTTTGGTAAAATCTGTTATTATTGTTTTTTATCTACTATATTTTGTTTAGAAAAAATGATTTTGCGAAATTTCAACGAATAGCAGCAATTTGAGAGAACACTCAATAGTCTGAAAGCATTATTAAATAATCCATTATTGAAGAGAGTGAATTGAATTTAAAAAAAAAGTATTTTTATCCATCTTGAAATTAATTTTACGTGAATTCAAAGGTAATAAACAATTTTTTGTAATTACCCTTTTTTTTACACATTCTTTATCGATTGGAGGGAAGAAATGAACTTTAAGGGTAATATGTAATGGGGATTTTTTGTTTTGGATTCATTGATATTACAGAGTCCGGGAAAATCTTTCGGTATCGGCGAATGGAAGATTGTGTACGAGGCGAGCGACGAAGCCGGTTGGACGACCAGATGCGTCTTCAGTGTGGTGGTCCATCAGGATTAATTCAACGAGACCCGCGGACGAGAGCAAAAGACGAAAAGAGGATACCAAATAAGAAACGAAGAAACTATCAACACATATACGCGCACACACACACACGTACACGGATCAACCATCGTGGACAGAACAACCATCGCTCGTCGATGGCTCGGAAAAGCGCAAGGGAGGGTAAGCTATCGGGAATGAAGGGCAAGCTGTAGTAATATAAATGGAAATTGCACGGGACCCGTGCGCAACGTTTTCTCCGAAAGAAAGCTCGTGCGCGAAAGACGCGCGCGTAATGGATTTCGCTTTGTTCAATATCCCGTGGAAGGGAGGGGAGGGGATGAATCGAGAAGAAATGAAATTCATGAGAACTTGCCGTGAGAAAAGAGACGAATAAAAAAAAAATGAAATTGTTGTTAGGGTCCGTCGATCTTCCTCGTTCCTATATCATTTTTTGGCGTAAATATAATTTTTTTCGCACATCGTTTTCACACATTTTTTTGTTAAATTGAAGATGAAACTATTTCACAACTTTTGGTACGAATTGGAAAAAATGCTTACAGTATTCAACATCATTTATACGATTTTTTTTTAAATGCGTGCTCTCATTTTCGTTTAATAACGATTTAGAATTTATTTTTTTTCTACTCCTCTGTTGGCACAAATTGAAATGCAGATATATAATATGGATCAATGTCGAAACATCGTGGATACAAATTCGTGATAACTAACCGCGACGAGAATATCACGAAAATAACAATGTAACCATGTGTATATACATATATTCGATTCGTGGAGTTTCGAAGTTCGGCGGTTTGAATAATAAATCAAACCGCGAACGATATGCGCTGCCGCTGAATTAATACCCCTCTCACTCTCTCTCTCACACCGGAAAATTTCAGCGTACCGTGTGAATCATTGCAAACGAACGCGTGCAATAACAATTTACGTTTAGGGAATATACGCGAGCATAAAATAATTTGGTAAATTCCACGTATATATTATCTAGCCGTTGTGTATACTGTCGACCAGCCAAATCTGACACGTCGTAAACATTAATCTCAAATATTCGTGGGATTTTAACGAAGAGATAAAACGTGAGAGAATATGTACAATAAAATTAACGTATTATGATATTAAAAAAAAACAAAAACAGAAAAAATTTAATAAAGACCACACATTTGTGTAATGGATATTCTTAAATACGACAAATCGAGTAGGTGAGACTTTGGACCGAGAAAAATGGATTTGTTTGATTTAAATGATTTTCCGTTTATCGGACTGAGAATAAAATTTGTTCGAATAAGAATTGAGCAATTTGGAATTGCTTGGGGGTAAACGTAATATGGCAAAAATAAAAATCGCCGCCAGTGCGTTGTCACAAAGTTCAGATTGATGATCAGTAAAGTCGATTGTTTGCTGTCGAAAAAAAGAACGTTTTTCTTCCTGGCGAAGTTCCGTAACTTCTACGGTTGTCTTGTCAGAGCAGTTTGATTCTTTTTTGATTTTCTATAAATTCTACACATAATTGGGAATGAACTGCTCGACAGATCAATGTCTACGAAGTCTTAAACTCTTTTTTACGACCTATCCTGTGGTGTTAGCGCGACAGATTAAAAATAAAAGCAAAATCGTAAAAACTAAATTACTAGAAACGTAATAATGAGAACAAAAATTTGCTGTTTTTCAGAAGTATGGCTAATATCTCGAGAGTTAGTGTAAAATAAAATAATCTGCCATGCTTACACCGTAAAGGAGTTTGTGACAAAGAGTTTAAGACTTCATAAACTTTCATCTGTCCTGCGGTTCATTTGCAATAATGCGAAGAACTTACAGAAAAAGGAAAAATCAAACTACTAATTACAGGACAAATATAGGAATAACAGGACTCTGTCAGGAAGCGAAACGTTCTCTTCTCAACCGCAAACAACATACTTCCTTAGTTCATCATTTAAACATTGTGACAACAAAATAACAGCGATTTTTATTTTTTACATATTCTCCTCTGCCCTCAAAGAGGTTTAATTTAAGGAAGATTGCTCTTCGTTTCGTTAAAATTATATTTTTTAAATGCAATGTATAGAACGAAGAAGAAATAATGAATGTGATTGAAATAGATTTAATTTGGATACAGCGATGAATTTACTTCAATTTTTTTTCTTATATTCAAATTAATTCTGTTATAAATATGATAAATCCGTTTTTCACAGTGTTCGTATAACTGTGTGAAAGAAGAAAAAATAACGCAGAACTAAACATACTGCACAATTATAATTTTCCGTCTGATGTCCAACAGTATTGAGTTTGTGCCAAAAATTGAAAAAAAAAAAACAACCAAAGAAATATCGCCTGTAATCGTACGTTGATTCATCGAAGTCACATTAGACTAGAGGAGATTTAAGAGAAATATATAAATTGTCTTTGTTGCGTTTTTATTAATCCCCCTTTCATCCGCATATCATCGTTATACAAAAGACAAATAAACGATATTATTCGATCATTAACGATTGCGCGTATAATACGTGACATAAATGTAAAAACGAAAATAAAAAAGAACGAAAATAAAGACAAACACTTTACGTATCAAATATATTACAAATGAAAAAGAATGAAAATGGTTTTTCTTATTTTTTGTTTTCTTCCTCGGTGTTGTTCCTAATGTTGTTTAAATTGAGAGTACGAGACAAAAAAAAAACAAGATTTCTCGTGCTCAAATTTTTTAATCCACTTTTGCACATCACGTGCAACATCGCGTTCTCGGCAATATTCTCGTCTCCACTCTTCCTCTCCCGTACGAGTGCAGTATACGATGATGATTCGGGACGCCGTGAGGAAATTGTCGCTGCTGCTGGAGTTGATGCTGTCTATGATATTGGTGCAGATGATATTGCTGCTCTTGTCTGGAACGTCGGTCTGACGAACAAAAATATATTACGTTCATACTTTCTGCGTCGCTTAACGCGCCATGAATTTAATTCATCCATATACATTAGCGCGATTTTTTTTTCGACTATTTTTTTTTTTCAGTCCCCACCCGAAATTTTGTTGGATGTGTCGAAAAATAAATTCCCTGAAAGTTACAGCCCTCAACATTAATTCTAAGTACTTTCCCAAAGCGTGAGAAGATTTTCCATCTGAAATACACGTAAATCGAATTTTTTTTTTTCAAATTTCTATAACACAGCCGCATTTTATGCTATCGTATTGTTCTTGGTTTCGATTTACTCAGCGTGAGAAGATTTTCCATCTAAAATACACGTAAATCGATTTTTTTTTTCTTCAAATTTCTAACTCAGCTGCATTTTATGCTATCAATATGATAGCATAAAATGCGGCTGAGTTATAGAAATTTGAAAAAAAAAATCGATTTACGTGTATTTTAGATGGAAAATCTTCTCACGCTTTCGGAAAGTACTTAGAATTAATATTAAGGGCTGTAAGTTTCAGGGAATTTCTTTTTCGACATATCCAACAAAATTTCGGGTGCGGACTGAAAAAAAAAATAGTCGAAAAAAAAAATCGCCCTAATATACATACATGTGGAAAAAGAAGTTTAACAGTTCCGGTAAAGGGTTAGTAATATAATATACGTATTCATTGAAATATCATTACGATTATATTCTGTTCGTAAAAAATTTCATTGCAATTTCGTCATTATTGATAAGCACTTGGAAAAATCATTTAAACGTTTTCGTAACTATTACGTGTTTTACGTAAATGGTCGAATTTTTATGTTTTGGGTCTAGCTGGATTTTGTTGTTAGTTGTTAGAAGAGGGTTCTACGATAATCCCAAACGAACGATTGTCGAAATTGATTCAACGTTCATCACAAGTAATTACACTCCAAAACTAAAAAATTTAAAAATATGCATTTAAAAAGAAAACAATTATTTATAAAAAACAGAATTCATTATTTCCATTTTTCAGTGATCGAACTGATTTGTTTTTCACATGATCAACATTTCGAACAAACTCTCATTTAGGATTTTCGATACGATATTTGTAAGTAAAATAAATTTGAAAAATACGTTTTTTCCCGACTTTGAATTGCAGAGCCTTCTCCCCTCAGCTAAGTAACTAAAATTAATAAATGAATGTTTCTGTAGAACATTGAGAGACAGGAATGTTAAAATTGATTAGTGCTGATCTCATTTTATTCGAGAAATGACCGAGGCTCGTCCTCGTTCATTCTAGCGTCATTAACGAGTATGTGTTTCTGTTTTTCCGAGGTTTGAAAATAGTTCCGCGGAGTGTTCTAATTATGACAAGTACGGTCTAGAATTAGTCGCTCGACCCACGAGAGAACATTCGGCACGACAGCTATATACGAAATACTATCTACATTCTTAGCTCAAGCAAAAGGTGGTATCCCGTCTTTCTTCAACCCTCTCTCACGTGCGCACTAGGGGATTTAGTCGTCATCAGTCGCGGTCACGTTTGACCTGAGACCTTGGCATCCCACTCTTAAAGTACTCAACGGGACACAAGTGAGGACAGAGAGGAACGAACAAAAAAAAGTTCAAAAGGTGAGATTACGGAATAGAAAGAAAAGACGTTCGACTTCTGATTCTATTTATACTCGTTGATTTTCCGTACACGTAGATAACGTTATTTACGTTTAAAAGTATTTTAATTCTTCTCCAATTTGACATTTGATTATTCTGAAAAATGTTATTTTTAATATCGATTCTTTTCGGTATAGAAATCAAATTTGAAGAACGAAACCCTGTGTCATCAATTCCGATTCGATATAATTCACGTTAAAAAAAACCCTAGGTACTACTTTTTCGTTAAAATGAAATGATTCTGTTGTTGTTTATTAACTATTTTCATTTCGATCATTTTTCGTTACAACATTTTCACTCTCAATTCGAAATCTGCGATTTTTAAAATCTTCAGGTAGCGATTTTAATCGGAATAGAGGGATTTAAAAAAATTATTTCAAAGCAAAAATCACTTTCTTAATTATTTTACTCGTGATCATCTTTTAATAATTTTTTCGTAAAATTAACATCTATACTCCGGAATATTAAGGAAAATCTAAAAATGGAAGTCCTTATAAAAAATAATGATTTCATTTTTGTACAATGCGTTAAATTTGCAAAATTGCATTTAAAAAATAATATCAGCGACACGAAATGTATATGAAGAGTATTCATTTTTCGCAATTATGTAAAAATGTAAAAAAAATAAGTAAATAAACGTAATGTCGTGACTTTTTCACTCGTCAATTACTCTCGTGCAAATTGCCATTTCAATCTCACCGCATGCTATCGATTGCACTTTCTTGTTATAATAAAAGCCGACTGCAAAATGTGCGTTGAAATTTTTACGACGAGTTTTACGAAGCGTAGAGGCAGAGGAGTTTCAAGAGTTCTAACAAGAGTCTATCGCTGCGGGAGTTTGAAGACCGCGAGAAGCTGATAGTCGATGACCGATCGTAAAGTATAATTAACCCTGCTGCACGCAAGTGCAAAACGCCAGGTCTATATATATATATATATATATATATATATATATATATATATACAGACGATGAAACGACTGTCCTAAGTGGGTGTCGTCATCCAGGAAACTCTCGGATCTCAGTTACAATAATTCGCGAGTCTGTGACAGCTTATATACTTTGTATACATACATACGAGGTCTGTTCAAAAAGTATCGCGAATTTTTAATTTCCGCGGGCTACGTATATACGATTTTCGATTTTTTTGTGGCGTTAGGTTGGTACTCATGTCCCTCACTTAGGCTGAAAAAAATCGGCCATTTTGAATGTTTAGTTAATTGTTGACAGCTGTTTTGGTTAGACGTGTTTTGGGCTTGTCTTCGATTTTTGCCTATTCCAAAAAAAGCAGCTTCCATTGCGATGTTTGAGCTTTGGTTTCCACGTCATAACCATAAACCCATGATTCGTCACCAGTTATGACCCTCTGGAGCAAATTTGGGTCGTCGCTAACCGAGTCCAACAGCTCCTTACCAATGTTAACGCGACACTGTTTTTTGTTCGAAATTGAGCAATTTTGGCACGAATTTCGCGGCGACCCGTCTCATGCCCAAATCATTGGTAAAAATCGAATAGCACGAGCCAATCGATATGTTTAGTTCTTCAGCAACTTCTCTAACGGTGATTCGACGATTGGCCAATATTATTTTCTTCACTCCATCAATGTTTTCGTCTGTTGTTGATGTGCTCGGGCGTCCGGAACGCATTTCGTTGTTCGCATCTTCTCGGCCCTCTGAGAACATTTCGTACCACCGATAAACGTTGCTTTGGTCCAACGTAGCTTCACCATACGCCACAGTCAACATTCGGAATGCGTCCGCGCACTTAATTTTGTTTTTCACACAAAATTTCATCCAGATTCTTTGATCCATTTTTTGGAATAGGCAAAAATCGAAGACAAGCCAAAACACGTCGAACCAAAACAGCTGTCAACAATTAACTAAACATTCAAAGTGGCCGATTTTTTTCAGCATAAGTGAGGGGCATGAGTACCAAACTAACGCCACAAAAAAAATCGAAAATCGAATATACTTGGCCCGCGGGAATTAAAAATTCGCGATACTTTTTGAACAGACCTCGTATACGAGTATATAAACTTGTTGCATTTCTACGTAGTCTCATAGGAACGTAAATAATTTTGCTAATTTTTTTCTCCCTCTCATCGACGAGACAGCAATTAGCGAATGAATAAACAGCTCTGTTTTCACACCGTGTACGCGCGTAATATAGAAATATATTCGCAGTGAAAGTAAAAGGCAATTTGATTTTATTAATGACGAGAATGACTTTATAAGTTACTTTATTGAGTCGTAGCTCGTTGGGCATTAAATCATACTCGCGAATCGAATTAACAAACGATACATTACGTCGAAGCATAATCGGCGAATTTATAAATCATTCATTCTGATAATTAAACAACCCACATTGTTATGCAATTTTTACTGAAATTTTGGCAGTATTAGCAACAAGAAATTAAGGCTTAAAACCTCAATTTCTCGATGTAATTATCATGACAATTTTCGCTTGAATTACAAGGAAAACATTGAAATTACACAATTATGCTATTGGCATAATTCTATCGCACATTCTTATGAATCGTTCCATAATTTTTTTCTTCTAATTGTTACAAAAATTAAGGGAAAAAATTTGCACGAAAATACTCCATCTGATTGAGCCCAATTTTTGACTAATGTCACGTTGTTATGTAATTTTCATCTGAATCATATTTTTCGTATTTGTTAAAGGCGGAAAATGTGAAAATTACGTGGATAAACACGATCAATATAATTGCCGTGAATTTTTGTTCATTTTTTAAATTACAAGAAAAAATTGGTCGCAAATGCTGCGCGATGTGTAGTTATGTAAATTTTGTGAGTATTTTTGTTTGCATTGTGAAAAAAAAAATCATTAAAAATGAGTGAGAACACCGAGACCAGCTGGAAGAATGTTTCCCTGTTGTTTTTCAACGCGGTCCAAAAGAGCCTGCAATTCTTGAATCTCCCGTGGACTTAGAAGAGCACGTAACTCGGGTATTATTGCCTCGGTTATGCTCAACGACGCGAGATCCTTCGCCTGAAGGGTCTTGTCACGATTGGACAGTATGAGTTTGATCTTCTTAATATAAGTCTTCAGTTCGCGTCTCATCACCAGAGCGGCTTTGGAACCTTCAGTTGGAAGTTTCAACAATTCCATTTCCTCGAATTCCTCATTATTTTCCAGTCTGCTCTTCTGCTCGGCAGCGTTCAACTTTGGTGCACCGTATTTTCCCGATCGAGCTCGTAAAAATGGTTTTTTCACGATATTATCTTGATTAACATCCCTTCTCGACGTATTCGTGTCATTTAACGTCCCTGGACTCGATGATTTCGTCATTCTGTTAACGCTCGTTCGTGAGACTGGAGTGATTTTTTTGCTGTCCAAGCTCGGTGATCTGCTTGGTATTTTCGAAGAATCCTGTCTCAAGATCCTTTTATGGCATTGCTTTCCAACTGAATGTTTAGCTTCCACTTTATTCTCAACGACGATTGCTCGAAGGGCCGAATTATTGGCCTGCAAAGCTTCGAGTGAAAGTTCTATTTTAGGACTGAGCGAGGACGTATGAGACTGAACACATCCAGCTGTTCTCGGACGATGTTTCTTAGCTAAAACACTCGAAGAAATTTTCTCCGCATGTCCGGGAGACTTGTCCAAAAGTTTGTCGTGACATTCCGACGAATCCGTTCGATTTGAATCCTGCAACATTTTTCTTATCATCATTTTGTCAACGCCCACGTGAACGGGCAATCTCGAAGCGGAACCAGGACGATTGGTCGTAGGCTTGATGCCTGACAATGACTTTTCCACAATCCTCGACTCTGATTCACCGGAAAGATCTCGCTGAATCATTCTTTTGTCCGTTAGTGACTTGTTTGTGACTCCTTCGACCTCCGGAGGTCGAGCAATTCCCGGGGACTTTACGAATGATGCGCTGGATATTTTCTTCTCCCTCGATCTCGCTGTTCGTTTGAATTCCCGTCGTCTCGGCGATGGTGATCTCTCCGGAATACCCGAACAAGTTTCTGCATCATTATCAATATCATTTGGATCATTCCATGGTACTTCTACCCGAAGATCAATGACGCTTTCCAAAACCGGTAGAACGGTGTCGGACAGCTTTCTCCTTTCCGGTGTTCTTCGTCTGTTGTACACGGGATTAATCGTTCTCGGTCTCTCGGCCACTTTTGGAACAACAGATTTTTTACTATCCGAATTAACGATCTTATCGTTGCACCAATTATGTCCAGGAACATCGGGCACGTCCCAATCGAATCTTCCTCCCGTTGATCTCGGTCTAACCGTCAATTTATGCTTGACAATTTTCGTCGAAGTGTCCCTCTGGGTCTCCGGATAATTACGATTGAACGAAGTATTGGTATTGCAACCAATGTACCACTGCCTCGTTTGACTGGGTGTTTTACCGATTGTACGACTTCTCGATGAGAGCGAGGATCCTCGTGAACGCACGAGACGTTTTTCACGTGGTCTCGACGAGCATGAACTTTCAGCCTCGCTCGAACTTGCCGAGGCACAAGTCGCTGATTCCTTCTCGTCACGATCGGTCAACGGAGCTTCGGAATAATCGCTCGGTTTCGTCGTGCCGGGATTCAACGAATCGGTGCTGGATTTATCCTGAATCGCGGACGAAGCACGTTTGCGCAAGGTCTCGCGGATTCTCGGGGTCTGTCGGACTTTATTGTCGATGGTACGAGGTGTACGACTTCTGGAAGTTCGAGAAATCGTTGAATCAACGACTTTCCGTTCGATCGTTTTCTCTATCGAAGCCACAGCGACTTTTGACGGAGTGTTTATCTTGGAATTAAGATGATCCGCTCTATTAAAGAGTTGCTGCGTCGTTGGATTCGTCAAAGACTTTTGGCCACTTGGTGCGAGGCTTGACTTCGCGGTGCTCGAAGTTCTCGAAGATGTTCTCGGCAGCGACGACGATCTACGCGATCTTATGGTAAGTTTCGAAGGATTTTTCGACGATTCCTCGAAAACTCGTCGTCTCTCGAGATTACCCGTCGTGACATTGTTAGGAATCGGTGATTGTTCACGAAAATCTATCAATTCCGGCACCTGATCCAATTCCGTGTTGGATTCTTTGGTCTCGGTGCCACGATCCGCTGTATTTGGTCTCGCCATGTTCCTCACCAAAAAATGATCGAGAGGATGTAGATACTCTTTTTCCTTCTTGCTCATTGATTTCGTAGTGTCGTAATATTCCTCGACAAAGTCAAAAAGACTGTGACTATATCTCTCGGACAGTTCTATGCCAGTTTGCGAGCCTATGGAATTCAGATGAATTGTATTTAAAACAACGTTTCCCGGAGCTTGACGATCGCCGTATTGTCTCTTAAGACTCGTCTCGATGAGCTTGTGCCTGTACGCGTCGTAATCGAACGCCGATATATCGACTATCGGAAGCTGAGCGTTTGTCGCTACAAAGGGTGATGAACGCTCCAGCGGAAGACAAGTTTTTTGCTTCGTCAGAAATATTTTTTGTATAATATGCTTGTGGTGTTCAATCTCCTCGTGATTATCGTTGAGATTATCGACGCTTAGTTTGTTCTTGAGATTTTCTAGGCTACGCTTCATCGTCGGTGTCGAACAGGTCGTTCGCATCGACGTTAACTCGACATTTAAATCGGAATTTGAGATCTTGTGAAGCTTGTACGGTACCGGATAGTGCATCACTATCGTTCGCTCCACATGATCTCGGCGCTCTTCGGGATCGAGCTTGCGACGATTTGTGACACCCATCATTGAAGATTTCGAATTATTGTCCTGAAATATCGTCGAGAAATCCATGAAGAATGGATTTAAGCTACAATTACTTTTGCAATTGGTCATTTGATTATTCTAGGAATATATGTGTTTTTTTTTTTTTCGTTTAGTATCAATCTTTTTCAATGTACTTTTATTTTGATAGATTTTGTATCAAACTACTAAATAATTCAGATATGTAATGATTAATTATGAGAATAATTGATATTATTAATCCTTTTGCATTTTACTATTTCTTTTTGGAATCTTTCGAAATGAAAATGATTAACTGTACCACGGACACAAGGAGTTTGGACAATATTCAAAAGATTCAGGAATTACGAACCCACAAAATTGATATTAAGAAAGATATAACTGAAATAATCAAATAATGAATTCCAGAAGAAACGAACAGATTCACAACCCTTACGATCAATACGGAAAACTTTGAGATACGATCGTACAAAAAAAAATCAGACAAATTGCCGGTGTTGTTGATGTAAGCGTACCAGAAGAAGTTGTATGTGCGCGATGAGCGGTACCGCGAGTAAAACGACCAGTGCCAATGCGAGAATAGATTCGACGAGAAATGGTGGTACCGAGTGCAAGGTTAAAACGAACGGGGTCGGTGCCTCGATGCTCAACATCCCGCCGATCTTGACCGTTTTCGATGATCTTCAATACGAAATCCGATCCTCACGTCGGGACACATGTTAGCCAATGTCGAAACGAGGCGACGTGATCGCGATAATAATTTTGTTGTAAAATCTGTCAATATGCAACCCCGTCAAAGATCGAAAACGGGGCTCGCCATGTTTTAAACGAACAGTCGATGGTGCGACGTGAATTTAGCGAGGCAACATATTTCAGATCTTCTTCTCGGTTTTTCGAAATAAAAACATCAATGTCGTCGAACGAAAATTACAACGTATTGTATATATGTGATAGTTGCTTGTACCGGAAGTAGCGTCGATTCGACGTTATGGTAATTTTGTATATCAATTTCAAACATTCATTTTATTGATTTTCTTTGCTATCTCGTTACTACTGGGCAAGTCACATCAAGCACAAGAGAAAGCAACTAGATCTACGGTTAAAAAAAATGTACTGGCTCTTAGGAAAGAGAACCAAGCTATCCCTGTATAACAAAATCCTTATATACAGAGCGATATTAAGGGGGAAATAGGGTTAGACGGTTCAAAAAATCGATTTTTTTTATTTCATTAATTGTTAGTTAGACCATTGAAAAATATGTTCCCAAAATTTTTAATGAAAATTCCGACTCGTTCTATTGTTATAAGCCATTAAGGGGGGAAATAGGGTTAGGACAGCGTTGTCTCAATGATTTTCATGAATTTATTTTATAGTATAAAAAATGAATATAATTAATTGAAACTTTGAGAATATTTTATACATATATTTAAGTATATACTATAAAATTTTTATACATATATTTAAGTATATACTATAAATTTTGTATACATATATTTAAGTATATACTATAAAATATTAGCGACCCCATATTGCTTGTTTTTCTTGCTACTATTTTTTTAAACGCGTTTTTCTGAAAACAACGTTTTTAAACTTGCGTACACACTAGTTTGAAAAGTTTTCAACCAATCGTTTTGAAAATTGGCAGTTACTTTCTTCATAGTATTGCGCTCTATATGAACCTAAAATCGAAATATTATCATTATTTAAAATAATTTTTTTCTGCAAATAAAGTTGTAAAAAATGGCAAAAAATCATGCTTTTTTGTTTTGACCCCTGTAAAAAATTCAATTTTCTGTTTTTTTGATAGCATTTAGGTTCATATAGAAGAGAGACATATAATAAAAGTAAATTCCAACCTCGTTTGATTTCAGATGAAAATTGCGGCTTCCAGAATGTACGCAAAATGCTGAGTCTGATTGTGTCCTGCAATATGGGGTCGCTAATATTTTATAGTATATACTTAAATATATGTATAAAAATTTTATAGTATATACTTAAATATATGTATAAAAATTTTATAGTATATACTTAAATATATGTATCAAATATTCTCAAAGTTTCAATAAATTATATTCATTTTTTATACTATAAAAAAATTCATGAAAATCATTGAGAAAACGCTATCCTAACCCTATTTACTCCCTTAATGCCAATATGGACCTACGGCATCCAGCTCTGGAGTACGGCCAGTAACTCCAATATCGAGATTCGTCAAAGATTGCAATCCAAGACACTCAGAATCCTAGTGAGTGCCCCGTGGTACATTTCCAATGCCACCCTACATAAAGATCTGGGGATTGGCACGGTCAAAAACATAGATCAAAAACTATGTACCAACTAAGAGAAGAGGCTCGAAAACCACCTTAACGCGTTGGCATCTAGCCTGCTGGATTGAGAAATCGTCACAAGAAGATTACAACAATCCAAGCCAGTGTATCGTCAAGAGCGATTCCGTATTTCTTAACCGTCCATGACTAAATAATCCCCATGGAGAAAAAATAGACTAGAATGCACCACAGAATGCACCCTCTACCTCCACATTGTCTACCATCCATCAAAACTAATGAATGTCGCGTTTTGCAACAGCTTATAGTTCCACGAAATAAAGAGAAAAACAAAAATTCTCGTTACTGGAATGAGTCGGTATAGAAGAAAATTCAAGAAATGATTCCTAAATGATGAATTCCTTTGAAAAAAAATTATTTCTATTTATATCTTTTGGATTCTATTTATTAAAATCAATATTTCACATATTTTTAATACGTTTGAATTTCTCATATTATATTTACGAGAATTTTCGAATAATCTCATTATTCAAACTAATCATTATGCAATATAACGTCAAAAATTAAAAAAAACGAGCCAGAAACAAAAAATACAATATCAATTTCAATGTAAAAATGTACGTATATATGTACCGCAATGGTTTCCTTCTAAACGGAAATTCCTCATAGCCTCTATGCATTCTCAGGAAAATGTAATATTTCTACGAACGAAATGGAAAAATATATGACAGCGCTTTTCGCTGTGCAAAGAAAAGATGCAAACATCCGGTGAGAGTACGAGGTTAGAACACGGATGTGAAATTTACTCGGGCATCAACATATTTATCCTATATTGTATACGGAGGCCACCATCGCGAAAAGACGAGAAAAGTATCGACCGTGATGCAACCAAACCCCATTCGCTCTTGGATCTTTCGCGATACGAAACAAAAACAAATTGAACGAGAAGGAAAAGTTTGTAGTGTTGGTGCATCGTTGCACTTACGTGGCACATCAGCATCGTTTTGACGCATCCATACCGCTCTACCCTGGAATTTTCTAGGGTCGGTTTGAACGTACTTATATATACATATAAATCGTTGTAAGCACAGGAGTTTTCAACGTTTCTTTGTGGTGTATATACAGGCAAAAACGAATGAATGAGAAAACCCGTATAAGAGAGAATTCGTATTGTTCGCTAATAAATAAACTTTTCATCGGTGAAAGAAAGTTTCGAGTAAATGTTGTTATGTCTGCAACGAAGTACTTGAGAAATCTTCGTGAAAAGCAATCGATTTATTTATTTCCAATATAGCTTAATTTTCTTTATTGATTTTTCTTTGCGGATAACAAAATTGCTGGTATTCTCATTGTATCCAAGTTCTACGGAGCAATGAAAGTCAGCCCCTTTAAGAGGGGAAATAGGCGTAGACGGTTCAAAAAATCGATTTTTCTTTAATTTCATAAATTGTTACTAAAACTATTGGAAAATATGTTCTCAAAATTTTAAATGAAAATTCCGACTCGTTCTATTGTTATAAGCTATTAAAGTGAGTATCTCTCCTTCAGGCCCCGAGCGCGCCACGTGTATAACCGAGCAGTCACTCAGGTACCCATTTTTCAAACGCGTTTTTCTGAAAACGACTTATTTTTAACTTGCGTACACGCTAGTTTGAAAAGTTTTCAACCAATCATTTTGAAAATTGGCAGTTACTTTCTTCATAGCATTGCGCTCTATATGAACCTAAAATTGGAATATTATCATTATTTAAAATAATTTTTTTTTGCAAATAAAGTTGTAAAAAATGGAAAAAAATTCAATTTTCAATTTTTTGATAGCATTTAGGTTCATATAGAAGACAGACATATAATAAAAGTAAATTCCAACCTCGTTTGATTTCAGATGAAAATTGCGGCTTCCAGAATGTACGCAAAATGCTGAGTCTGATTGTGACCTGCAATATGGGGTCGCTAATATCCCCGGTGTTTTTCAAGAAAATTCTTCAAAAATTGTATCGTATATACTTCAATATATGTATAAAATATTTTCAAAGTTTCAATAAATTATATTCATTTTTTATACTATAAAAAAATTCATGAAAATCATTGAGAAAACGCTGTCCTAACCCTATTTCCTCCCTTAAGAACGCCTCCCATATATGTACATTTCCATAAAAGTAAATTTCGATAAGAATTTTGAGTACTTCGCTGTACGATAAAAACAATTAACGGTATTGAAGATACTACAAATATTGATTTTTAATAATAATAATGCTAAAAATGTATTAATAATGTTGTTGAAAAACTATGTATTGAATAAATTTTTGGCATTATTATGCAACGAATTTTGATCCAAACCCTTTTTGAAAATGTACTGACCGTAGAATCATCGTTCAAAAGTTAGAAATATGTTAAAATCTATGATCGTTCGATGAAAAAAAACTAAAATAATTATTGTTTTTTTTTCCCAGTCTAACAACTGTGTCGTTGATATACAAAAAAGTTATAACTATGAATTCAGAGAGAGGATCGTTTATTGAAATCGTTAAAATATAAATTTTCGTCTACTTTTTCCATTGAAATATCCACATTAATTATTTGATTCTAATTGGATGACGCGGCATCGTCTTGACGTACGTAATAAAACAAAAAGTTTTTTTTCTATTTTTCCTTGGCTCTTTCTGAGTCCGAAAAATATGGCGTTTAAATTCCCCAAAGCAGAAGTCGCATTGAATTTGTCATTTCAAAGTTTGTAGAAATTTAAATCATTTCAGGCTTAAATAGATTATGATTATGACGCTTGTGAAACGATTTATTGTCTCCTTTAACTATTGTGAAAATGATCATTGGCAGAATAAGAAAGTTCCAAAAAATTACCAGGATAAAAACAAATTTTTGAACTAGTATTCAGTCATAATCAATTTTAGATTAAATACAAAAACAATTAATTTTGATAAGACGGATTTTACAATATTCTGGAAAATTTTAGATTTATTTTCTGTCATTTGTTTTTTTTTTTAATTTACTTATTCTGTTTTCCCAGTGATTCCCATTAGTCCCGTATTCCTTAATACCTAAACCTATGTATACCTATGTATAAGTGTTGAAAAGCTAGTTTGAAACCACTCTTTACGTGAGCTTTTACCGCTCTCGTCCAACTTCACGGCATTTTCTCTAGACCCGTCGGGCATTTTTTTCCCTTCACCATCTTGGCCCAGTTCAACTAGTCTTTTGTGTAGATTTCATACTACCCACAGTTGCAATACCTTGAAGTATCTGCGTTTTAAAAACTCTGCTCGCAGCTGAAGTACTTTTTTGCTGTAACTCGAGCTTTAATGGTTTTTTCTTCTCTAAAAGTCACGGTGAGGGCTGGTTAAAAACGGATGACCGATTTTTCAAGCTCTGAAACAACCTGACATATTCGCTTCAACGGAAATTTCGGCTATAAACGAGACGAGAGGTATCAGCGAGATAATTTTTATTGTGCTTTAAATCTGAACGTGATATTCGATGGAATACGCACGTACGGAATGGAAAGATTTTTTCGATGAAATTTCCCGTTTGTTTCAGTAGAGATATATTTTTGTTCTTTCAGCCAAAAAATATGATTTAATCATTTTTAGAATGGAATAATGAGATTTTCTAATAGTGTCAATGGAGAAATATCATATTTTTTAACTATTCAATTATACTCGTAGAAATATAATTTTCTAATTATTTCAGTGTGAAAATTGATGTTCCTCATTATTTGAAAAAATATAAATTTCAATTACTCATAATACCCTTGACAACCGATTTGTATAATTACAATATCAACCACAGAACACGATCGTAACAAAAACTTCGTGAAACTCGACCTTTTAAAAAATTCTATTATTCAACTTTACCTCGACAACGAAAATCCATTAAATAAATAACAAAAAAAAGAAAAATTGGGTCACCGTGTACACGAAAAGTGCAATTTTCTTGGCAATCTACTAACAAAATCGTATAAACCCTATTTACCTTTTACCACGGTATTCCAGCAAGTAAACATGATAACTGAAAAAGCGCTGAAGGTTTCCAGATTCACCTTCCTATATAAATACACAAAACCAGAGAGAGCTCTCAAGAAAATTGTCTCCAACGTTGAATTTCGTGCAACCAGGGAGAAAAAGCGAAAGAGAGTGAGAGAGAGAGAGAGAGGGGGGGGGGGAGGGAGAAAGAGATGACAACAAAAAGGTGGCAGAGAAGTTGCGAGAGAAAAGCACAAGGCAGAGCTTTGGGGGTGCTAGCACTAGCCAGATTATAAATTCACGTTTGACTTTGGCCGCGAAGCGTTTGACTTTTCCGCTCAGAGTAAGTATACCGCATATATCTCATTGACAAAGGTGACATATATTTAAGACTCTGTTGTAACTATATCGTACCCGCTGTATTTTAGTTTAACGTGATAAAGTCTATGCGAGAGGAGAGATAAAGCTTGTTAAAATTCGTGAGCGCGTCTGCCTATACAAATCGAGGCTTCGCACCCCCATCTCATCTATCGGTCATGTGTTTAGCCTAGACAATTCTTCAACCCCCTCGACGATTTAAGTTTATTCCCAAAACATTTGACTTTTCATCAAACATAAGCCATTCGCTCTAAAAGTACATACTTTAACACATTTTTCTTGATGTATACTTTTTTTCTCAAGTTCTCCAAAATACACACAGCCTTACAAATATAAACGTCAATCTATAAACGAAATAAAAACATGTTTACTCGATATATAACTAATAGAAACAGAATCATAATTTGTAACATAAATAGACATAACATTATATCAGTGAGATTTGAAAACTGAAACTGTAATTTTTTTGAAATTTCATTCGACAAAATGAAAAAAAAAATACAAAGTCACGCATGTTAAGTCGTTTTTTGTTTCGAATATTATTCTGAGACTAATGTCGGATTAGTAACATCATTTCCATAATGGATAGGAAATTTCTTGTTCAATAAAACTTGCACATTTTCGTACAGTAAAAAGAAGACAAAGTGCACACCCCTCTGGTGATCAGAAACAAAGTAAATGATTCCCCGTACTCGCAGTTGAGTTTAGGGGTTGATATTCGAAATTTATACATCCCATTGCTTCCTCATAGAGAAAGTTTTATTTTCATTTTCAATCATTCATAAATATCTTCTACATGTGTCATCTATTTCACCGGCACACAAAATGGCCGATAAACATTTGTCTTTGACGTTTATTAGGAGATTTTGGACCCACGTCAGACGACGCACTTACACTGGCGACGAATTTACCACAGGATATTCGAAATTCGTACAACGTTGTAGAAATGAGAACCATGGAAAATTTGCAATTCTCCGGTTGGAGAAAATCGCAGAGAAATAAGACGTCAAGCGAAACACTTTTGAACTCTTCCTCCTTCTGAAACGGTACGAGGGAACTGCACACGCTAAAGACCAACGAAACTCGAGTCTCTCCGCCCCGTTCGCCCCTTCGCTCTTAGAAAACCCCGGTTTCCTCGTGAGAATGAATAAGAAAACGTAGCAGCGGGATTCCAGTTTCACTGGTCCTATATAAACTGCTCGTATTCGACTCGTTCGTTCTCCACCCCTTCGTAGTTTCGCCCTAGCCAAGTGGTTCTCTCGCAGCGGTAAGCGCAAAGTTTCGAAACATTACTTTTTTTTCAACCCCATCCCCCTCTTTTCTCTTTCCCTTCGCACGACGATTATTATGAAACCAGACGATTATGCGAAATCGGTAGTTTTATCCTCGAAGGCTCAATAACCAGCTGAATAAGCGAAGAGGACATAAACGCAGTTAGAGAGAAACGCGAGGATACTGACGGCAGGTGAAGCAATCGAATAATGTTCTTCGCGAGAAACTCAAGTTTGGAATAATTTGGTGAGAAAAGTTTTGTCGATATTTGTAAGTCAATGAAAGTTCGCTCACTTTGTCATTTGGAAACATTGTGATAGAGAATGAATCATTGAAAAGTGAACTGATCGATTAAAAAACCATAGTTTGATGAAATGCATCACGCATGAGCAAACTTCAGATTTTTTATTTATTTCTCTTTTCGTCCAAAATAACAACGACAAGAAAAACGATTTAAAAAGTCAGCAATTAGAAAATTCTTTTGTTACAAGTAAATGGGTATGGCATTACTATGTTTCATCTTTCTATCAATGGGAAATTTTTTTTTAAATCGCATTACGTTTTATTTCAATTAACTGAGCAAAATTCATGAAACATTAAAAAATTGACGAACTTTTAACGATTATTATTTGGCTTGTGTAATTTTGTCAAAAGATTCTTAAGATAATTTTGTATTGCCCAATCAAAAGAAGATAAAAAAGAATCTGCAGACATCAACTAAAAAAAAAATACCATTTTCCCTCAAGGTTGTCGAGCCAACGAAATATGTCACAGATTAAAATCGATATAATTTTGTTGCCACAAAGTTTAGATGAATGACTGATAAAGAATGTTGTTTGCGATCGAAAAAGAGATCGCTATGCTTCCTGGCAGAGTCCTGTAACTCCTATATTGTTAAAGGGGTTTTTATTTTCAACCTCTTTTCGTGATTCTCAAGCCCCTTTAAGGGGGGAAATAGGGTTAGACGGTTGGAAAAATTGATTTTTTTTTTATTTCATAAATTGTTAGTAAAACTATTTAAAAATATGTTTCCAAAATTTTAAATGAAAATTCCGACTCGTTCTATTGTTATAAGCCATTAAAGGGGGAAATAGGGTTAGGACAGCGTTTTCTCAATGATTTTCATGAATTTTTTTATAGTATAAAAAATGAATATAATTTATTGAAACGTTGAGAATATTTGATACATATATTTAAGTATATACTATAAAATTTTTGAAGAATTTCCTTGAAAAACACCGAAAAAATTTATGACTGCCTTGACTTTGTTTTTCTTGGTACTATTTTTTCAAACGCGTTTTTCTGAAAACGACTTTTCTTGAACTTGCGTACACGCTAGTTCGAAAAGTTTTCAACCAATCGTTTTGAAAATTGGCAATTACTTTATTCACAGTATTGCGCTCTATATGAACCTAAAATCGGAATATTATCATTATTTAAAATAATTTTTTTTTTGCAAATAAAGTTGTAAAAAATGGCAAAAAATCATGCTTTTTTGTTTTGACCCCTGTAAAAAATTCGATTTTCTATTTTTTTGATAGCATTTAGGTTCATATAGAAGAAAAACATAAAATAAAAGTAAATTCCAACCTCGTTTCATTTCAGATGAAAATTGCGGCTTCCAGAATGTACGCAAAATGCTGAGTCTGATTGTGATCTGCAATATGGGGTCGCTAATATCGTCGGTGTTTTTGAAGGAAATTTTTCAAAAATTGTATAGTATATACTTAAATATATGGATAAAATGTTCTCAAAGTTTCAATAAATTATATTCATTTTTTATACTATAAAAAAATTCATGAAAATCATTGAGAAAACGCTGTCCTCACCCTATTTCCTCCCTTAAAACCACGATAATGTAAATAAGTCGATTGTCAGAAGCAATTTCGAAAAACAAAACACAGATCGTTCACCCATCTTCTTATGCTATAAAAATACCACGATAATGATAAAGAAAAAAAAACAACCAATTCCCCAAAGTACATTCGAGGTAAACAATATACAAATATGTAAAAGACATACACTTACAGTCAACGAGTGGATAGGCCCTCGTATGGCTCGAATGTGGATCACCTTGAAACGGATGAATCTCGTGATAAGCAGCCCTCGCTCCCTGATATTTATCGCGTCGTTGTTCAGCCCCGTTGTAACGTTGCTGCAGGGCGTACGCCCCGGAGAAAATTCTCGTGTATCTCAAGTAGCAACCACTTGGGATTTGCCACTGAAAAAAAAAAGGGAAAACCGTATCCCTCATAAAATGTATCGGTTTCTAACCTCGAAAAAAATGTTCATCCCTCTCGATCGTAATGTCGTTTTGTAATTATTCCAGAGGGAAAAGATTAGCATGTTATCTATTCGTTTAATTTGTTTTTTTTTCTTTCTTTAAAAAATTCGCGTTTTCGTTATTTTTCTTCGTCTATCGTTTTTATGAACTCACTCTGTATCCGGTGGCTGACATCGGTTGCGGTGCTCTTCCGGGACACATGAGCATCCTTCGATAAGTCCGTGGCTGTACAGAGACGACAAACGTCTTTAAATGAAATTCTTTTCGTTTCTCATGCTTCCGCTGTGATACAGTGAAGTCTTGTTCCCTCATGCCCTTTAGACTTTTTTTTCCACAAACATCTATATGCCTGTGTTTTCTGTTTTATAGTATTTTTCTCGTAAATCCCTTGCGGGGGCAAAAGAGCTATTCTCCACCGGTACCTCTGGGGCCCACTGGTTTTACGACTCGTGAGCGAGAGCAGCACGCCAACAGTCCGCATGGACTTTTCTCTCTATATCCACCTCCCAACGTGCTCTCTTAAACGAATATTTACTGGATACGAAAAAAAAGTAGCGAGCAAAAAAAAAGGACACCCCCCCCCAGAGCGAAAGAACAAGAAGAGCGAGTTATCTATATCTGTATACAATAGCTATATGTGTACGGGACATTCCAGACGAAATTAATGGATCGAACGATTTTTCAAAAGTTTTTATTTTTTCCAATAATGATGAAGGATGGCACGAAATTATATTCCACACTAAGAGTGAGTTTTTTTTCTCGAAAATTCGTTAATTTACATCGTTGAACATTATTGATATGTGTGACAATTATTTCGTTATTTATCGGAATCGAAAAATAATGTTTTCATGACTTTGTACCTGCATGACCGTTATTAACGATCCTCAATTCGTATTCTGTGATAAAATCATTTTTAAAATAATGTAATATTGAATAAATTGTGTGAAAAATTAATGATGTTTTGAGTGTGTTAATTTGACACATTCGTTGATGAGGACCAAATCAATTTACGTAAAAAAAAAAATATTAATTCCAGGAAAATTTTCGTTTGTCAACACTTAGATTTTTACTGCTGTATTCAAAATTATGAGGGTCAAGGTCTAGTGATTTCGCGTGGAATTGCCCATATATATATATAGAAATATAGTTATAGTCGATAATATAATCCCTTGAACTGTAACGTAGTCTAAGATGGCCGTGGATGATTTACTCGCTAGCCTCTGGCCAGGAATAACTTTTACGGTTTTATGTATAACATAAAGTTTGGAGAATTATTCAAACTTTAATTTCATTCTCTTTTTCTTTCTCCCTCTCCCACTCCTTCTTTCTGTACCAATGTGCGTTTTCTTACCCTTATTCACTCACAACTGTTATATGAAATCGTGAATTCATCGAGATTTTATAAACCCCTTGTACATGACCGAGAATAGTGAAATTTCGCTTGAACCTTTTGAAATTCGTAACCTTTTGAAACGTATCTAAAAGTTTCATCAATTTGCAATTATTGTCCTTTTAAATCATGACAATTTTATCAGCATTATCATTCGCATAATCAGGTGTTACTAATAATCGTTTAACATACTATTTGGAAAGCTTTGGAGAGTTCCAAGTATTATACTTATATCGAGTTTTCATGATTCTCGTGATTTATGTATTTTTGATAAATATGAAGCAAAGGGGACCCACTTCCGATGACCTTTGGAACAGGCCCATTCGACGCATTTTTGCACGAGAAACAACTTTTTCCTCTGACAAAATTCGGGGTCGTGATTTATTTAAAAGTTATTAACAAATAAAGTTAATAATTCATATAGCTATTTTCCTTATACCAGTCAGTCCTAATTATCTTGCTCTTCACATGTGTTGTTAAGAAAATACCCCCATGAGTAACACACAAAAAGTTTTATCCGTCGCTCATTGTTTGTTAAAAAATTATTACTAAAAATTATTGTTAAAAATGTACCGTTCGCCACTAGTAAAAGTATTGCATGTTCGATTTATGAAACTTCTTCTGTTAATAATTCTTTAACAAACAATGAGCAACGGATAAAACTTTTTGTACGTTACTTAGGCGGTTATTCTTAACGTATGTGAAGGACAAGATACTTGGGACTGACATAAGGAAAATAGCTTTATGAATTATGAACTTTATTTGTTAATAACTTTTAAATAAATAACGGCCCCCAATTTTGTCAGAGGAAAAAGTTGTTCAGGAAGACTCCCTTGATATCATATATGAAGGGCAAGGTCATCGGAAGTGGGTCCCCTTTGCTCCATATTCACCGTATTTTTTGTTATTTTATATCGTAAGAATTTAACTCGGCACGTGTTGTTTTCAGGAATTAAAAAATGCCAACGAATTACTGAATTTCATGAAATTCTTCGAAAAGCGAAACGTGTACAATTGCCATACTGCTTAAATCACGAGCGTCTACGCGAGGAAATGCAAGACACGCATTTGTCAACGGATTCGCAAAAGCTTTTCGGATGCTGCAGTCGCATTTGCTCGCGTTCACTATCGCATAGCCCATATATATACATATATATAGAATTTGTCGGTGAAACTCTTAACTCTCGCTGAAAACCTCTACAACGATACATTAGCACTTACCTCGGAATCCTGTAGACGTTCAGGCTCTGCAACGAAAGACAAAGTTGACACATGATAAATAGGACAGATTGGGGTAAGCGGTATATTTGTCGAGAGCACACTCGACCAGTGATTGGCAGTATCTTATAGTCAAAAACCTTAGACCTAAATAAGAATAAATATATGCCAATCACTTTTTCTAATCCGATTAAATTGACCAATCGTACCGTTAATCGTATTTGATTACATCTTAATTGGGATATCAAAGTGACGTATGATTACCTGTTTATTTAATTTTCGTTGTTCTTGTGGAAGAAAGTCTGTATTTTATCGGGAATTTATAATTATTAATAGAAGATTAATTATTTGTGAGATAATTAGTGTTAAATGAATTTCGAGATGAACAAGAAAGTGGCAAGAGGCACCCATCTCTATACGGAAGTCATAGAACATTAAAAACTCTTTTTTGTTTCGTCACGTTTTATCTCGGCTTCTGCAGCGAAGACATTAAAATATTTATTGAAAAAAAAACAAGTTACTGTACCTCGTACTCTGACTGAGAAATGGCACTCAGCCCGATTGCCCGCTGGATCAGAAGCAATGTATCGAATATTATGAACTCCCGGATACATCACCTGTCCGGGTTCCTGAAAAAACGTTTCGACAACACGTATATAATATATCCAAGAGAATTTTACACAAAATGTCGCTGCAAATTATACACGACGTGCTTAAAGCTACATGTAATAAACCGACGCGTTAAAGGTCGTCACGGAAACCCGTGGTTCGTGGGCTTTTAACACATCTCAAAGGGATCATGACATTTTCAGCGAAAACCTCCTCTTTGACCGGAAGCCTTTCTGACTTTAGCAATTACCGTTGATTATAATTGATGTACCGAGTTCATTTGACAGAGCACAGCATATTAAGCGTGGGTACAGGTATCAATAGACCATAAGATCCAGGCGATTAATCACTTATGTTTTAATTAAAGGCCTGGCTTAAAATTCATATGATTTATGGGTGTTCACATTAACGAAGTTATATGAGTCTCAACACGTTGTTGTACACAAAAGAATAGCCCACACAACCACACAGAGATCGCTATTCCATTTACCTGCATTTTTCAATCCCGTCTCTCTGATGATGATCGAAAAGAATTTTCTCGGATTACGGGGAGAAATAGGGTTAGACGGTTAAAAAAATCGATTTTTTTTTATTTCATAAATTGTTAGTAAAACTATTGAAAAATATGTTCCAAAAATTTTGAATGAAAATTCCAACTCGTTCTATTGTTATAAGCCATTAGAGTGAGTAGCTCGCCTTCAGGCCCCGAGCGCGCCACGTGTATAACCGAACGTACTCTTTTTTCAAACGCGTTTTTCTGAAAACGACCTTCTTTAAACTTGCGTACACGCTAGTTTGAAAAGTTTTCAACCAATCGTTTTGAAAATTGGCAGTTACTTTCTTCATAGTGTTGCGCTCTATATGAACCTAAAATCGGAATATTGTCATTATTTAAAATGATTTTTTTTTCGCAAATAAAGTTGTAAAAAATGGCAAAAATCATGCTTTTTTGTTTTGACCCCTGTAAAAAATTCAATTTTCTATTTTTTTGATAGCATTTAGGTTCATACAGAAGAGAGACATACAATAAAAGTAAATTTCAACCTCGTTTGATTTCAGATGAAAATTGCGGCTTCCAGAATGTACGCAAAATACTGAGTCTGATCGTGACCTGCAATATGGAGTCGCTAATATTTTCGGTGTTTTTCACGGAAATTCTTCAACAAATTTATAGTATATACTTAAATATATGTATAAAATATTCTCAAAGTTTCAATAAATTATATTCATTTTTTATACTATAAAAAAATTCATGAAAATCATTGAGAAAACGGTGTCCTAACCCTATTTCCCCCTTAAATGCGGAACGTAATTGAGAAAACGCCCTTCGGCTCGATTATCGACAATTGTATATTACGTACACTATACATTGAATGACAGAAAACAAAGGACGGTTCCGACATGTCCAAGAGAGTATGAAGACAAATGGGACGCTCTAAGAAAAGTGGAAGAGGATCGATTGAAAATCTATTAGAGAGGCCACATTGCATCTGCTACCGAACTCTTTCTCAGTATGCCTTTCCCTCTCTGTTTCTTTGTGATGGCTGTTGTTGCTTCGAGAGGACGAAGCAGAAAGTGCCTTGTTTCTGTGTGAATCTTGGCTGTTTGGTGCTCTCAACGACGAACGAACGATAAACGCCGTCCCATAAACAAGATCTCTCGGCTTTCCGACCGTTTACTTGGCCCTCAGCCCGTCCGCAAGGATAAATAAACTTCTAGAGTGCTCGTTCGTTCTCTCTCACTCCTTTATTTACCTCTCAAGCTACCTTGAGAGGAGGCTTGTGTAACGGATTTACTCATAAGTCGTCTCTCGCTAACGTTACACCAGGATTCCGATCTACTCGCAAGCTTGTTCACTCGCAAGTTTGTTATCACTCGCCGCCCGTTCGGGAAATCCTCAATACAACCCGAACTGGGCGTTTCGTAGGTATTATTCTGTATAAGAAATTCCCGAAGTTGCTCTTCTTACCTCAATCAACAATTCATCATGTCCTCCAATGTTACGTATTGAAACGCATTATACGATGGGACACTGGAATACATTTTTTGTTTTCATTCTTAACATATTCAACCCTTCTAACATTTTGTTGCGGGAACATTGCGAAAAACTTAATTTGTCTTGGATGCGTAGAAAGACAAGCGGACTGATACATTTCTCAGACAAAACTACTAACCTAAAAAAGAGGTTTGTTTACCAAAGAGATTTACAAGCCTCTGAACATTTTCGTTGATTCGATCTTTTAAAGGGCACTGTCTACGCTAAATATCCTTTAAAAAATGGATTGGACGAAGTGATCCCAAAGTGACATCAGTGATATTTGTGATGATCAGCACAAGACCATTCATTTCAAAGAAAACATGGTTCATAAAAAAAAATCGTAACCGACGTAAATCATTCCAGAGTGATGATTATCCATCGAAGATTATGGAGCTAACGCATAAAGTTTGCCGGCATTAAGAAAACTCACCCTGGACTTCCAAACTCTCTCGATCCTGACGTTGTCCGTGAAAGTTGGCTCCTGCCAAAATATCAGTCGACTACGTTCGCCGGCGTTGAGCCTCACCTCAAACGATGTTGGACAAGTAAAGACCCTCGGATTCTGGGCGTCTGCGTGCATGTGGAAAATTAACTGTGCATGTACGATGATCCCAGGTTCAATCTATATCTATGCTTATGTATATCATAATGTGTGTGAGTGTGTGCGTGTGCGTATATGTACGGGGATCACGTCAAACATGAATAGAGAGTGCACGCGTCACGTCATACAGAGAGAGGACGGATAATGAAGTCTGAAAGCTGCTGGAGTTTCTCACTAGGATCGTAACAACCCTAGGCAAGGTCTCTGACTCCTCTGCGCAGCTCGGTGCACTGTTGAAACTCTATCCCGTTTTACTCGGGATTAACGTGAGAGTTTGTTTCCTATAATCGCGTTGGCTTGCGAATCCACTTGGGCAAACTTGCCTTAACGCTAGTTACGAGAACTCGTCGAATGAGTAATTAAGCTGCACTATCGTTCCATCTCCCTCTTGAAGGACGACAGACAGAGCCACTTTCATCCATGAAGCCTCGTAGGCTTTAATCCTCATAGGCTTCGAGGATCATAAGGTTCAAGTTCTATTTGTAACTGCGCAATATCGACGAAACACATTGATAATTGATAGAACCTATTCGCTTGCAATTTAAAAAGAATCTCGAAAGTTCTCTGACTTCGATGCTCAAATTGTCGTTAATCTGGCTTTGGATAATTAACATTTAGAGATGGCACACTATCCAACATCGAGTTTTTCTGAGATTCAACTTGAAGAGTCTTGTAGTATACGATTACTTTCACTTCGAGCAATTTCGCAGAAAAGAACATCTTAACGAATGTCGATTAAGTAAACGGATCCGCTAATAATTTCAACCATATTTCATTAAAATTTTTCTTGGAAGCACGAAGATTTTTAGATATTTCAACGGACATTTCATGAGATTGAAGAGACACGTATTTGCGGGCATAAGTTTGTCACTCCAGTAGTTATTTCAACCGTTCACGAATCTCGATTTGACCAAACACACCTTGTGTTTTGTGCGGCAATTACTTACGAGACTTTTAGCAAAAAAGATCGCACTGTCATTGACTCCCAAAGTTCATGGTCGTGAACTTCATAATAATCCAAGCACGAATGTACACGCTCGCTGAACGCTATTCAAGCGTATGGCATCAAGGAAGACACCGGTGATTTATGATGCCGAATGATGGGCAGAATTTCATCAATTCTCTACACGTTGAATTTAAATGGGAGAAAGAGAAAAAGGATAACATTGGGAGAATGAGGGAGAAATATTTGACAATGAAAGCGTGATAAATAAGACATCAGGTGTGGGGCGTGATGCCGAAGATTACGAGAGAATAAAGTCCTGAAGGGGGACGTGCGACAGACGCGAGAAGATGAAAGAAAATATATTTCTGATCCTTTCAATGGATGTGACACGATGCTTATGCGCGTATGTACGTGTTAGTTTGTGCCTGTATTTGTCTGACGTTGTGATTGTTGCGTTGGTCGTTGTTGATCGAATATAAGGGGGCCTGTCAGACGCAATCGGCGACTCTGCAACACTCGAATACGAGAACACCGCGTGGGGTCCGATTTTGTGACGAAGGTCTCTTACCTCGAACACGAATCACTACGCGACACGAGCTCGTGTAATTGGAGATCGGCGATCTGGCGATGAAGGTGACGATTGACGTGCCCGATGGTAAATCCGCCTGCAATTGCTTTCCCCATGGGGGCGAGGCTTCTACGTATCTTAAAGAAAATAAAGAGAATAATCATCTTTCGTTGTTTCCTCAGCTTCGTGTACTTGGAATAGAACATGGCTGTTCTTTGACGATCTCTGGGAAAATCAGCGTTTCTTTGAGGGTACATTTAATCTTGAAATACGAACATTTATTTTGTTTAACTTAATAATACATTAATAAGAACAATACTAAAAAAAACCGTGCTTTTGCGATACTTTCACATTGCTTCATCATTATTTTATCTTGTTCAAAAGTTATGTACCGTCGAACTCGCGAATGTCTATTTTGGAAATTCCACGGGAGTCGTAAATTCCCGTGCACCGTTGTGACGAGTTCAAAACTGTACTTGTTACACCAGAACTTAATCAAATGCAACTGTTTTCGTATAAAGTTTTTGAATGAAATAATGCAATGCTACGGATAACGATAACGATGAACACTATTTTTAGACTTCACGATGAAATTATTACAAGTGTTGTTGTATGTGTGTGTCGAAAGTTACTATTTTTGAACTACCGATGTTGACTCGGCAACTAGTCGCTGTAGACTCACGAACTGTCAAAAAAGGGGTGACGCTCGAAAAGTTACTCCCTCTTTTTTGTGAGTGGAAAGGGAAGCGTCACCGGTTTGTGTTGTGGATTCAGATTTCCTTATTTGGTCAAGAAAAAACTATGTCTATTGTAAGGGTTGGCGTCCCACGCAGGTAAGGCGCGACGCGTCTCGACTCCTAGACTCGCGGAAAAACCGACGCTTAAGCCGCCATAAAACATCTGGTCGCCAGAGACTACCTCTCGGGACTTTCCTTCAATAAACGTTGGTTATTAAGTTATTCAGAGATTTTATCTTGAAACTGGTCGGAAAGACCCTTTGAAAATGTAATTGTATATTTTTCGAATGGGTAGTGAGTGTTTGTGCGTTGTGTACTTATTCTACAATATTCGTATTTGGTATATAATTATATATCGTCGTCGTCGACGATCCAAGTTATATGTATGAGTAAAGGATTTTGTTAACATCGGCTTTCTTGTAGAAGCAGCTTTGAAAAGGGGATAATATAATGAGGAAGCAAGTTTTTGGTGTTGTATTCAAGTTTTTGATTTGTATGGTTTTTTTTATTGCAAAATTTGCAAATTTCAAAACATTTCAATGTTTATAAATTCTAAACGCTGCCCATCAATTCTGTTTAAACTCAATACTAAAAAATTTTGAGTAATGGTGTACTTTGGTAAAAAGTTTTAGTCCAATAGGTAGACAATTACGAGCACTGGTGCAATAACGGAGAAATTTAAAAAAATTCCAAACCGAAATGACCTGTCCAATATTAATGACATTTATATCTGAACTTTTTGAACGTCATGTTTGGACTTCTCAAACTAATTTATATACTTTGCGACAATATTTAGCAAGTGGCTTTTTTCTCCACAACTGCAACGTTTCTTCTGGGAGGAAACAAAATGAAGAATAATAACAATAATGCCGGATGAAAGTAAGAAAAATCGTAGATGGAGGTCTACATATTATGAAAGAAATGTTCAACCGTACCTCCACCAGTCCATATTGGACTTGGGCTGTGGAAACGAGACTCTGGCGGTGCTGGCGCCGGACGGAAGTTCAGCATCCACGTCCGCCGGACACCTGACAAACGGTCTCGGTGCGGTAGCGACATCCGTGGATCCTGAAAGTGTAACAAAAAGCATCCAATTCGAAGTGTATATAAACGAGAATATATATAAACGTGCATCACGCGAGGGCATTACTCACGTGTGCCACGGGGTTTCTTTTGCATCGTCATTGCGAGCGCGAAACTTATGAGAGGCTAGCACCGGACCTCGCCACGTTGCCTCTTCTTTCGAGAGGCAACGTGTAGTATAGACTCGAGCTAGGCGGCTGGTGCGCACGTAGGGAGTCGAAAGAAAAGTCAAAAGTAACCGCGAATGAGATACAGCTTGCGAGCATTCCCACGGCGAAAAATCGCGCGCGAATATATAGTAAAACTCGAGAGAGATGAAGACGAACACTGAGAGAGACCGAGATGGAGAGTCAACAGTAAGCGTAAGAGAGAGAAGGAAAATAATACAAAACGATCTGCACGAGCGCCTTTAAGCTCGTTAAGGCCCTCTGACGTTAAAGTATTGCCTCGTTAACTTTCGCTACCGTCATGCTCGTGTACGCCAGCCATATATACAACGGAAAACCGAGAGTTTGCCATTATTAAAAGCTCTCTAATGCTTGCGTCACGGTATGTGGCTAATTAAACGCAAAAAAGCGCCGTTGCGTGTGTTCCATTCTTTTTTTTTTTTGTTCTTTTTTTAACGTCGTTACGTATTCCAGCAAAGAACAAGAGTCCAGCTGCGATAAGAAAGACTGAAAAGCTTCGATTCATTCGCCGGATTGGGATTCGGAGAGAGATACAGAGGGTTCATGCAATATTGATGACGATAATGATGATTACCCGTATAGTGATGTCGTTCGGTTGCAAAACCGGTTTCGCGAACGCACGCGGACTCACGTCCGTTCCATTTTCCAATTGCGGTACAGTATCTCGTGTGCGCACCTTCGAGCTTGAATTCACGACGACAACGTACGTAACATCTGGCACCCTGTGGGTAGTCTAGTGCAGCGAAAGAGTGTCCCGGGCATCTTATCTGTTACGAAATGTCGAAAAATTGTCGTTTCAACGAGAAAAGAACATTAATAAGGCAAAAAGAAATTGATTTAACGAGGCTTTTTTTATGATTTGTAGAAATCTACAGGGCATTCAGAATCTATCATTTGATTGTTCTAGCAAATATGTTTTTCCCGTCTAATTTCGTGATCCACAATGTGACCTGTAATTCATTGTTGACAGTGTAAGTATAAAATTGAAAAATAGCCATGTTTTTCTTCTCACTGTGCAAAGAAAAGCCTGAACTAATTGAGAAACATAATTATTAAGTTAATATAATATCGATGCTCTAAATTGATTTGCCGTGCAGAGTTTGTGGTTCAATCTTGCAACGGCCCGCTTCACCATACGGGCAAGGTAATTTCCCGTATGGTAAAGGTGCCCTCCTCAATCCTTGTACACGGCCACGGAGGTGATATATTTGTATAACATAGAGGTATATATATTACGTAGAGGTATATATATTAGGGTGGGTCAAATAAAATTACTAATTTTTTTTTCCCTCGATATAATGAAAAATGTATTGTTTGGCATCTCAAAAAAACCCTCTGAAAGTATGAGCTCTTCATATTTAAATTAAGAGGTCCCTCATCGCGAATTTTCATTGCCCATTTAAAAAACATGGAAACATTTTTTTTTCAACTTTGAAATTTTATTAGACTTAAACCGTTGATGTTAGGAGAGTCTTTTAGCACATTTTTGTAGAACATTTGATGCTCTACAAAAAAGCTCTCTTGTGTCTAATCGATAAAAGTAACCGTACAAAAAATAATCGGTGATAATTAGCTCTGGATTCTAGTTATCTCGTTTATTAGTACATAAATTTAAAATTTAAAAAAATTTTAATTATCAATATGAATAAATATACTACTAACATATACCACTAATATATTACTAATATAGTAATATACTACTTAGGGTGGGTCAAATAAAATGACTAATTTTTTTTTTCCTCGATGTAATTAAAAATGTATTGCTTGACATCTCAAAAAAACCCTCTGCAAGTATGAGCCCTGCATATTTAAATTAAGAGGTCCCTCATCGCGAATTTTCATTTCCCATTTGAATAACATGGAAACAATTTTTTTTTTTAACTTTGGAATTTTATTAGACTTAAACCGTTGATGTTAGGAGAGTTTTTTAGTACATTTTTGTAGAACATTTGATGCTCTACAAAAAAGCTCTCCTGTGTCTAATCGATAAAAGTAACCGTACAAAAAATAATCGGTGATAATTAGCTCTGGATTCTACTTATCTCGTTTATTAGTACATCAATTTCAAATTTTTTAAAATTTTCGTTATCAATATGAATAAATATACTACTAATATATTACTAATATACTAATATACTACTAATATATTACTAATATACTAATATACTACTAATATATTACTAATATACTAATATACTACTAATATATTACTAATTGTTTTCAAACAAATATGAGAGAACCCAGAGCTAATTATCACCGATTATTTTTTGTACGGTTACTTTTATCGATTAGACACAGGAGAGCTTTTTTGTAGAGCATCAAATGTTCTACAAAAATGTGCTAAAAAACTCTCGTAACATCAACGGTTTAAGTCTAAGAAAATTCCAAAGTTAAAAAAAAAATGTTTCCATGTTTTTTAAATGGGAAATGAAAATTGGCGATGAGGGACCTCTTAATTTAAATATTTAGGGCTTATACTTGCAGAGGGTTTTTTTGAGATGCCAAACAATACATTTCTCATTATATCGAGGAAAAAAAACTGTATCATTTTATTTGACCCACCCTTATATATATATATATATATATATATATATATATATATATATATATATATATATACATATATATATATATATAGCTTGAATATTCAGTTGCGAGGGTCGTTAAAGATTCGCAACTCTTCGTGGTACCATGCGCAGTATAATTACTCGAGCGAAGTGTTTACTTTGTCATTTGGCGCCTCGTTAAATATGATTCTTCGTGCAAATAATTCGGAGTGGTTAAATGATAATTCTCACCTCACCGTGAACAGGCGGTACCAGTGGTTTGCATCTACTAACACCACTGGCTTTATCCCGTGGTGAAATGCAAGTTCTCCCGTCGGAAGCTAACACTAAATCGTCAGGGCATACACAATGGTAACTTCCCGGTGTGTTCACGCAGTCACCGTTGCAACCTCCACCCTTGAGTGCCAAGCACTCGTTGACATCCTGGCAATGGCTCGCGTTTCTGCAAAAAAAAATAACAACCCATAACGAGCTCTTCGAGTTTTCCAAACTTTGTAACACGCAACGCTACTCTCCACCACCTTATTCGTACCCTTCAGTTACTCGTTTTTTTCTCTTCGTAGTTTTTTTTTCTTGTTTACGGACGAAACGAGTGTATAAAGCGAGAAGTGGAAAGACCTGACTCCGAGCTTACCTGGGATTTAGAGCGAAACCCGTAGGGCAGAGGCACGTGTAAGACCCGAATGTATTTCTGCATTCATGACTGCAACCACCGTTGTTCCACTTGCACTCGTCGACGTCTGAACCACCCCACCCGTCAAACAAGACATCATTTGTCGATGAAAATTTTCCACGAATTTCTTTCTTTATTCTTTTTGTTTCTCTCCCTTTGACTATGAAAATTTATTCTCACCGATGCAATCATTTCCACGCGAGATGAATCCCATTTCGCACTCGCAGCGAAAGCTTCCATCTGTATTGATACATCTGCTGCCGTTGCTGCAAGCTCTTGGGCTCGTACATTCGTCAATGTCTGCCCGAGGGGCGAAATGAGACAGGCGGGGAGAAAGGTGCGAGAGAAAGAGAGAGAGAGAGAGAGGGACATTCGCAAAAAAAAAAAATATGTGTCAGATAACATTCATCCCTCGTGCTAGTTTTGACAAAGAACACCCCATAACCCACTATTTCTAGGACGATAACTCGGTATGCTCGATTTTATGTCTTCTTTTTTCGCGAGTCCACTGAACGCGGCAGCGTATATTGGGCTTCACGAGGACAATATTATATCGGCCGCAGCTAGTGTGATTTTTATCTAAAGATACAAGCGCGTAAAATTGTGAAAATTTGTCTCACCGATGCACGAAGCGTTCGTCGCTCGAAATCCGGTTCTGCACGTGCACTCGTAGGAACCGATGGTGTTGATACAAGTATGTTGACATTCATGAGAGCCCAAACACTCATCGATGTCGTGGCATCTCGAATTATTCGTGTCGTGAACACGATATCCTTCCCAGCAGGAACACATAGCATTGCTATTATCGTTTTTGCATGATTGCTCGCAACCCCCGTTGTTCCTCCGGCACGGATCCTCAAACCGGCAGGATTTATCTTCGAGGACGTGACCGGAGGGACACTCGCATCTGTAGGAACCTTCCATATTAACGCAGGTGTGTGAACAACCACCATTATCATCGAGACACTCGTTCGCGTCTTCGCAAGTCTTGTTATCACCACTGAGGTGAAGTCCCATTGGACAGCTGCATCTAACGCCTGTCGGTATGTTGAAACATGCGTGCGAACATCCGCCATTGTCGATATCGCAACGTTCAACCTGCACGCAAGTTTGCGAATCGCTTCCAATAATGTGTCCATCCGGACAGACACATTTCCACGAGCCCAGAATATTCAGACAATCGTGGGAACAATTGGCAACACCGTTGTGACACTCGTCTATGTCTATGCAAACTCTTTGGTCACGTGACAACTCCAGACCGGTTGGACATGAACACAAGTGGCCACCTATCGTGTTTTTACACGCGTGCGAACAGCCACCATTGCGTTCTTGACATTCGTCAATGTCATTACATGTTGTCGAGTCCGAATGAAGATAGTGACCGGCGTAACAGGTGCATATGTAGCTTCCCAGTAAATTTAGACAATCGTGGGAACAATTGTGATCACCGGATAAACATTCGTTCAGATCCACGCAGGTTTTCTTATTTTCCGGTAGTAGAATGTAACCCTTTGGACATTCACACTTATAGCTTCCTTGAAGATTCACGCATTCATGAGAGCATCCCGAGTCTATGTCGTTCTCGAACTCTTCGCACTCGTCAACATCTTCGCAGGTCTTCTGATCCCACGACAACCTGAATCCCACTGGACAGGAACAATTGGTCACTCCTCGAAGGTCGTCGTAATGACAGAAATTCGAACAGTTTCCGTTATCCTTTGCGCAGGGATCTACGAAAACGCAGCTAGAATTGTCGCTGCTTAGGATGTGACCAGGTGTGCAAGAACAATAGAATGATCCTAGAACATTTACGCATTTGTGCGAACATCCACCATTGTCGATCAGACATTCGTCCATATCGTCACAGGATACTTTGTCCTCCGAATTTATGATGAAACCAGTTTGGCATGCGCATTCGTAGCTTCCCACAGTATTGATACACAAATCCTTGCAATGGTGAGTATCATCGGTACACTCGTTCGCATCGATGCAAGTGACATTATCGGTGAATGATATTCGATATCCCTTGGGGCAATCGCAGGTCCTCGTGCCATTCGAAAAGTGACAAATATCCGAACATCCACCGTTATCAATAAGACAGATGTTTTCTGGAACGCAGAGATTCTCATCAGCCTCCAGAAGAATCATTCCACTTGGACAAGCGGAGGTAACTGACCCATTAGAGTTTTTACAAATGTGTGAACACCCGGCATTGTCATCGAGACAGGGATTCTCCTCGACGCACTGAGTTTCGTCACTATCATCGAGAATCATTCCAACTGGGTAGGTGCACGTTACGGTGCCATTCTCGTACAAACAACCGTGCGAACATCCCCCGTTGTTTAACAGACATTCGTCAATCTCCACGCAGGTCTTTCCATCGTCAACCAAGAGTCTATGGCCATCGGGACACGCACACTCGACTGCACCCTCGGTATTGGCACACAGATGGGAACATCCACCGTTATCGGTGACGCATTCATTCACGTCTTCGCAGGTTTTATTGTCCTTGCCAATATGATATCCTAAAGTACACTCACAGTGAAAACTACCTGGTGTATTAACGCAAATGTGAGAGCAAGCTTTCTCGATTTCGTTCACATCGACACACTCGTCTACATCCTCACATGTCACGTTGTCTTTTGCGGAAGGGACAAATCCATTAGGACAACTGCTCAACGGTAATTCGTCACAAGTCTGGCCGTCGGCTTGTTGCCGATATCCTCCAGGGCACTCGCACTTATATCCATCGAAGATATTCACGCAGTGATGCGAGCAGTTGTGTCGTCCAAGCGCGCACTCGTCGATGTCCCGACAGGTTCTGTTGTCACGATCGAGGGCCAACGTTTCCGGACAATTGCACCAAAAACTACCTGCAAAATTTACGCACTCGTGTGAACAGCCGTGAATTTCTCGCACGCACTCGTCGATATCTCGACAATTTTTCCGATCGTCCTGCAGCTCGTGTCCTTCGGGGCAGTCGCAAACGTAAGATCCCTCGATGTTCTTGCAGATGTGCGAACATTCGTCGAGTCCCTCCTCGCACTCGTCCACGTCGTGACACTTCTTCTCATCTTCTTCGGTTATTTCATAACCTTCGGGACAGCCACAACGCGTTTGATTACCGTCATGCTCGCAGGTGTGAGAACATCCATTGTTAGCTATGTCACAAGGATCATCGAGACTACAATTGCTTCCCGTTAAATTGGACATTGCGCAAGGATCGATGATCCTACAATCATAACCTTCATCGTCAAGTTTATATCCTTCGGGACAAGTGCAACTGTAAGTTCCATGTTCATTCACGCACATATGCGAACATTCGTGGTCTTCTTCCGCGCATTCATCAACGTCCTGACATTCACCGTTCTCGTCGAGTCTGAGACCTTCGGCACATTCAAGATCCTCGCAGGTTAAACCATCGATCTGCAACTGAGCACCCTCGGGACACTCGCAATTGTAACTTCCGGGTGTGTTGACGCAATCGTGTGAACAATCATGCTCGTCGTTCTCACACTCGTTCACATCCTCGCAAATTTTACCATTTTCATGAAGAATGTAACCTCGGCGACATGTACACTTATATGAACCATGCACATTCACGCATTCCTGTCCACAGTCGTGGCTTTTCGTCTCACACTCGTTCACGTCGGTGCAATTGAATCTCTCGTTGTTCATGAAATTAAGACCGTGAGGGCACGAACACACAAAACTTCCTTCAAGATTGACGCAGCTGTGAGAACAAGCGCCTCGGGAGCATTCGTCGATGTCATTACACATTCTACCGTCTTCGCCAAGCTCATAACCGAATGGACATTTGCAGACTGGTCCGTTATCATTGTCTTCGCATGCATGAGAACAAGGAAGATCCATTTCCGAACAAGTACTTATTAGGCTGATCTTCTCACAAGTTCTGTTGTCTTCCTTGAGAATATAATCTGGCGGACATTGGCACTCATACGAACCCTCGGTGTTTTTGCAAATGTGTGAACATACGGTGGAGTTTCTTGCACATTCGTCTACATCTTGGCAATTCCTATTGTCCTCCGTCAGCTCATAGCCGGAAGTACATGTACATAATGGTCCACTTTCAATGTCGTCGCAATCTTGCGAACACGGAGGTTCGAGATTCGAACAGGTAGTTATTGGTTCCATTTTTTTGCATGTCGAATTGTCTTCCTCCAGAATGTAATCGGAAAAACACTGGCACTCGTAGGTACCCTCTAAATTTTGACAAATCTGCGAACATATTGTAGTATTTCTTGCGCATTCGTCTAAATCCTGACAGTGTCTATTGTCCTCGGTGAGCTCGTAACCAGCAGTACATTTGCAGATTGGTCCACTTTCAGTATCCTCACATTCCTGCGAACATGGGCTTTCCAGATTCGAACATGTAATTATTGGTTTGATTTTCTGGCAAGTTGTGTTATCTTCCTTGAGAATGTAATCCGGTGGACACTGGCACTCGTAGAAACCCTCAGTATTTTTGCAAATGTGTGAACACGAGGTGAAATTTCTTGTGCATTCGTCCACATCCTGGCAAATCTTACCGTTGGCAGCGAGCTCGTAACCGGAATTGCATTTGCAGATCGGTCCATTGTCGGTATCTTCGCACCCATGTGAGCAAGGAAATTCCAGATGTGAGCAAGTATTCGGTCGTTCGATCTTTTCGCAGGTTTTATGGTCATCTCCCAGAATATAATCTAACGGACACTGACACTCATAACCACCTTCGATATTGGTACAAATATACGAACAAATCGAAGGATCTTCGGCGCATTCGTCGATATCCTGACAAGTGGCGCCATCTTTTTGTATCAAGTATCCTGGCCTACAGCTGCAGTGATAACCACCAGGCTCGTTGACGCAATCGTGATCGCAACCATGAAATTGACCAGCCTCATCGGCTTCGCATTCGTTTATGTCTGAAAAAAAATTGATACAGGACAATTAATTAATCATCATTCAATGATAATAATTACGTGTTTTAAAATAATTTTAACAAGACCCACCTACGCACTGTTCATTCGCGGTTTTTCTGAATCCCTCGGAGCATCTGCCGAATTCCGGTAATTCCGTGATGCCTTCATCCTCGTCGTCGTAATTATCATCATCGTCCTCATCCTCGTCATCCTCTTCGGCGTCGTAATCTTCATCTTGTAGAATCTTCGTTATTTTTTTAGGCAGAGGGATGCATTTGTGAGCACCGAAAGTATTTTCACAGCGGAAATCTTCCCCGCAGATGTTGGATTCTCTTTCGCACTCGTTAACGTCTGTCGAAATTCGAATAATTAAATTAACCCAGTTTCTATCCACTTTTTACAACCCTTATTTTTTCAAATACTTCAACTGACTAATTTCAAAAATACAAATTATCATCTTACAAGATTAAGAGTTTATTTATAATTGTTTTTCTGATTCATTAATTTTCCCTGTATGGACAAATAAAAAAATTAACACTTTTGCATCCAATACAAAAAGCTTCCAGGTCTATGAATTGAAAGACAAATCGATATTAAAGGAAAGCACATTGAATCATGGATTCTAAAAGTAATTCAATATTTGCATTCCCGCAGAATTTTTTCATTCCCCAAGATTTTCGATCACTAACCCTGACAAGTTTTCCAATCGTCCGTCAGATAGAGGCCATCGGGACACAGACAGAACACACTGCCAGGTGTGTTCAAACAAGTGTGCGAACAGCCAGCATTATTCACAGCGCACTCGTCAATGTCCTCGCACGTACGATTGTCCTTTGAGAGTCTGTGACCAGTAATGTCGTTGCAATTGCACTCGTATCCACCGTCCAAGTTTTTGCATGTTCCCTGACACGGTCCGTGACCATTGTTCGTCAGGCATTCGTTAATATCTTTGAAACGAAAATCATTCAAAAAAAATTCGACGTAAAGTCATAAATACCATACTAAAGAAAAAAACATCGTGCAACGACCCAACGGTGCAGTGAAAGAACGATTTTTTTTACGGAAATGTATGTAAAAACGTGGATAACGAAATTAAAAAAGAACAAAAATCGTGGAACAGCGACGCCACGTAAAATCCAATTAAATCTGTTTCACCGCAAAAGCCCTTGAAAAAAAATTTCGAAAACTTCCCGCACCCGCGACTCTTTGTCCTCACGGATGGTTACTCCTGATGGTTTCGTTGTTTCATTGTTTTCCCGCT
This sequence comes from Oxytorus armatus, assembly GCA_958009045.1. Lineage (NCBI taxonomy): Eukaryota > Metazoa > Arthropoda > Insecta > Hymenoptera > Ichneumonidae > Oxytorus > Oxytorus armatus. Next base: position 13,798,733 of record OY253746.1, on the reverse strand, counting down.
CGCTGTTGCTCGGGCCGAGGGGGATGGAGTTTAACATCGTAAACTCGTTAACAGAACTAAAGCAGTACGGAAGGCGAACGAGCCATGCTATCATCTCGTTGAAAGTCGGAAGCTTGTGTACATATGGAGATTTGTGTATGGAATATTCTATCACAACTTGACCAACGCATCCGACTTTCCCGAAATTGGTACACGATTAGATATTCATACTCAGTTTCGAAGATTTGGAAAAAAATCTATGAGCTCGAAAAAAGTATTTTTTACGTCTTTGGCGGGATGGGGGGGTGGATATCTGAGACACCACGTGTGAATTTCATAAATTTTGTATATGTTACGAGAATATGTTTTTATACAGAACTCGATTTCGTAACAAAAATACTTAATATTTCAATTCCATTATATCTTCGGTCATATAATTTTTTTCCGCACAATCTTCTTCGAATCTTCATAATGATCACACCGTTCAGATCTTTATCATTGTCCGATATATTGCACTTCTCATCGAATCAAACTTTTCCAAAGAACATTAAACGCTCACATACACCTGAAATTTTCAAAAAATCGATTTTTTTTACAGATTTTTTTTATTCTTTATACTTTTAAGAATTAAAAAAAAAAAACTTCTAAGGAAATTCCACTCCGTTACAAAGTTATAGCAATAAATGTGACCGGAAATCGGATTGGACTGCCTGGCTACCTAACGCCTCTCAACATCTGCGTTTCTGGGAGACTAGCCGCAAGTCCACGTTGTACCTAACAGAAACTCCTCGAAACGATGTTTTTAGACAGTGTCAGCACGATAACTCAGTGTATTTTTAATATTGTGTAACTTTTTTTTTCAATCTTGATAATTATTTTCTCTATAGTCTGACGAGAGGTTTTATAAATTTTTTAGATGGACAATTTTTTAATAAATTATTAAACACTATTTTTTTTTAAATTGCACACTAAAGTTTGAAATACTGTAATTTCTTTATTTAAAAAAAAAAAAAAAATTTCCTCGTCAGACTATTACTACTACAGTATTTTACTAGATTCTTTTTTTGTTTTTGCAGATTGGATAAGTTTTGGTGAAGTTATGACGTCGATAAGGAGGCCCCATGGTTTACATCAGTAGTCCATTTATATCCTTAAAATATAAAGTTAATAAAAAAATGTGCAATCAATAATTTATTTATTTTTTCACCATAAAACCTTTATAATAATTTTTCAAATTTACTCGATTTTCAGCGCGCGCAGGGGTATGTGAGACCTTAAATAAAATGTTTTTCGTTTAAAAAAAAATCTTACTCGAACAAGAGACTAGATGAGAATTGGGATAATGGGAATAAATGAGATGAAATATCTATTAAGCAAATCCACGAGGTATCAGGATCAGCAATTGGTCGAGTTGTCATAAAAAGTCCAATGTATATATTGCAATGTATGTGTGTCTCTCGCGAGTAGCGATGTCTGTAACTGACGTTAAAATCGACGAGCTTGAATACAATCGGATGTTCTGTATATCCAGAAATCGGATATATACATACGCGGCGACAGAAAGCTTTTTATCGTGATTGATTTGTGTTCTAAGCGCGTTTGTACCCGAGAGAACATTTTGCCTCGTATACATCGCAAAGCCACTACTGTAACGAAGATACGTTTCGATTGATGTAACGTTAAATCCTCTCACCCCGACAGGATTTTCCATCGGCGTCGAGCTGGTAACCGGAGCGGCTGCACTCGCATTGAAAAGTGCCGGGTTCGTTACGGCACGTGTCTTCGCATCTCGCTGTACCATCGGCGCACTCGTCAATATCTGCGTGCAAACAGGGATATTTCACATCAAACGCTGTTTCACGTGTCTCGAGCCTCGGAAGGATAACATTCTTTACGGGATGAATTTGTGGAAAATTGGATGATTTTTTACAACGATTATTTTGACACTTGTTCATTGACTATATACATACATGCGTAAAGAAAAAAAATCCTGAATCGTATTCCATGGAATTATTTTTGAACGTATAAGAATTGCCGAATTGTTTATTTTTTATTTTTAATAGCTCGGTGTTCTTTACTTTGCAAAAAGTGACTTTAGTGAGGGCATTACATTGCAGAGTGTAAAATAAGAGTTCCTTTTCTATAAACTATATTCCTTTCTATTTTATTCGTGTTGATGCTATTATATATTACAAAAAAAAAAAGAAAATAAATATTTGTCGTTATCTGAAGTACCAAATCTTACTTCTCTTTCTATATTTAACGGTGTTGGTTCCAATGATTTTACAAAGTGCAATATAATAACCTCTCGTTTTTTTTAAATTCCGTAAAAACAAACCAAAATTGTTCATTCATTTCTACAAATAAATAAAAATTTCATAAACAAAACCGTCCTGTACATTATTTTATTTATTTCAATCTTTTATTAAAAAGAAAGGATTACTTTATGCAGCCGTTTTTTTGCGCTCATATATAGCGAAATAAGTTATATCGTGCTTAAACAACATTTTTCCAACGAGCATTCAAAGCTCATTGGACGTTCCGTACGGGCTTGTAATTAAAAATAAATATTATCTCGTTATGGTAGCTGGTAACATTAATAAATTAGAATATTATAAATGTCTAAGTATCAGTGAGACTTTTGCTCGTACATGCCGCGAGCACACTGATATATTATAAGCTGATGTCGTGCATCACGAAATATCGAGCCACCTGATAGTGGCGTAACACGGTATGTATCGGGAACGATGTAAATTTTCGTATACACGAGAGACAGAGACGAGAAGAGAGAAGAGAGAGACAGAGATTTCACGTCCATTAGACCAGCATACACGAGGCTCATGGGTAGACTCCTCGGAGTAAACCTCGTTGAGGGGACACGATCGAGGTGCCTTGAGCTCTCCACCGCGTTGCACTCGATCCAGCTGTTCAACGTCGTTAATAGGAAACGAAGACGGGTCTTATCCACTTAGTTACGGATCTCGAGTACCTCATATACAACGTATATACCTGAGCGTTCTTTGCTCTTCAGATCAAATTGATTATATATGATCCATGGCAGCGCGATCATCGAAGTATCATTTACTCCGCAATCTCCTATCTCCCTCACCGTTTGCCATCACTTTCCATTAGACCGATCAAATCTGTGTGCATCGTTTTATACTGCAGCCCCTCAGTTAATGCATGAGGCTTATATCAATACCACGAGGTATCAATGAAAAAAAAAAGACATGATTGTTTTCAGTCAATTTAATTTCTCCAATCGTTCGTGTCATCTCTGACATGTGTCAGCCAATCTCGTTTAATAAAGATCCTTACGATTGAAAATAAAAGCAACGTCTATGTACATGCCGGCATTTATATATTTCCAATTAAAAAGTGCTTTGCAAGTTATTAATATTTCAATAATCGTTCGTGGAACGTCTGACAGATCAATCTCATTTAACAACGTTACGCTTCGGGCTGGATTCTCCAACCGCAGTCCTCGTCATGTCTTTGCGTTACCGCAATTTTTACCCCGCAAAGCCCTCGTGTATATCGAGGCGCACAGGATTAATGGATCCGTACAAGTGGAAAAAATCCTGCAAATTAGACATTTGTCCATTGCTCCCTCACAATTTTCCCCTTTTATTCCCGCCAAAAAGACCAAATTGCGCGAAGCAATGTGAACATTTCTAATTCGCAATTTCATTAATAAAAATGGAATATAACACATCTAGTTAAAGTGTGGATTTCCGCGTAAGTTGACCTCTCATAAGTTGACTTTCTCGCTGACAGGTTTCCCCCACCGTGGCTCTGTTCCTTCGCCGAGCGCCTACCGTTTAACGCATGCGCACCGAAGCAACGTCGATGAGTGAAAGAGTGGGAATAGATGAAAGAACGAATGTACGTGAAATGCCTCTGTACCACGACTGGTCAACTTACGCGGGACTGCAGTCTATCATCGAAATTCGCATTATTTCGGTTGTCTATTCAGGAATATAAAAAGATTTTCACCGAAACAATAGGTTTATTGGAATGCAATGATGTACTTAACTGAAAATTTGAAATTTCATAAACTCCCAATACTCGCATAAATTTCAATCGTTACTAAAACTCGATGATGTTCGAAATACGACGAATTGTTCTGTTTAAATCCTAGTAAAAAATGCCATAAAAACACTGTATTATAACTGGAAATCAATTTTTTTAAATTCGGACTCACTCCAGTAAAATAGAAACATAAAAAAAATAGAAAACAAGTAAAAAAACCAAAATTCCAGAATTACGTGAAAAAAAATTGAATGGTGATTTCACTACCTAAAATAATGCTTTTGGCATAACCGAAATAGTCTGAATATGGAGGAAAAAATATCATAAAAACAGGTGGGGTTCATAGCCGGGTCGAGTTGGCGCGTAATATCCTTTATATATAATCGCGTAAGGACGCACGAATCCCTTCATCAATTTATAATCCTCAACGTTATAATAGAACTCTCAGGAGGAAACGAGTCCTCTACAGGTTGACAGGAGCGTCACTACCCACGTTCCATTAGCACGATCGGCCAACCGTCCCCTAGAATATACATCAAACGGACACGGTAGTCAGCAAACAAGAAGCTTCTTGCGAACATGTAGAACGCGAACAAGTTGCGTGTACCCGCTCGATATCCTTTTCATCTTGCAACTTCGATCTATACTCGCCATTTACAAAACGAGAAGATGAGATGCTGTGATGGTATACACACTTCAGGGATTAACATACAATAGTATGTTAGCTCATGTTCTCTCTCATCCCTGGCGCCTGGCACGCACACCTTGTTTCTTACAGAGAGAGAGTGAGAGAGGACTTTCCGCTCGCGGCCTTGTCCGCTGATAGTGGTACTTAAAATATTATGGTAATTTGCAGCACAACTCCAGCGATAATCTCTTCTTGACTCTCCGAACAAGCTAAGATCTGATTTTACATTACACGAGCTCTTTACTTAACGAGATATGTATACGCGTACGAGAGATGATTTTCTCCGCGTAATTTTTCCTGTCTCTCGTAATCTTACCCAGACACGAATATCCGTTGGCGCGAAAACCATCGAAGCAGGAACACACGAAGCCGATCTCGGTGTCCTCACATATCTGTTCGCATCCTCCACGCTCCTCACCGCAACGTTTAACAATTGGTTTCAGTAATTCTGCAAAAAAAAGTTACAAGGTTTCTTTGTATAGACACCGCTATGATTTCACTCGGTGATTTGTTGTTACATTTTTTTGTCCTACAAGGTACCAGTCGTTGGCTAAAGAAATTGATCTGCCGAAAATTCGGTAATTCGGTGTATGCGATTAAGTGATTACAATTTTTTTTTAAATCGTTTTTTAAAACGTGACGAAAATTTATCTCGAAATATTCGATTTGCTTAGCCTTAATGACTTGCTTTTCCGTTGCTCAAAAACTTGACACACGCACCGTATCATTTGGCACAATGTAAATGAATATAGAAATTTGATGAATTAACCCGGCAACTGTACATTGCAATATCCGATTTCTAAAGGTGCACCGAGGTACCTGATATCCGGAGCAACTTTATCCTAAGTTGAAACCATTTTCGTTGTGAATAATATTTTTTCACTTTTCCAGGGCAGGCATTTTCATTGAAATATCTGAAATACGATGGTATAGAAAAAAGTTGATTTTCATGATTTCGTATCTAACGCAAATAATGATGTGCAAAAGTACTGTGACAAACTTCAAGCATTGCGTAAATTTAAAAAAAAGTCTGGGTATGGTAATCCCCCAGTGTCCCATTCCAGGGTTGAAGTTCGTGAAATAGAATTTCGATGAATTGCTTACGTTAATAAATGAATTAATTGAATATCGAAAAATACAATTCCGACTAACTGTTTAAGGCAACACTTCGACGACCTAATCGCGATGAATTTTGTATAATAATAAGTTTTTGTAATCCTAAAACAGAATTACTTTGTAATCAGATTTATGTTATTTCCCCACTGTTTGAACGTTTCAAAGAAATTTGTAAAATTCCCATTACGAAGAAGAGGTTCTAAAGGGTCAACCGATCCAAATTGCACCGTCGGGGAGTTTTTCGTGGAAGGGGTATTATCGGGGACAAACCTCAGGGATTGACAATCGCGCCGGGAACAAACATTATCAGACGTAAACATGATTAAGCGGTTATCTTGCACGAACCAGAAGTGGAACAGGCCACCCGCATTTCCAGGCTGTGTATAACTGGTTTCTGTCAAGCACAGAGGCATTCTCGGGTTTCTCTCGGATCCTCAAACTGTAGTGGTTTCGTGTGATTGGAACGCGAGGGAAGAGCATACATACCTCATACACTCGAAACGTGCACACGAACGACAGGTTCGTTAATTCTCACTTCTGTTTTTTTTATTATTTATTTACTCACGCACACCGCGGCAGTAACATCATAAAGCGAGAAAGATAAATCGTATGACAGCGATTGGAAAATTCATTGTAATACTGATCAATTCGTTAATTCAAATTCCTCGCAAATAATTCGGAAAAAAGAAATTGCCACAGTCCAAATAATTTTCATCTATTAAAATACCCGATCGATATTAGGAAATGATGGTAGATTTTCGTATGTATAACGAAGAAATAAGAATAAATAGAAAAAAATTGTTAAAACGACCGTCATGAAATTAATAATAAATTGAAATTTTGCAATCTAACTCACCATCCTCGTTCGTGCATTCCGGAAGTTTCCCGAGCCAACTTCCGTCGCTGCAGTAGAGACGATTTACTTCCGGGTCCCTGATCGCGTAACCATCCTGACATCGATACACAGCGACGAGATATCGATTGTACGGTGGTAAGGGATTTTTGCGTCTGTGAAAAATTCGAGAGAAAATATATGTCGGAGCGATGAACATTCAGGAGGAGGACGTGTGTCCATCGTTTTCCTTGGAACAATGGACAGCCAGGTCCTTCGCCAAGGATTTTACTGTTATATTGAACCAGCTACCCGAGAAAAGGATCTAATAACATCCCTTTACATGTTAAATCGTGTGGAGCTCACGCCCCTTTGTTTGCTTACAGTCGATACAAATATACATATATATACGAACCTCTCGTACTTGGGTGGACGAGCGTGTTTAACCGTGGGTGCTTTAACGAGATTCTTGACTCTTGCCTTCATGAAACAGCTCAGGTCTAATCTCGCCGCTGTGGTCTCGTTCAATCCGCTCTGTGACGTTATTACCGGTGCCTCCGAAAGCGGACTTTCCTTGAGTCTTAAATTACCATTTCGGTTCTTTCGTCTCTTATTGCCCGAGTTTCTCTGACGACTATTTCGACGCTTCTTCTCTTGTTCGACGTGTTTCTGCTTACGATTTTTTTTCTTTGAATCTCTCTTCATCGTATCGAGCGGCAACGAGGGATCGTCACCAACGTAGAGATCGAGACGCAGATCACGTTGGTCTGAAATTATATTTTAGTTTTTCTTAATTTCGGTGTATTTATTATTTTTCGAATGTACATTTTGAGTAACGAGCAATACAGTATGGAGTAATGTTGTTATTGAAACTAACGATATATAAAAAGATTGCAAAGTTTTAGGACTTTTAAGATCCTCTTTTTCCTTGTGGAAAGAAGAGTTCGTACGATGCGCTGGCTTGATATCGATTGCCTCTAGGAGGAGATGAAAGACAGGCGTGGGCGACTGTGTAGGTACAGAAGACCGCACTCATACAATACGCTGTGTAAAGAGTCGAATTTATATCGTCTTACAACTTTGATTAAAGTTTGGATGTGAGTATATATTTATATCATAATTTCGTTTGTGAGCGGCGTTTGTTAGTAGAAATGAAGATCTGCATGGTGGGCAAGGTACTCCTTATATAGGTGCTCCATCGAAGCCTCCTCTCGCGAGAGAGACTTCGCTAAACGCCACCTGGCGGACGGTTACTGTACCGCACGGCGCACTACCAGTGTAGGAAATCAACGCACATTAAGTCCAAAAAAAAATATTTGTTTGTCAATAAATATTCTTTCAATTAAATAAAAATATATTTATAAAGTATATACTTCACGATATTCATATAAATATATAATTGAGTCGCGTAAAAAGTTCGGATTAATCAACCTATCCAATTTTACGATGATCATGAGACGGTTTTTATTGTTAATCTCGTAAAATGTGTACATATCACGTATCCCCGATGTACGTGAAACAAAGTTTCTTGACGCCAGTAGTACGCACAAAGTGTTACAACCCCGGGAGCACCGGTTTATATAACACGATAGTTCTGTGCAAGCGAGAGAACATTGCGAGATCGTAAATTGCGGGTTTCAAGTGCATATACATTGTGTGTAATATAGTGCATGAGGTATAAAGTTTGTCTGTGTCGTTGACGACCGACCAGTCATTCGCCATCCTACAGTAATTGGCATCTACATGTATGAGCGGCCGTTGGATAAACGGTGAAAAGAGAAAAATCCCAATGCAATATGATCATAAAATAAACAGCCGTTGCTGGTAAAGTAGAGCCCCATAAAAAATTTTCTAATATCAAGACAGTTATTTCTCTACGGTAAAAAACTTTCCCAGAGGCGATCAGAGGTCGTATAATCGATTGACATACATGCGACAAAAATGTTATATTCAATTTTATACGAAATTCCACAATCTTACGTAAAAAGTTACATACGTATATTTCTCGATAAATTACGTAGAAATTGCAAGAATTCCTCAAATTCTTAATATACACCCTGAAGACAAATGTATCTAATACAAAACAACCAAATATTATCATGGACAAATTTTTCATTGAATTCATTATCGTTCCGTTACTTTGACAAAAATTTCGTTCAATCAACTGGACATTACGTTCATCTTCCATCAACTATAATCTAGTTTATTTCACTAAATCTTTAACCCCAAAGTACGATCGATCAAATCATAAAAACTTGTTGACCACAAAATGAAATTCATTAAAATAATATTTTTCTTCATAAACACTAAGATACATTGCAAAATAAAATTAAATATATGTCTCTTCCCGTATCTTCTCTTGTCAACAGTTACAGAGATTTTTCTTTTTATGCAATGTAACAATAAATGAAGGTATGCCATTATAAAGAAAAAGCACAAAAGTAAAGATTCTGGATTTTAATTCTTTTCGTGTGGTTGTTGCATGGTCTTTTGTCGAAGAGCACATTAACAGCATCATCGTTTACCGTGCACGAGACGCGAAACTACTGTTCGCTCGAGCAAAGAGACCACACCGGCGTCCCGACTATCGAACACGTACTGCACCCGGTATAATAATACACCGTCATATAAATATATATATTTTTCCATATACACTATAATATACCGTATTACAGTATGGTAGAAGGAAGCGCGATGAACGTGAACGATAGCCCGAGAGCTCAAGAGGGGTCAAAGTGGCCAACGGCGCGTGCAACATTGCGACGATTCTTTCCCTCAACCAACTACCTATATACATAAAAAGTATATAAAGTATATGAGACACTCAACGTAAATCGACCCGGCTGTGAACCTCATCCTCTGGGATATCGGCGAACAATTTTTCAAATTATTGTTACAATCCTGCGAAGGAATGCAGCTTTTATTCTAGATCGTTTTAGACAACCGCTATCGGGTAATTTTTGTAATAATTATTCTACAAAAAAATAAATAAAAAGTTGGCGGTGAATTAAAAAATGTGAAAAACTCTGAAAAATCGTCTGGACGAAATTTAAAAAATTGTAAATCCAAAATAAGCGGACGTACGGTTCTATTTTTTTCAAGTATTTTGCAAAGAAATAAAAGTAAAAAAAAATTGATGCAAACGCGATGCGATTCCGGAATATGCCTGAAAAATGTTAATATCAGACAGAGGATTTTTCAGAATTTATTCGGACTCTTTAATTACCCCTAAATTTTCGTTATATTTTAATTCTTTTAGTGGCTCACATACCTCTGTGCGCGATGAAAACCGAGTAAATTTTAAAAATTATCTCAAAGGTTATATGGTGAAAAAAAAATAAAAATGTTGATTTCACATGTTTTATTATCTTTGTAACTATAAGAAAAAAAATAAAAACATTTAAAAAAGAATATTAACATTATTTTTCACGGGTATAAATGGACTACTGATGAAAACCATTGCGCCTTCTTGTCAACATCATAACTTCACCAAAAATTATCCAATCCGGAAAAATAAAATAGAATATAGTACAATAATACAGTATTAATTGACGAAGGGATTTTTTGTTCTTTTTTAAAAATAAAGAAATTACAGTATTTCAAACTATAGTATGAAATTTTTTTTAAAGTATTGTTTAATAATTTATAAAAAAGTGTTCGACCAAAAAAATAAAAAACCCTCCCGTCAGTCTATAGAAAAATTAATTATCAAGATTACAAAAAAAAAAGTTAAGCAACATCAAAAATTGACCGAGTTATCGTGCGTAGGTACAACGTGAACCCGATGTCCGGTCACATTTGTTGTTATAACTTTGTAACGGAGGGGAATTTTCTTGAAATTCTTTTTTCTCTTAATTCTTCATAGTATAAAGAATGAAAATTTGTAAAAAAAAATTGATTTTTTTTCTATTTCAGGGTTATGGGAGCCCTTAAATAAAAAATTTCACGTAGGGCTGTCGGAGTAGTAAAGATTTTTTTTCAACCAAATCCCAGAGGTTGAGGGTCACAATCAGGTCGATTTTACACGGAATGACCCATGCATGTGTGCTTAACTGCTTCTATATAATGGCCAGTACAACCGTAGCGATTTCTTCTCAAGATCAAGGTGAGAAGATGATTCACGACTCCGCCGAGTGTATCGAATCGCAACCAGCAACCCTTCCTATTCTATATCTCGATTCACGACCTATCCTACACCGCTCGTCTGTGTCTACGATGTATATTTAAAAAAGAGGACGCACGTCTTCGCAGCTTCCTCTTTCATTCTCTCTATATAAAGAGAGAGATTTTCTAGGTATGTTTGCGTGTGTGTGTGTATGTCCAATGTACCTTTATCTTGTCCGTGGTATGCTGTAGTGACGTCGCCAGGACAATGACTTCGATAACGGGCCCAACGATCCGTGGCTTATCGATGCCACGAATCGCGATCTCGGCTCGCATGAACAAACGGAATGCGCGCTCTGACCGGACTCAGTACCAGAGAGAGAGAACAGAGAACACATACTCCATTCGCGTTAGCGCCGAAGCCAACCCTGGAAACTGCATATAGAAAACAAAAAAGGCGCAACTCACACGATCAAATACACATAATGTGATGTTGGATTACGTCTTTTTGTTTGCCAGCAAGTCGATATTTGTCTGTCTAGAGGGAGAAAATTAAAGGGACCCTACCGAGATCGTCCCGAGAGATTACGAGCCTCCTGCCTCGTAAAGATCTCGTTTTATCTGTGAATTTCAAGCTATTGCCCCAAAAGTACACATTGTTTTTGTAACTAAGCTCGTGAAAAAGATTAAAAAATTTCATACTCGTTATGCGCAGTTGAAGGTTATTCATTTGTTCGTTGATATTCTTTTTCGTGTTGCGAGTTTCGCTCTATCAAGATTAAGGGGGGAAATAGGGTTAGACGGTTCAAAAAATCGATTTTTTTTAAATTTCATAAATTGTTAGTAGAACTATTGAAAAATATGTTCCCAAAATTTTGAATGAAAATTCCGACTCGTTCTCTTGTTATAAGCCATTAAGGGGGGAAATAGGGTTAGGACAGCGTTTTCTCAATGATATTCATGAATTTTTTTATAGTATAAAAAATGAATATAATTTATTGAAACTTTGAGAATATTTTATACATATATTTAAGGATATACTTTAAAATTTTTGAAGAATTTCCTTGAAAAACACCGAAAAACTTGATGACTGCCTTAACTTTGTTTCTCTTGGTACTATTGTTTCAAACGCGTTTTTCTGAAAACGACTTTTTTTGAACTTGCGTACACGCTAGTTTGAAAAGTTTTCAACAAATCGTTTTGAAAATTGGCAGTTACTTTCTTCATAGTATTGCGCTCTCTTTTTGCAAATAAAGTTGTAAAAAATGGAAAAAATCATGCTTTTTTGTTTTGACCCCTGTAAAAAATTCAATTTTCTATTTTTTTGATAGCATTTAGGTTAATATAGAAGAGAGACATATAATAAAAGTAAATTTCAACCTCGTTTGATTTCAGATGAAAATTGTGGCTTCCAGAATGTACGCAAAATGGTGAGTCTGATTGTGACCTGCAATATGGGGCCGCTAATAATTTATAGTATATACTTAAATATATGTATAAAATATCCTCAAAGTTTCAATAAATTATATTCATTTTTTATACTATAAAAAAATTCATGAAAATCATTGAGAAAACGCTGTCCTAACCCTATTCCCCCCCCTTAAATAATACAATACTTCGGAGCGTCGTTTTTCCTTCGGTTTTTTCCCAATGTTTGCGACCTCCAGTAATCGACAGGAAACATTTTTTATGCCTAACCAATGTTTTCCTCCGAAATCACTTTACAGCTGAAACGACAGCCAGCATATGTTCACGCTTGTGTACAAGTTCATTGGCGACTGGGAACAATCTTTTTGAACTTTGTTTTACTGCCTGTGGATTTTTCTGCAGTGTTTGACAATAAATAACTTTGCGGAGAGAAAGCATCGGCAGTTTTTACGGTTTCGTACCAAAAAAACGGAACCTTTATGTACAGACACGATTATCCGTCCGTCCGTCGGTCCGTTTTATCTTGTTACAGGCCTCTAACTCTTAAACAGCCTCTAGCCTGTCAACTTGAAATTTGGCATGCAGCTAGAGTAAGGTGTTTCGAGGATTGCCCTTGGATGGAATCCTGGGCGCACGCAAAGTAGGTTTATTATTGGTCGCACTTTTTTATATGTAGTTAAGGGATACATGTGTGCCAGCCCAGATTGTTACAGGTAAGAATTTGACTTGACATGTGAATTGTCCGTTGAAAAGCTTCAGAATCCCTTACATACTTGGCTGGGTACATGGGTAATTATTAGTATATTATTACCACGAGAGGACAATAAACATTTTTACAAACCATTAATGCAACCCGTTCAGCTATGCGGTCTTGTATATTTCGCTTAATACGAAGTCTGTTCAAAAAGTATCGCGAATTTTGAATTTCCGCGGGCTACGTATATTCGATTTTCGATTTTTTTGTGGCGTTAGGTTGGTACTCGTGTCCCTCACTTATGCTGATAGAATCGGCCATTTTGAATTTTTAGTTAATTGTTGACAGCTGTTTTGGTTAGACGTGTTTTGGCTTGTCTTCGATTTTTTGCCTATTCCAAAAAATGGATCAAAGAATCTGTATGAAATTTTGTGTGAAAAACAAAATTAAGTGCGCGGACGCATTTCGAATGTTGACTGTGGCATATGGTGAAGCTACCTTGGACCAAAGCAACGTTTATCGGTGGTACAAAATGTTCTCAGAGGGCCGAGAAGATGAGAACAACGAAATGCGTTCCGGACGCCCGAGCACATCAACAACAGACGTAAACATCGATGAAGCGAAGAAAATAATATTGGCCAATCGTCGAATCACCGTTAGAGAAGTTGCTGAGGAACTAAACATATCGATTGGCTCGTGCTATTCGACTTTTACCAATGATTTGGGCACGAGACGGAACCCCGCGAAATTCGTGCCAAAATTGCTCAATTCCGAACAAAAACAGTGTCGCGTTAACATTGGTAAGGAGCCGTTGGACTCGGCCCGCGACGACCCAAATTTACTCCAGAGGGTCATAACTGGTGACGAATCATGGGTTTATGGTTATGACGTGGAAACCAAAGCTCAATCATCGCAATGGAAGCTGCTTTTTTTGGAATAGGCAAAAATCGAAGACAACCCAAAACACGTCTAACCAAAAGAGCTGTCAACAATTAACTAAACATTCAAAATGGCCGATTTTTTCAGCATAAGTGAGGGACATGAGTACCAACCTAACGCCACCAAAAAATCGAAAATCGAATATACGTAGCCCGCGGAAATTCAAAATTCGCGATACTTTTTGAACAGACCTCGTACATTTTCGCTGATGATTTAATCAGGTGGTCCGGTGAATCGTTGATTTAGAGAGATATTGCTGCCAGTTTTGCAATTCTCAGTCTACGTAAACCCGTCACCCGATAGAGAGAAACAGAGAGAGAGAGAGAGAGAGAGAGAGAGAGAGAGAGAGAGAGAGAGAGATGGATACGAAACGGACCACAAACGTACGTGTATACACATTTATAATATAGTGTGGATTTAAGGGAAGGTTCGATTGACAAGCCGGGCGTAGATAGACCATATGGATATATGTATAAACATACATACTCTGGTATGTTCCATCCGGAGACTACAGGCGCCACGATCGAAGAAGACTCTCGGGAATCTACCAAATACTAAACTAGTACTATCATCGAAATTCGAATGCTCTCCTGGTCCTCGGACGCTCGCCTCTAGAATCGATATCGGTAAGTTCCAAACGGTCCACGTTCGCATTCTATTACTGGTTATATTCCCAACAAATTTTGTACATTCACCGATCAGTGGAATATTCAAACTTTTCAAATATGTATCGTGATTTATGTTTAATTTTGCTGGAGAAGCGCGACGGTCTCAATGAACACATGTTTTTTTTTTTAAATGAATGACTGATAAAAGGCGAAGGAGACATGTGACGTATGGACATGTTATATTTTGGAGTGCTGATAATGTGGAGCGGATTATTTATGACAAAACCATGTGGAAATGTATGTATGAAATGTTGTCAAATGAGGGAGCGAGTATAAGATGAATGAAGTGTATATAGAACTGATGACGAAGCGGAGAAGTAGCGGTAATTGATGATGGAAATAGTTAGCGCAACGAGTTTTTGTAGTGAGCTCCAAAAACATAGTTCCAACAACCTATTAGTCTGTAAACGAACTAACAAATTTTCGTTTTGATATACATTTTTCATAACTCTGATTGATACCGGACCGATGAAAAATTTAACTCAAAACAAAATTGTAATTATCTTCTTATAACATTTGTAAATAAACGATCTACGAGAAGTGGCTAAAGTTTCGTATATTTTTCTATCAACTGTTCAACATCCGATTTTCCAGTTACTAGTTCGTATGTATACGAGTATATACAGATGTCATGAAATCCCCAGTTCCATTCGGGTTCGTTGCAACCCCTCGACGCGTTGTTCGCATTTCCGCAGCTATGCTGCACGTAGATCGGGAGAATCGTCAGTATCAACGATAATTGAGTCAACCGCGTGCTGAGTGAGAAACTCTCTCTCTCGCTCTCTTTCTCTCACAGCTCTTATCTCGCCGCGCGCGTTTGTGCGCCGCGTTAAATGAGACAGGGGTAAAGAGAGGAATCGTGCCCCTGCGGCGTTCACTTCGAACAGAGCATCGAGGATTTACGCATCGAATGTTATTGCACACTCGTGGAATGTGCAACCCTCTTTCTCGCTCTCTCTCTCTCTCTCTCTCTCTCTCTCTCTCTCTTTCTTTCTCTCTAGTTTATTCTCTCAAATATCCAACAAATCGTGCAACGTTCGCTCTTGATATATTTATGTCTGCCCACTCGCCACAAAGGGTTTCTCACAGGAATACGAAGCTATACAAACAGAGAAGGAGCGTCGTTACAATTATTTGACGGTTTTATGATCCCGGAAAAGCTGGAAATATTTGGCCCACCGAGAGAAATTAAAAATGCCATTGTATCGCAAAATTGAAACGAGTTTCCGTGCATTCAAATGGTCGATAATTAGGGATGGTGTCTTTCCTAAAGAAAACGCATTCGTCGTGAAAATAATTATTGACAATTATCGTAAGAAAATGAAAATTATAACCTTTATCTTGTCATTAAGAATAATTCAATAGCATTATATTTCAATTGATAATAGACATTATTTTTTATTTTAACAATGGATCATTTCATTAGACGGTGGTCAAAAAATAAGCAATGAAAATTACATCAATTATACATTTTTCTCATAATGATTAATGGACGATGAATTGATATTATTTTTGTAAATAATTTTGCATCATTTTTCCAATATTTTAATCATTGCGCCCCTGTCTATTATAAAAAAATACCATTTGGGATGATGTCATTCCAAAATTATGAATAATGTTATTGCAAAATTATGAATAATATTAATTAATAGCCAAAAAAATTAATAAATTTCGAATAATTCATAAATATTTGAAATATATATGTTACTGTTGTAATGAATATCAATAATTTTTAGAATATTGATTGTTAATTCCATCTTTCATGATAATCTCGCCGATGATCAATCGAAAGATAGAGAGAGGAAAAAGCACTTTATTACCATTACATTCGGCGAGCTTAAATCATGCAACCATGTTATTTCACGAAAAGATATACACGATGAGGTACGAAATTACGGATCGATCGCGATCGAGAACGTTCAAGTGCTTTGGCATTTCCGATATCGAAGGTTTCTTGATTTGCAGTAAAGATAGTCCAACGAACAGCGATGCATCACGCTCTCTGTTGGCATATATATTGGCGTGAAATAATTCTTATCATCAAACTCCGAACATTCTATACATACGTGCATATGGAGTATTCCGTGTCAACCCTTATGGAATCAAAAATTAATTTTACAGCAATTTCTTCGTGCATTTTCTATGAAAATACATTTTTATAAACCAATTCTATAATTCAATTTTCAACAAACTCTGTTTCCAAAATTATGCAAAATAATTCTTCTTGAAATGAACAATAAAATGCCCCGAATAATAATCGCCTGACCCGGTACTTGCAAAATTGAAAAAATTAGCTACTTTTTTTATAAAAATGTAAAAAATACATTTTAAAGCTCGAACAACGATATAATAATTAATAAAATTTTCGATGTTTTAAATCAAATTATTGATGTATTCTGCAGGAAATTTCCCGTATCCATATTATTCACATATACAGTCGGTCAAAAAAGTATTCGTACACCTTGTTTTTTTTGCGATAACTTTATAGACATAAGCGATACACAAAGAAAGCCAATTTTCTTTAAGAGTACATCAGGTGCCGAGACAAACTGCAAATGGAGAATTTTTTCCCAGGAATAATAGAAGAATTATACCAAAAAAATAAAAATTTTCGGGCAAAAAAAGTATTCATACACTTACGATTATAGTGAAAACCTACATCATCATAGTTGTTAATTATAACTAATATTTAGTGTGAATCCCTTTTACTTCAATTATCGCCTCGAGTCTCTTAGGCATGGATTATACTAGCTTTTGCGTTGTTTCTTTTGCTATTTTCGTCCATTCTTCTAAAAGCACCCTTTGGAGATCGGATTTGTTTGTTACTTTTCTTTTTCTAATTGCTACATCCACCAAGTGCCATAAATTTTCAATAGGATTGATGTCCGGAGATTGTGGTGGTGTAATCAATTGTTTGCGGACATTATAGAGTAACCATTCCCTCGTTTCCATGGCAGTATGTTTCGGGTCGTTATCTTGTTGGAAGTAGAAATTTCCATCCAGGCCCATTTTATCTACACTTGGTTTCGGATTGCTACGCAACACGTCGATATACTTCTGGGCATTCATTATATCATCTATAAAAGCCAGATTACCAACGCCATAATATCCCATACAGCCCCAAACCATGACGCTTCCTCCACCGTGCTTTACAGTCGGTATTAAATTTTTCTGCTGGAGCTCGGTATTTGGTTTCCGCCAGACGAATTTTTTTCCATCGGACCCGAAGATGTTAAGCTTCGGTTCATCCGAGAATACGACACGTTTCCAAAATTCTATAGATTTTTTTACGTAGGTTTTTGCGAAACATAAACGTTTTTCTCGATTTATATTAGTAATTAATGGTTATTTGCGGTCAGTTCTGCCGTATATTTGGGCAGAATGCAAAACGTTTCGAATAGTCTGGGGACACACGCTCTTCCCCGATGTTGACGCGACATCATTCGCTAAACTGCGAGCACTTGTGAACGATTTTTTTGTAGCCTCTGTAACAATACTCCGACGCTCTCGTACCGTTAGTATTCTCGGTCGACCGGTTCGTGGCTTATTTTCTGTGCTGTTTGTTCTTTCGTATTTTTTTATTATATATTGCACTGTTGCGAAACTTGGATTTAGTTTCTTACTAATTTGTCGATAAATTTCACCGCGTTTCCGAAGAAAAATCACTCTATCTCGCATGGATATTGATATTTCGTTTTTCTTTGCCGTCATGTCTGTTCAGAGCTTGAAGATCTACTACCGCATGGAATAGGTCAAAGCCATTGTGTAAACGAAGACTTGTTTACATTGTACGCAGAGGTCAGACCGTCCGTGAGTGAATATCGAGGTTTAGCAGCTCAATCGTAAGTGTACGAATACTTTTTTGGCCCGAAAATTTTCGTTTTTTTTTGCATAATTCTTCTACTATTCCTGAAAAAAATTCTCCATTTGCAGTTTATCTCTGCACCTGATGTACTATTAAATAAAATTGGCTTTCTTTGCGTATCGCTTATGTCTATAAAGTTATCGCAAAAAAACAAGGTGTATGAATACTTTTTTGACCCACTGTATGTATAGAGATGTATTCTCAATGTCTTGCTGTCTCGCTCGTTCGCTCTTGGCGACCAATAAACGTTTGATGGATCACCCATTGGGGCTGATCCGTTTGACCGGCGATCTTCTCTTCTCCCCCGCTTATACACGATGCCCAGCATCTCGCGTTCTCATTGCACGCACGCAACTCCTCTGCCCTCGTATCGTTTGCGCGTGAAACTTGCAGCATACATCGTAATTGAACTCTCGCACGCTCTCTCTCTCTCTCTCTCTCTCTTACCAGAAGGAGAATCGATCCGAAGTGATATATGTATGTACACGCGTATATATACGTGTGCCTAGTCCGTGGACAAGCAGGACCCCGCCGAGATGCATTTATATACATATGTCATTCGGGTTGAATGTCGTCGCTCGCGAATAAACCAGATGTGCACTCGTAATGCATATTATGTATGCAATTCACGAGTGGCCATCATCGCAATGTCTTACGAGCTTAATATCTTTTCAATGCATATTCGTTCAAACTTTCGCGATAACACACGCGCAATCCTACTACGAAAAGATGTACTTTACGAAACAGAGAATGGATTATTAGTTATTACATCGTATACCTTGCCAAATTTTTATCTGAATTATTGTATGGTTGATTATTATTATTTTTTTCATGACCTAAGTTATTGTCAATTGAAATTTCAATACTTTTCAGATTGTTTAAGAAAATTGAATCAGGTTTTTGTTAATCTTTTATTGCAAATTGAGATTCGCCAATGGTCGGAAACTGCACGTCAATTTTGGGGTACACCGAGCTTTTGTCAAAAACTCAAAAAATTCGTATTCAATATTTAAAAAATATTGACTTAGTTTATTTTTTAAGTATGTAGAAATATTACTGCTGATTTTGTTTTTATTGTTAAACTTATTCCTTTCCATTTGTAGTTTTTGATAATGAAACATGAATTTTTAATTCCCTGTACGAACTCCATGACAGGAAGGAAAAAATAAACGGAAATGCCGTCTTGAAGCTATGAGAGTTTATGTTTTATTATAACAGAAAATGATAGAGAGGCCCCACGTTAGGCGCCAAATTATAAGAGTTTATTTTTTATTATAACAGAAAAACGGAAGAAGACGATTCCTGTTGGAGCTCATTTGTAAGATTTTATTTTTAGTCGCGATCGAACAACGAGAAAAAAAGAAGACCCACGATTGTGGCCAATGACAAGATCTTCAATTATCAGAATATAGAAATAACCGTAAAGGTGACAGAAAAGAAATTATACATGCGCGACCGTGCATAAACAGCTGGCGAAATAAATCAAGTCGATAGGTAGCACACGAAATTCTAAATATTATATCTGTCACAAAGCAAGCTCGTTATTTTCTTTTGGTTTACAAATTACATAAATCTCACTAAGTTCATTCCTTGAATCTCGATCAGACAACATTCATATACATTTATTTACATATATATACAAGTAAAACCCCATAATATACCGTGTCCAATTACTAGTCTCATTTTCTTTCTTTCTTTTCCTCTAGGTGAGATAAAGTCATTTCAATATGGGACCGAAGAAATAGAAAATTTATTACTCATCTTTGGTGAACTTTTACGATGAGAGTCGATGGCTCATTTCTCCCTGGAGTCGGAAATCTTCAAAAGATGTTTTTGCGTATTCAGGATGGTCGAACGAGTGGTAGATCCTCCTCTTTGAGATTCCCCGAATCCATGACAATTATGGGAACTTGATTTTGTTTCTCGTCTCTCGGTTGGCCAATCTCGAGAGCCGATATGATCGGGAAAATAATGATAAATTCCAACGACCACGATGCCGGATTTGAAACTCGGAATTTTGCTCCAGAATGAATACTTGTTCACGGTACCACGTTCCAGGGAGAAAGAGAACGAGAAACTCCCAATATCGGTGAAGCACACCGTCGTCCCCACTATCATTACACCCGTGACACTCGTACCACAATAATAATCTGTCATTTCTTTCTCGCGCGAACTTTCAAAATACATCGTACTCTCACAAAGACTCGATCGATGGATTTACAATTATATCCGGAGAAAATCGTTGACAAACACTTTTTTTCAATGTATTTATACTATATTTAAGCGATATTATTAGACTAACAAAATACGTGAATCGCGTGAATGATACAAGTTTTGTGACAAGTGAGTCGATGGTTTGTGACACATTTTTAATAAAGTTTAGTTTATTCGAAGGAATAAAAAAATGATGGGTAATTGATGAACGGCTCCACTGTTTTTCTCTATTCGATTAAGCCATCTTCGCGAAAAATGTCTTAGCAAGTTTTTTTTCTATCGCTCTTAGAAGCGCGGAAAGTCGGGTTGGAGGCGGGGCTTACTCCTTCCATTAAGAACATGTGAGAGGGGATAAGAAACTCCAACAGCGTCGGTATAGTAGGGACCTTTGAAATCTGGGGAATATCCAAGGAACATACGTCAAATACGCGAGTTAGCTATGCCAGAAGCAAAGTACTACTACACGCTAGAAGGAATTTTAATAATATAATTTACTATTTTTAATTAAGTATATCAAGATCCATATATATTTATTATTAAACGTAAATTTATACATGAGTAGTCACGAAGTTTTCGCACCATCGATTCGTTGGCACGACCTTTGACGCGCTGTTCGCAATTTCCGCAACTCCGTTACGCGTAGATCGAGGGAATCGTCGGTATCAAGGATAATTGAGTCGCCCGCGCTC
Organism: Oxytorus armatus; assembly: GCA_958009045.1. Taxonomy (NCBI): domain Eukaryota; kingdom Metazoa; phylum Arthropoda; class Insecta; order Hymenoptera; family Ichneumonidae; genus Oxytorus; species Oxytorus armatus. Next base: position 13,777,485 of record OY253746.1, on the reverse strand, counting down.
TCATCGCTCTCATCGCGCCGCGCGCAATCGTGCGTCGCGTTGACCGGCGACAGGGTAACGAGAGGAATCGTGCCCCTGCGGCGTTCTCTTCTAATGGAGTATCGAGGATTTACACATCGAGTGCTATTTCACTCTTGTGGAATGTACAACCCCTTCTCTCTCTCTCTCTATCTCTCTCTCTCTCTCTCTCTCTTTCTGTTTCTATCTCTCTGGTACTTTATTAGCTCAAATGTCCAAGAAATTGTCCAGCGTTCCCTCTTGATATATTTATGTTTGCGTGCACTCAGCGCAAAAGCGAGAACCGTAAAAATTATTTGCGCGAAGCAAACCCGAAAAAGTTAGAAACATTTTGTTCAATTATGATTGGTATTTGGCATCACGATTTGGTACAAATTGTCACATTATAAAAATTGAAATATTGATTTGCTTTGATCGAAAAATTGACATTCACAGTAATATAAACCTCAGAAATATTATCGTGAAAAATGTCACTTTTATTTCGATGATATTGAACCGCTGATCGTGCATTTAATAAATCCAAAGAATTTTCGTTCTCGCTATTGGAACATTCTGTATTGTATGAAAATATAAATAAATGATGGAAAGTAATTTTAATAGCTTAATGGTAGGACGACAGCGAGGACGATGAAGCATAATATTACACAGGAACGATCGAGCCCACCAGTAAAGACAAAACGAGAGACATGGCTCATATTGGATGCTCGGCATCGCAAAAGAAATATCTTCCGCATGTGAGTACCGAGGGGGAACGCGTTTGTCTCATAAATCAAGGCTCGATTCACTATATGCGATTCAATTTTCTCCTCGCTTCGCTTCTCGTATATGAATTTTGGTCCAGAGCTCTTCGAGCCATCAGACACAAAGCAATTTCCCTCTCTCTCTATCTCTCTGCTTCTCTTTCTCGTCGTAACGAAACGAAAAAATAAAAATAAAATCATTCGTCACTACGGTCTTGTCTTGATCGTAAACGCAGAGAAGACAAGACGACTCCCGGGGCAATCTTACCGATGGACCGCCTTGTAATCTTGAATCCCTTGTACTCCGATGCCTTTTCTTTCCAATTTATCTTTTCTTCGAGAAAGAATTTTTGTTCTTCTTTTTTTTAATATCCTCCACTTTGTGAATTCCTATCCGTTCACTATAGCTACAGCGTCGTCGGATCAGTGACAGTATCGTCGACCATCTTTTCACATCTTTACGATGCATCCATTCCGTACAATTTTCCGGAAACTGTCAGCCGGTTAAAGCATCGAACTGACCTGATTGCACAGAGTGTACGAATGTCTAAATTCTTAGTAAGAAGTATGATTACGTTCGATAGGTTACGAAACCTATAAACCCTAAATATATGGGGTGTTCGATATGAAGGGATGGGATTTTTGGTCGAAGAAATTTTTCGAAAATTGTACCTCTGGACTATTTAAATTTTTGTATTGTTACAAATATTTTCATTCAATTCTTAAACCCAAGTTACATGGGATATAAAATACACGATAAGTAATAAATTTCCTTAAATAACCAATCACGGGAACACGTAGCACGGATTATAATTTTGACCTATAAATGTAGCAAAGGTTTCGTATAACCAAAGCAATGACATGACAAAAAATCAAATATATCCTGATATATTTGCTCTCATTTTGAAAAATAATTTTTCTTATTTCTTTCCGTCAAAACTTCTTATACAAACCTTCAAATTCTTTAACGTCGAGTAATTGTTTGTTTGAAGAAAAAACAATCTTAAAAAACAGGTTGTACGAGTGAATAACTCATATAACCTGTTTTTTTTTAGAATTTTTTTCTTCTTCAAATAAAGTAATTTTTTCACAGTACTTACCTTCCCCATAATATTGTATATAGAGAATACAGATTTTTCGTAAATATCGGTACAGGTGATATTGTGAAGAATCGGGAACGAGCGCTACACGAAACCCGGAAGCTGTTAAAACTAAGAATATTTCGAAAAGCCACGGTCTTGCGGTGGGTGGAAAAAAAAACGTTAAATGGCATATCTGTGTATACGCTCTCTCTCTCAATTTTCGTCTTTCATCAAGTTTGTGCTTTTTTTCTTGGTCAGTTAAAAACTTTAACGACCTGCAAGGGTGAGACGCTATTGAAAAGGGTCAAGGGATGTGAAAAAGAGAAAAAAAAGTGATATTAAGGGCAAAAGTATACAAAACGCTGGAGCGAGAATGAAACAACACTGGTGAATAGACGTACCTTAAGATATCACACCCAGTGAATGGACATCCATGTTAAAATCACTAACTATAGATATAATTTACGTGAATGTGTCCATTTACTGGGATCTGTCCATTCACTGATGGAGAGTCACACTGTGCATAAAGAAAGCAACTCGCAGATATGTACAGACATATATATATATATATATATATATATATGCATATACATTTGATGAAACCAACGTTGAAATGAAAAGACGAAAAATAAAAGATCCGCACTCAAAAAGATGTGGACTTTGAAGATTGAGCCTTCTTTTTGCAGCCTTCCATTCAACGTTCGTCTCGTTGGACTGTGATGTCTATGACCCTTTGCTTTCATCCTTTTTTCGATTCTATACCGCTAAATCCCCACAGTGCTAATTGCTTCGCCCACTTCTGAACTCCTTGAAATGTATGGAAAGACTCGCTTACCATTTCGCCCGAGATCGGTAATTTTTGTCGCGTATACGCGAATAGAAATGAGTTCGTTATTTATAAGATAGCATTACGTTTTCTCAAAGGTTATCCTACGGAAATACACAGCGTTGGTATGTTGAGGATATAACGAAATATACTTTTAATGCCAGTGAGATGATCCTTTAATTGGAGACCATTGAGAATAATTTTTTAGCAATATAATTATGGATATAGATGTTCTTAAACAAAAATATTAATATTCTTTATAAAAGAACTGAACTTTCGATATTATATCTTATTATACCATACATATCGAAAGTCCACAATTTTTCAGATTTGGATTTTCTTTTATGTACACCGCACAGGTACTACATGGTTTTTATAGCATTTAATTAACGATTAATTAGAAGAAAAATAATTGTGCAAATAAAAACTTGCATATTGCTTTGTCATAATTTTTGCCCATTCACAAATTTCCGTCTATGAGCAAGAGGATTTTTTCAACTTTGAAAAACGACAAGAAAGTCAAAAAGAGAAAAATTATTGTCACCTAAAACAAAGGACCCTCGTCACGAGGACGTAAAAAGAACGGAAAAGTAAAATGGCCTTAAGGGGGGAAATAGGGTTAGACGGTTCAAAAAATCGATTTTTTATTTATTTTATAAATTGTTAGTAAAACTATTGAAAAATATGTTCCCAAAATTGTACATGAAAATTCCGACTCGTTCTATTGTTATAAGCCATTAAAGTGAGTAGCTCTCCTTCAGGCCCCGAGCGCGCCGCGTGTTTCAAACGCGTTTTTCTGAAAAAGACTTTTTTTGAACTTGCGTACCCACTAGTTTGAAAAGTTTTCAACCAATCGTTTTGAAAATTGGCAGTTACTTTCTTCATAGTATTGCGTTCTATATGAACCTAAAATCGGAATATTATCATTATTTAAAATAATTTTTTTTTTGCAAATAAAGTTGTAAAAAATGGCAAAAAATCATGCTTTTTTGTTTTGACCCCTGTAAAAAATTCAATTTTCCATCATTATTATCATTATTTAAAATCATTTTTTTTTTGCAAATAAAGTTGTAAAAAACGGCAAAAAATCATGCTTTTTTGTTTTGACCCCTGTAAAAAATTCAATTTTCTATTTTTTTGATAGCATTTAGGTTCATATAGAAGAGAGACATATAATAAAAGTAAATTCCTACCTGGTTTGATTTCAGATGAAAATTGCGGCTTCCAGAATGTACGCAAAGTGCTGCGTCTTTTTTATTTTATAGTATATACTTAAATTTTATAGTATATAGTATATAGTATATACCAATTTTATAGTATATACTTAAATATATGTATAACATATTCTCAAAGTTTCAATAAATTATATTCATTTTTTATACTATAAAAAAATTCATGAAAATCATTGAGAAAACGCTGTCCTAACCCTATTTCCCCTCTTAAATCACTTCGTACATGTGAATCTGGATTGCAACGAACATGAAAATGAATAGAAAAATGTTTCACGAATAATTGTTTAAGTCCGTTGCAAAAGATTCCCTGCAACCTGACGAAAAACGTTTATAGCACATGATTATTTCCGAATTTTATCCGTGATGAATCAGAAAAAAAGATGACAGAAAAATAAAATCCCTTTTCTAAAAAGAAAAAAAGAAATAAACACCGTTTTCCAACTCTCGCGTACGAAAACGCATATCTTTCCAATTTGCCGGTCAAAAAGGACGATGGCCGATAAAACCATACCCAAACGAAAAAAAAAAACAAGGAAAAGGAAAAAAAATATCGTTCGAACTGTTTTGGGGCGACGAGATTGAAGAGGCCTCTCGGTTGATGTGCAGCGTGTGGGAGAGCATTCCACTAGACACGAGACAGACGGTTCGGCGTAGGATCGAACTATGGATTGGTCGCGGGACCCTCGCGAATTCATGGAATCCCAAAGAGAGAGAGCGGAGAAAGAGAGAAAGAGAGAGAGAGAGAGAGAGAGAGAGAGAGTGCCGTTGATCGATATTGCGTGTATATAAATCGAATTGGTACGTGTTTTCGCGCCCGTCCGTTAGTCTGGTTCGTACGGCCACCCGCGCCGCTCGTCAATAGCCAAATAATTAATACCGTTTCATTGTCGTCCAGCGGCATCGCTGCAAAGCGGCAGAACGCACATGTACACTAACGCACGTAACTGCGGCGAGAGGGCGCGAATTAAAAAGCGTGGGAAAGTTCGGTGTTGCTGTACAGCTGTACTACAGCCGATAGATGGCGCCAAGAGCGATCATTCTCCCGTCATTCTCGTTTATCCTAAATCGGTCATGCGCTTCGCTATTGCGTGTGAAACAAAAGCTCCGCAAGTGAATATATATATACAATATTTATGTACAACGTCATAAAGCAGGAGAGGAACATGCCAAACGGCAGAGCCACCCATGGACCGGACATTTTTTAGATTCCATTATTATTTTTTGCACATTTTGAAAAGACTCTTTTTTTTCGCTCCCTCTCACAACCCACACACTGCGGAATGTTTTATATTTATTTTTCTCGACACGTTTTAAACGGTCTGTCGAATCCGTGGTTTCGGTTCGCGGAACCGAATGGAAAATTAATTTGTCGCTCGGGTAAACCACCACCCGCATGATGACTCATCCCGCCCTTTCCCATACTCTCTCTGTCTCTCTTTCTCTCTCTCTCTCTTTCTCTCTCTCTACCTCTCTCTCTTTCTCTCTCTCTTCCTCTCTCTCTTTCTCTCTCTCTCTCTCTCTCTCTCTCTCTCTCTCTCTCTCTCTCTCTCTCTCTCTCTCTCTCTCTCTCTCTCTCTCTCTCTCTCTCTCTCTCTCTCTCTCTCTCTCTCTCTCTCTCTCTCTCTCTCTCTCTCTCTCTCTCTCTCTCTCTCTCTCTCTCTCTCTCTCTCTCTCTCTCTCTCTCTCTCTCTCTGTATGAGTGCGCGCGTTTCTCTCATTCTCTCTAGGTTCTATGTATTTGTCTATATATGAGCCTACTAGCTGTAGGTTTTCGTACAACGCTGTGGCTCTTCCTAATTTTCACCCTTTGCTCCTCTAATGAGGAATTCATTCATTGATCGTGGAATAATTCGACTCTAACGAGGTATCAATAGTCTCATAATTGTGATATCCTTCACTGCCAGAAATCTATGGACATCTTCGCGAAAATTTTCGTTAAATTTTCCGTCGGAATAACGTTGGAACTTAAATATAATTATATTAATTTTATTGTCTGATGAATATTGTCTTAATTATGGCAAATTTTCGATGACTTCATTATTACCAAATAGCTTACTTCTATTATTTTGGCTAAAAATTTACAGAATCATTGATGAACTATGCGCAAATATATTTTTTCCAAATTTATTGTAGTTAAAACTGACTATACTTGCGCGAAGAAAACATTTTCATTAGTCAAAACTTCGTCGATTCAGTTAAAGTGTTTAAAAATCCGCTGACACGCTGCCCTTTAATTAATTAGAGTGAAACTGCATCGCGACTGCTCGTAAACTCAACAGAAACAAATGTACCCGTTTTATTAATATTTAACAATTTTCAAAATTTCATTTCGATTGAAGTTGCATTACTCATAAAATCTTTTGTTATGCGTCAGGGTGTGAAAAAAAATCATTCATAGATGGTCATCTCTGGTCCTAGGTTGCAATTTTTTTGTTTCCTACTATTCCAGATACAATTTAGATAGGAATCCAACTGGAAACTCGTTACAATTTCTTCCAGAGAATTTGTACTTAATCTGGGTGGTCGTAAACAGTTTTCATCAAAACAATTTGTATCCTGTTTCAACGAGATTGACAGGGCGTGCATTAAAGTTTAGAACGAGACTAGATTTTCTCACCGTAAAATACGCATTCCGGTGTCGGCACGTCCCATTGGTCGAATACGCAGGTCGCGATTTTACGGCCCTTTAGCCTGCGACCGTCGTTACACGAGAATATCGTCTGTCTCGTGCCGTCTTCCAATATCCTCTCCACCGCTTTTCCCCATTCCGGTGGTCGTGCTGCTCGACATTCCGGAAGTAATGTAGCTATAATATTTTTAAAAATATATTGTTTTAAGCCACGAAACTATAATAAATAGTAAATTCTACTTTATTAATAAATCGTTGATATCACGAAAGGTCCGTCATATTCAAAACGTCGACATCATTTTTTCTTTAAATTGCCATCTGTTTGGACATCACGATAAATTATTATCCGGGATTATTCATCAGAAATATTAATTAATGAGTAAATGCCGATTTATTAATTCGCAAAATGCACTTTATTGATAAATCATGCAATTTTATAGAACTCCAGGGGCACCAGAAGCATATTTCACACATTTACGATATTAAGGTAGTAGTCTGGTAACTTAAGACGATTTTCATGTCTTTTTTGCAGGGCGTTTTTTTGTAGGAAAATAAAAATGAATCGTTTTGGATATTTAGGATGTTTTTATTTACATATTAAAGATACAAAAAAAAAAATGTTTGAAAAAATGTATAGTTTATTATTATTATTATTGATCGAAGTTGGCACCTCGAAAAAAAAGCGCGTGGGTGGCCCCGGTGATTTTGGCTCTTGATGTTATCTGAAATAAAAAATTCTTGATAATTCTTAATCTATAGACATGTCATTCTGGTCGGAACTACTGAAGTTAAATTTCATAGATAAATAACAAAATGGCGGACTTTGGAAAAAAAAACTTTTTTCCAAAGTCCGCCATTTTGTTATTTATCCATGAAATTTAACTTCAGTAGTTCCGACCAGAATGGCATGTCTATAGATTAAAAATTATCAAGAATTGCCACCCACGCGCTTTTTTTTTCGAGGTGCCAACTTCGATCAATAATAATAATAATAGGAAAACTATTAAATTTTTTCAAACAACATTTTTTTTGTATCTTTAATATGTAAATAACAACATCCTAAATATCCAAAACGATTCATTTTTATTTTCCTACAAGAAAACGCCCTCCAAAAACGACATGAAAATCGGCTTAAGTTACCAGATTACTACCTTAAGAGAGTTCTTTCATATATAAAACATCGAAATAATTTTACTTAATTGCCATCTGCTGTCAAAGTAACGATAAATTCATATTCATTCAAAAATTCGCATGAATTAATGATTAATTAACATCAATGATTGATATTACGCATCGGCCGAGAAGTTATAGATATATAAGCGGTTTGTACTCTCCAAGAATCTAAAACACAGAGTTCGAGGCATTTTCTCGAAGAATCCTCTCATCTTATCACTCTCGTGGCGTTGCATGTCGATGAACCACGATCGATCGAAATTCAATATAATTCTTCGCGAACTCTCGCGAGAGTTTTCTGATGCTGGGCTCGTTGGCGATATGACTATATACACACACATATATATATATATGTATAGACTAGCGTGAAAGAATCGGTGAAGGAGCTCGAAGGTTGAGAATAAAAAGTGAAATAAAACGTAGAAGAATAAAAATAAAATAAACGAGAAAAGAAAGAGTGCGGAGAGTATAGTCGGTAAAATGGCCGGTATAGAGGCTAAAATTCAATCAGTATTGGGGAGCAGTACGGAGAAGGTTCAATAATTTTTCAGAACAAACTCGGTAAGCAAGCACTCCGAACGAGTTATGAAGAATCTTCGCAAGAATCGCAGCATCGACGTTGACGAAAAAGTAGAAGAAAAAAAAATCATCCCATAATAACATTAACATTATATATTTCTCTCTCGATATCGCTCGATATGTAATGTTACGTATGAGTGTACCTAATGAATATTCAATTTAATTTCTAGCCTCGAAACGACGAAGTTTCGTGAGAATCTTCTCGTGTGTAAATTATCGTAACGCGGCGCCAAGTAGGCGCCGATCTTTAGTGATGTTATTTACGATCTATCGGATGTATTTACGATCAAATGTTACGCAGTTACTCGCTACTTTATTGACGTATTATCGATCTCGAATCTGTTTGAGAATGTCTACTGGCCGAGTACACTAAAATCATACTATAGTTACTGAATTGAAAACAACTTCTAGAATTGTTTCACGAATAAACTATTTTCATTGTCCTATGTTCGATCTTATTCACAGTCAACATATCGATAAGTTACAATTTATTTATATTTTTATAATGTTACATAGAGTTATCGCAGTCTGTTACAATTTCACAGAAACCAAACGTAATTCTAGTTTTTTTCCATTGAAAAATTTGCAACACTAAACTGTAAATATTATTCAAGATCGGCTTCCTGTGAAATCATAATAAATCATTGATATTGCCGTTGATATTTGAAAAAGAGAGATTATGTTACCGTGTAGAGGGAAACTCTGTAAGATAGAGAGGGTTTTGTAGATTATGAGAATTTAACTTTATTTTTAATTGATAACAACAGTATACGATAAATCTTTTTCAAACTTTCAAAGTGTACCTTACTACTTACTACCTACTTGAGTAATATATCGAATAGTCCCAAAACCGTGGTCTCTTTAAAAATAGTATCGATTCGTAAATTATAACACAAGCATATTTTCCTACATGAATTCCTAAAATCAACATAGAGTTTATCTTCTGAAAATCTATCTAAAAAATAAGTAATAATAAAGAAATTGTAAATAAAATAAACAAAGAATACTTTTTTCTCAAAGTAACGAGAGTAGTCGATCTCTGGAGTCTTGACGAATATCATACTTGTATGATATGCTCCACTCGTTTTCTTTAGGGGGTTTTGTAGATTATGAGAATTTAACTTTATTTTAAATTCATAACCACAGTATACGATAAATCTTTTTCAAACTTTCATGATGTACCTTATTACCTACTACCTACTTCAATAGTATATCGAATAGTCTCAAAACCGTGGTCTCTTTAAAAATCGTACCGATTCGTAAATTATAACACAAGCATATTTTCCTACATGAATTCCTAAAATCAACATAGCGTTTATCTTCTGAACTCTATCTAAAAAATAAGTAATAATAAAGAAACTATAAATAAAATAAACAAAGAATGCTTTTTTATCAAAGTAACGAAAGTAGTCGATCTCTGGAGTCTTGGCGAACGTCATACTTGTATGATATGCTCCACTCATGTTCTTTATACTACATTTCTCGTACTGCACATGAAAAATCATCAATAACATGCACATTTTATGCAATTTACCGAACGAAGTAACAATAAACCTCCATAAGTTAGAAATTTGCGTTTCGCATTACGAGATCTGTTCAAAAAGTATCGCGAATTTTGAATTTCCGCGGGCTACGTATATTTGATTTTCGATTTTTTTGTGGCGTTAGGCTGCTACTCATGTCCCTCACTTATTCTGAAAAAATCGCCCATTTTGAATGTTTAGTTAATTGTTGACAGCTGTTTTGGTTAGGCGTGTTTTGGCTTGTCTTCGATTTTTGCCTATGCCAAAAAATGGATCAAAGAATCTGTATGAAATTTTCTGTGAAAAACAAAATTAAGTGCGCGGACGCATTCCGAATGTTGACTGTTGCATATAATGAAGCTACCTTGGACCAAAGCAACGTTTATCGGTGGTACAAAATGTTCTCAGAGGGCCGAGAAGATGCGAACAACGAAATGCGTTCCGGACGCCCGAGCACATCAACAACAGACGAAAACATTGATGAAGTAAAGAAAATAATATTGGCCAATCGTCGAATCACCGTTAGAGAAGTTGCTGAGGAACTAAACATATCGATTGGCTCGTGCTATTTGATTTTTACCAATGATTTGGACATGAGACGGATCGCCGCGAAATTCGTGCCAAAATTGCTCAATTTCGAACAAAAACAGTGTCGCGTTAACATTGCTAAGGAGCTGTTGGACTCGGTCCGCGACGACCCAAATTTGCTCCAGAGGGTCACAACTGGTGACGAATCATGGGTTTATGGTTATGACGTGGAAACCAAAGCTCAATCATCGCAATGGAAGCTGCTTTTTTGGAATAGGCAAAAATCGAAGACAAGCCAAAACACGTCTAACCAAAACAGCTGTCAACAATTAACTAAACATTCAAAATGGCCGATTTTTTCAGCATAAGTGAGGGACATGAGTACCAACCTAACGCTACAAAAAAATCGAAAATCGAATATACGTAGCCCGCGGAAATTCAAAATTCGCGATACTTTTTTAACAGACCTCGTATATCCGTCCGTCCGTCCGTCCGTCCATCTGTCCGTCTGTTACAAGCGTCGAATTACCAAACGGTTTAAGCTATTAACTTGAAATTTGGCATAGAACTACAGTGAAATGTTCCGAAGAGAAACCCCAAGTAATTTTGAAAAAAAAAATTTTTCGAGAATTTCCAGGACCCAAAAAGTTATTAAAAAAAAAATGCGTTTCCGTCCCGTCAAGTGGGGTATCGTTTGAAAGAGCTTACTTTACAGATTGAAAAAATATTCTTCTATATTTTTTTCCACGAGCATATTTAACAATATCCATCAAAATGTTCGTTTCTTACTCTGTCATCCTCCCTTTCCTTAATTTCGAAACAACTGTGTCGAAAATTCTGCAAAAATTCTGACACATGAAGAGCTACGAGTAGTTTTGAGAACAATAATAGTGATATGAAGATTATCATTAGTTTTTATGATATATAAAATTTAATGAAAGTACCTAGTACCTAGCAGCGGTGTCAACGGTAAACGACTTCGCTCAGGGAAATGGTACGCAACACTCGGGTTCATGCTTGACCGTGTTTTTCTTTTTTAATACAGCCGAAAGATTGTGGATACGAGAGTGAAGTAGGGTTAAGTGGGCGCGTACCAAATGCCTGAACGTCGTGGGGGCTACCGGTCGAGAGATAAGAACCGATTATATGCCACATTAAGTAGTCTCGGACGCGGGCAGCTAATAGCTTAAAATCGCTCCCGGACTTTCTCCAAAAGCTATCATCAAAAATTATATTCTAATTTTTCTCTTCCTACTACACGATATATAGGTATAAAATATCCGATCAATTTTGCGAGCTGAGAGCATGAGATGTTTGTGAAAAAAAAACACACACACACACACAAAATAAAACAAAACAAGATTTATCCTCGGAGCGACGACGGAGCGAGATTAAATTTTAATAATCCCGCGGTAACATAATATTCCTCGGTGGTCGTTGGTTAAAAGCTTCTAATCGGCTCGCGGCTAGACTCTCATCTCCTTTCGGCCACGCGAAAGCAATAACAAAAGCCATGGGATGCTGTTCAGCGCTCTTCGGGAACTATCGCGTTAAAACAAGAGGCGGTCGCGTCCGTGTGTTGCACATTTTGCTCCTTGCTCCTTGGCTCTTTTGGCCTTCTTTCGTAGTATACTATACTCAGGTTGAGCTCTCGAACCTTTTCAGGACGTCCGGAACTCCTCCAGTGAATCTCACCGCGGGTAATAGCTTTTGGTCGTTAAACCAACTCGGTGCATCCTCCTGACTCTGACGAAATGTTATTGAATATATAGCGCATCGCCGAACAACTACGGCCATCCCAAAACATCCGTACCGTCTATATGCTCCTCGCGTTTCTCTCGATTGAAATTCATCGGAACGAATTCATCAATGAAATTTATATTTCATTGATTTATATTTATTTATATTCACGTGTTACAAATTTAACAATGAAATTTAACAGAATTACGCGTGATAAGAACTTTATCCTGCTACGCGGAAGTTTTCGTATGAATTGCAGGTCATACGTTTAAGAATTTGATCAACACTTTAATTGTACTTCTAAAAGTTTTTCGGTTGTATTATTCGTGAATTAAGGATTCATACGCAGTCAGGAGACCGAAAAAAAGCGATTTTTCACGAATTTTTCTTGGAACGACATTTTAATTTATTAACGTACAAAATTATGTACACATTTTGCTAACTTTTAACTTTATTTTCATATTTTTTATTTGTAAAAATAACGAGTTTTAAAGCTGTTATAGCCGATCTCCGGGAGCTCCTCTAAAAAGAGGCGTCTTGCGGTAAGCCCGATATTTTTTAATTGGATGATTTAAAATAAAAAATAAAAAAAGATCTTGTTAATATAAGGTATTTTCTAATATTTAATCGAAGGAATAAGCAAAATATTAGTTTTCAACAAAATGGCGGCTTCTCAAACAAACAATTTCGATTTTCGATAAAAAGTTTTACCCTAAATTGTTTATAAAATGGAAAATATTCATCGGCGAGAAAAAAACCTTCGATTAATCATTAAGAAATATATTTATAAAGCTTATGTAAAAATTTGAGACTAATCGGTTTAGCCGTTTCCGAGGAATCTTGCTCACCGACTTTAAAAACACAGTCTTGAGAAAAACGCATTCAAACTTTCAAAATCTCTGTCAAATAAGAGCGTATAAAGACTTCAAAGTCTTTACAAACATACGTGTAACTTAGAGAATATTTGTCGGATTGACATAAAATTTTCTGTGTATATACTTAAATATATCGACGCTGCTTACGAAAACTAGCATGTTTCAGATTTCTTACGAAAACAAGCGCGCTTGATATCTGCGCGAAAACTAGCATGTTTCGGCTTTTGCCACGAAAGCTAGCAAATTTCGATATTCGCCGCGAAAACTAGCATGTTCCGGCTTTTACCACGAAAATTAGCAGGTTTCGACTTTCACCGCGAAAATTAGCACGTTTCAGTATCACTGGAAGTGTTTCTCTTTTTTTTACTCCACGTTTTTTGAACATCTATTTTTACTCCAAATTGACGAAATATTTATGCTTGTCACTTTATACTGTTTTATTTTTTGTTTCAATTTATTTCATACATATTTTACTGTTTGAATTTTGGTCTGCTAGGCTTATCATAAGATGGCAAACAGCAAATGCCTCGTCATTTTGGAGTAAAAAAACCGTGGTCAAAAAAATTAGAGAAACGAAAATCGAAAATAATTGCAGTGTATGCAAAGTTAACAATGTCCGTTTTTTTCCCTCTTGCTACTTCGTCCAAGACCTGACATTTCTCGAGATATCTCAATCGATTGTTTTGAAGATTTTGTCAAATGTACTTTATACTTATACTGTACTTTATACTTTAGTCGTTGATCACTCCAAGATTGTGTTTTTTTTTATGAAATAAAAACACAATGAACGATTTTTCAGACTGTAAGTAGACTATACTTTTTATAAACAATAATTTTGTTCAATTCCATCGCCGACTCCGAAACTTGAAGTCATGAAAAATATCATTGATGAACAATTTTAGTTTTTGAGTGGTGGAATATTGCGTATCGTATTCGCGAATCGTATTTTCAATAATGTTATTATTTTTTTAATAGAAAATGAATATAAATATTTAAGGGTCACGGGCGATACACCCTTAATGTTTTTTATTTATTCCTTACAGTGCTCCCGAAAAAATGATTAAAACATTTGTGAAAGTTCTGAATGTTATTCGATTTAGTTCGGCAAATATACTACTTTTTCCAGTGCAAATCGAAATATGCTAGTTTTCGCGACGGAAGCCGAAACATGCCACTTTTCGCGGCAGAAGCCCAATCATGCTAGTTTTCGCGTCGAATATCGAAACGTGTTGATTTTGCTGGTGGAATTCGAAACGTGTTAGTTTTCGTAAGAAATTTGAATCGTGCTACTTTTCGTAAGCAGCGTCGATATTTACAATACGAAAATGAAATAAATTTTTTTTTTTTTTATCCTGACTGGGTACGACCCCTTAAATACTTTGTTAGCTCGATCATTTTTTTTACTTTTCGAGCTGAAATTCCCAGATGTTATAAGGTAATGTATTTCATGCTTTTTTTTTTAAATTAACAATTTTAAACAATTCTCACCACGAAAAATCCGTTATATCAGCGACTTTACATTAAAAAATAGAAAAATAAAGTTTCTATGCTATATTTTTTTACTTGCAACATACTAAAACCTCTTTTTTTAGCCTTTTTATGCCTTTAAATATAATATTCGCGGATTGAACGGTTAAATTGTTTAACGGCTGATAAGGACCTCATCGTACATCTTTAATCGTTAAATGATACTCTTATGTATGATAGATGTAAATAGAGTAAATGATAATCTTTAAAAAATTTCAAATCAAACAGAAAAAAAAACAGACATTTTTGTCTAATTTAATTACTCTAGCGCGGTTAAAAATTTTTGGAATTTCTCTGTATTCTGCTCTGAGCAAGGCACATATGTACTACGTGACACATGAGTAAGAGAGAGATAGCTGCAAATTCTCGGTACTTTCTCCGAAACGGCATCACCGATCAGGATGAAATAAGCTTAGCCACTTTTTATCATCATATTGCAGTGGCTAAGCTTATTTGATCCCGATCGTTTGTGTCATTTCGTCGAAAGTACATTTCGCTTTTTTCGAAATGGTAGCGTGTGATACATCCCTTTAAATCCCTTCAGACTTGCGGGTTGAAATTAAATAAATGTGGTCGGAAAATATCGACGATTGCTTGGTAAAAGCGTTGAATTTCGACAAATATATATGTACTTTGTATATCGTAATCCGGCAATTGCCAGCCGGTGTAGCGACAGAATGCGAGAGATAATTAAATGCTAATTATTCGCACTCGGCAAATGGGGGATAGGGAGGAGTGAGAAAAATGAGCAACTCGATGAATCCGAGACCAGCAATTGATGCTGGAGAAATTCTCTCTGTGCCATTCGCATAGTACCGAGAGAGAGAGAGGGAGAAACAGGGGGAAGAAGAGAGAGAGAGAGAGAGAGAGAGAGAGATGTTTTGCCATGCTCTGAGAGAAAGACGAAGATCATTTTGCAGGTTTCCCCCTCTCAAACCCTTTAATTGGCGTGGCATTCCGGCGAATCGGAATCGCCGATAATTTGCTACGGTGCGAGAGAGCATCGAGAATGAAAACGAGAACGCAAGAGAGGGTGTCGGATTTCGTGTACTCTCTCTCTCTCTCCTTCTCTCCCTCTTTCTCTCTCTCTCTCTCTCTCTCTCTCTCTCTCTCTCTCTCTCTCTCTCTCGGTCTCGCAGCGTGTATTCATCGAATGCCTAATGAGCGCAACAGCCACGATTACTAATTAATATTCATCGATGCAGCGGATATCACGAAGTTAGCATCACTGCCAAAACCCTTCACTGCACTCCACCCTTTATACTCATCACCATATAACCACCCTTTTGATTCAGGCACGTATACACGTGCGTACTTGTGATATCGAAATGTTTTCACGAGTTGATTGTCCAGCTAATTATCATGCTCTGGCTCTTGTCATTACACGATATCGTTTTCGAAACATTTCTCCATTTACAAATTACCGACGAACTCAATGAAATGTTGCATTTTCATTCTGTTTTCATTCGAAGGTTTAATTTCATCGTTAATTACGGCTATTGTTGGAGATTGTAAAGGATGGCACGGCAAACACATTTTATGGTTAATTGAAGCTGTTTTTCGTTGATTAGTATTTCGTTAATTAGATATTATACTTTAGGGTATTCAAACTATATATTATAATTAAGAATAACATTTCATTGGAACTGTTTACGTATTATTATGGTATGTTGTTTGCGGTTAAAAAATAGAACGTTTTCCTTCCTGGTAGACTCCTGTAACTTCTATATTGTTCTCGTAAGTTTCACTTACAAGTAACGAAATTTGGTTTGACAGAATGCACCGAAAGGCAGTTCTTTTTGGTTTGCAATAAAGTCTGAGCATGATTAGAAATGTACTGGTGGACAGATCAATGTCTGTGAAGCCTTAAACTATTTGTTACAACTACCCCTACTGGGTGCGATTCACATCAAAATACATACCCCGACTGGGTACTGGATGGGTATTTTGATACTGCAATATCTAATTATTTGCCAAGTAGAATCTCAAAAATTCGCCAAGAAGTGTCTACAAAACGAAAATTGTCAGGAAAATCTAGCGCTCGGCAAGTAGCGTTAGTGGAATATAAACGAACTAAATCAAAACACATTTTTAACTGAAAATTTACATTTCTCTATTGTATTTCAAAATTTTCTGATCATTACATTCGAGATAAAGGTATCCAGAATAACTTGACAAAGTTTCGAATCATTCGATTTCATAGTTTAGAAACGCCGTTTGGACAAAAATTTGAATGCTCATTGTCGGTAATAGAGAATCGGCAAAACAAATATTTCACATGTTCCTAACAACACAAAAATTATTCCTTTTTCGGCAATCGAATGTGTTCAAAGATAAATAATTTTTTAGGAACAGAGAGAGAGGGAGAGTGTGATAGAGGTTGTTGTAGACGCGAGTGTTGCATCCGAGTGTGTTACTTTCGTCCCCGCTCTTCCCATATACATATAATTTATGCAATAATCATTTCGATGCTGCTTACCAAAAGTAGCACGATTCAAATTTCTTACGAAAACTAACACGTTTCGAATTCCACCACGAAAATCAACACGTTTCGATATTCGACGCGAAAACTAGCATGTTTCGGCTTTCACCGCGATAACTAGCATGATTCGGCTTCTGCCGCGAAAAGTAGCATGTTTCGGCTTCCGTCGCTAAAGCTAGCATATTTCGATTTGCACTGGAAAAAGTAGTATATTTGCCGAACTAAATCGAATAAGATTCAGAACTTCCACAAATTTTTAAATAATTTTTTCGGGAGCACTGTAAGGAATAAATGAAAAACATTGAGGGTGTATCGCCCGTACTCCCTTAAACATTTATATTCGTTTTCTATTAAAAAAATAGAAACATTATTGAAAATACGATTCGCAAATACGATACGCAATATTCCACCACTCAAAAACTAAAATTGTTCATCAATGATATTTTTCATGACTTCAAGTTTCGGAGTCAGCGATGGAATTGAACAAAATTATTGTTTATAAAAAGTGTATTCTACTTACAGTCTGAAGAATCGTTCATTGTGTTTTTATTTAATAAAAAAAAACACAATCTTGGAGTGATCAACGACTAAAGTATAAAGTACAGTATAAGTATAAAGTACAGTTGACAAAATCTTCAGAACAACCAATTGAGATATCTCGAGAAATGTCAGGTCTTAGACGAAGTAGCAAGAGGGAAAAAAACTGAAATTGTTAACTTTGCATACACTGCAATTGTTTTCGATTTCCTGTTCTCTAATTTTTTTGACAAATGGTTTTTTTACTCCAAAATGACGAGGCATTTGCTGTTTGCCATCTTATGATAAGCCTAGAAGACCAAAATTCAAACAGTATAATATGTATGAAATAAATTGAAACAAAAAATAAAACAGTATAAAATGACAAGCATAAGTATTTCGTCAATTTCGAGTAAAAAAGGATGTCCAAAAAACGTGGAGTAAAAAATGAGAAACACTTCCAGTGATACTGAAACGTGCTAATTTTCGCGGTGAAAGTCGAAACCTGCTAGTTTTCGTGGTAAAAGCCGAAACAAGCTAGTTTTCGCGGCGAATATCGAAATGTGTTAGTTTTCGTGGCAAAAGCCGAAACATGCTAGTTTTCGTAAGCAGCGTAGATTTATGCAAAGGAAATTGTTGCATATCATAATACATGAAAATATGTCTCGATCCGTTGTGGATTGAAAGATCAAAATCAAATGTAAAGGAAAAGGATCTTGAGTATAAAACGAACGTAGATACCAGTTAAACGTAAATTTTGCTCTATGACAAGGCGCAACGAGACGATGTCTCAATCGTGCTAAATCTCCTGCGCGAGGTAATCGACGATGAGTCGCGTTTAAAACCCATATATACAAATATATATGCATATAGGTATATAATCGAGTTGAGAGAGAAACACAGAACCACGAGGTCGCGCCCTGACTATGGGCGTAGCTCGTATATTTCTCGATGGTGGAATATATTTTACGAGAGACGCGTCCCGTGATAAAAAAAATTGCGCAAAAGCTCTATACGCGAGAAAGATGCAAAATCAAAAGAACCTCGAGCAATATTATATATTTATATATAATACAGGCTGTCCCAAAACAAGCACATCAGAGTGACACGGGGATTTTGCTCGCTTCGGATCTATCAAAATAAACAAATATGACCTCAGTAAAAGTCTCATGGTTGTCGAGAAAAATCGTCTTTGTTGATTTCTCGGAAAGTCGTTACCCAGTACTTGTGAACTCGCTGTTTTCGTTTGTGTTTCCGACCACTTTAGAATTTGGTGGGAAGTTGGACTTTGGTTTGCTTACGATTTGGACTTTTATAGCGATGGTAACGGAATAACAAGTACTGGTTAGTGACTTTCCGAGAAATCAACAAAGACGATTTTTCTCGACAACCATGAGACTTTTACTGAGGTCATATTTGTTTATTTTGATAGGTCCGGAGCCAACCTAACCCTCGTGGTACTCTGGCGGTGCTTGTTTTGGGACACCCTGTATATATACATATATCCAAGAGTACCGCCTGTACCGGTCCAACGCAACACGGACTTTAAGAAGATTTACACTCTTCCCCAGTCACCGCAAAACATCTTTCTTCATTTTTTTTTCCCACTGATAATAATCTTCTCTCTCATAATCTGCCTTTACGTCTGCACGCGTATATACACACTCGTTCTCGTCCCGCTGTTAGTTCTTTCTTTTTTCGTCGATATTCCGACAGAGCGTAATAAAAAAGAAATATAATTAAACACCAATAAAAATCATTCGACCAATTAATATCTCGTTCACATAGCTATGTGTTTAAACCGAGCAATTAAATATTCTATCATATGATTGGAGCAAATAAAAATGGCAGATATTCCACAGACCATTACGATAGATGTTTCAAACGACGATTAAAATGAAGTGATTTAGTTTAAATTAATGTTATTCCATTTAAACGACGTTGTATTCCGAACAAGTGGAATTTAAATTCATTTCAATCGAGTACATTTCGTTCGCGATAAAAAAATTTTAACAAATTGCCACTGAAACAAATAAATTTCGTTTTTATCGGTTATTAATTATGGTACGCTGAAATATATATATATATATAATAATTACTTTAAATCAACGACATCGATTTTTTTTTGTTCTCCCTATGCAACCGTAATGACGTGAAAAGATAGAATATTCGTGAAAGTTCGTGCACGAAAATGAAAGATAATTAAAAATTAATAAAAATCGTTTTGCCAATTAATATCTCGACGCCACAGGTACGAATCGAATCTCGGGATTAGCGGTTCAATATTAATGGAATTAGAACCAACAAAATTGCGTTGATCTTGTCAGGAACTGTACGATGATAAAACAGAATTTATTGCATTTTAGTTTGTCATATGAATTAAACGAAATTTTGATTCGTACAAACACTATTTCGATAAACAAACAATTATTTGCATAGCATTTTATTGCTATCGAACTTTTATAAATTGCGATTGCGTCAGATTTTTTATTCATACAAAGAAATTTCTTTTCGTTTAAATAAATTGCATTCAGATCAAATACATCGATTTTTCTCGGCATGTCTCCTGATGGTAGGATTGAAAGGAAATTCATGAAATGCTCGGAATCGTTGACGTCTGGATGAATTTTTCCGCCCTGGCTTCAGCAAACTCAAGATTCACGTCACTCGAGAGGTATTGCACCACCAAGAGCGACTGAAATTCATAATCTTACTACTATAATAAAGCTGGAGAGTTTGTATGTTTGTTCGAACGCGCTAATCTCAGGAAATACTAATCCGATCTCAAAAATTCTTTTTGCATTCGATGGTCCGTTTAATCAGAAAGGCTCTAGGCTATATAACTTTATGCTATGACCCTAAGAAGCGGCAGTAGCGTCAGTTTATTTTTTAGTGATTGGTTCTTTTATTTTGCCGCATAATTTCCGGATGGTATTTATATCATATGCACTTGGTTATCTAGTCATAATGCATATCAAACAGATATATAATCCAAATTTAATGCGAATGAAACCGCAGTGCACAGCTAATAAATTATGAAATTAAGAAATGAAAAATCAAGCGAGCTATATACTAATATACGAGGACCGGAGTTAGTGTCTCGGTCCTCGAGTTAAGAAGAACGATCGTTGACAGTAGAAAAAAAAAGATTAAAAAAATCATTATATCCTTAGTCTCTGTACCATCGTTCCTTCCTCGAAGAGATCGTCTTGTTCTCTCTCTCTCTCTCTCTCTCTCTCTTTCTCTCGAAGAGGTCTGTTTGCCACCGGAGTTCAAATATTGGCGAACGTGTCAATGTGAATTACACCGCACGCGCGTCGAGTATATGTACTCTCACTTACGACCAAAGTGGAAGCAATAATATGAGAGAATATGTGCGTATATCGAGAGCCCTCTATACATATATATAGGCGATTCCGCCTCAATGAAACAAGTTTTTTTTTATAACAACTTTAATTGGTGATCTTATCGATCACTTCTTGACAGAAATGGTTCAAGAAGATGCGGTCCTAAAACTACACGCCGTTAAATGAAATTTTACCACGATCTCCGGAAAAAGTGACATTGTAAAGTTTTTTCGTTTTATTTTTTTTTGGGTAATTTCTTGGGTAACATTTCCAATATGATAAGAACGGAAAAATTTCGTTAAAGTCGAAAAACAAAAAATGTACCTTTGCAAAGTGAACGATCCTAGAAACATGCCAGATCGCGAGAAAACACCTGTTTTTCATCAATTTTCACAATTCCAACATTTCTTTAGCACACGACGATCAGTCACACTTTCGAGAAAAACAATAGTTGTGTTTCTATTGAAAAAAAAAAGCTCATTCTAAATTTATAAAATCCTTAATCGTGGGATAATTTATTGACGTTTTTTAAATATGGTTTCAAACACATGGCAGTTCCAAAAAAAACAAGAAACAAACACATATTTTGCAAGTGAGATAACATGTTCATCACTTTGTCCCTCAATTTGTTGGATTTCCCATTTTATAACCCATCAATCACCGGGATATCACGGGATGACAAATATATCTACATATACAGGTTGTCTAAAAACTAGCACGTCAGAGTACCACGGGGGTTAGGTTGGCTCCGGACCTATCGAAATTAACAAATACGACCTCAGTGAAAGTCCCATGGTTTTCGAGAAAAATCGTCTTTGTTGATTTCTCGGAAAATCGCTACCCAGTACTTGTTATTCCGCTACCATTGCCATGAGAGTCCAAATCGTAAGGAAATCAAAGTCCAAATTCACAGCAAATCCCAAAGTGGTCAGAAACACAAACGAAAACAGCGAGACAACGAGAATAGCGATTTTCCCAAAAATAAAAAAGGCAATTTTTCGGAAAATCGCTATTCTTGTTATCTCGCTGTTTTCGTTTGTGTTTCCGACCACTCTAGAATTTGGTATGAATTTGGACTTTGATTTGCTTACAATTTGAACTTTCATAACAACGGTAGCAGAATAACAGATATCCACAGCATCTGTGGTAGCGATTTTCCGAGAAATGAAAAAAAAGACGATTCTTCTCGAAAACCATTAGACTTTTACCGAGGTCATATTTGTTTATTCCGATAGGTCCGGAGCCATTTTAACACCCGTGACACTCTGACGTGCTAGTTTTAGGACAGCCTGTATAAGAGATAGATCTACGAGGTCTGTTAAAAAAGTATCGCGAATTTTGAATTTCCGCGGGCTACGTATATTCGATTTTCGATTTTTTCGTGGCGTTAGGTTGGTACTCATGTCTCTCAGTTATGCTGAAAAAATCGGCCATTTTGAATGTTTAGTTAATTGCTGACAGCTGTTTTGATTAGACGTGTTTTGGCTTGTCTTCGATTTTTGCCTATTCCAAAAAAGCAGCATCCATTGCGATGATTGAGCTTTGGTTTCCACGTGATAACCATAAATCCATGATTCGTCACCAGTTATGACCCTCTAAAGCAAATTTGGGTCGTCGCGGACCGAGTCCAACAGCTCCTCAGCAATGTTAACGCGACACTGTTTTTGTTCGAAATTGAGCAATTTTGGCACGAATTTCGCGGCGACCCGTCTCATGCCCAAATCATTAGTGAAAATCGAATAGCACGAGCCAATCGATATGTTTAGTTCCTCAACAACTTCTGCACAAACTTGTTGATGTGCTCGGGCGTCCGAAACGCATTTCGTTGTTCACATCTTCTCGGCCCTCTGAGAACATTTTGTACCACCGATAAACGTTGCTCTGGTCCAAAGTAGCTTCACCATATGCCACAGTCAACATTCGGAATGCGTCCGCGCGCTTAATTTTGTATTTCACACAAAATTTGATACAGATTCTTTGATCCATTTTTTGGAATAGGCAAAAATCGAAGACAAGCCAAAACACGTCAAACCAAAACAGCTATCAACAATTAACTAAACATTCAAAATGGCCGATTTTTTCAGCATAAGTGAGGGACACGAGTGCCAACCTAACGCCACAAAAAAATCGAAAATTGAATATACGTAGCCCGCGAAAATTCAAAATTCGCGATACTTTTTGAACAGACCTCGTATGGTGTATCATGAAAGCATCGATGATTCTCGACGGGACGAAATTGAACTTCGACCGCAATATGCATTGATGAAAAGGGAAATTCGATACAGAGTAGTGCAATAATTTTGCAATTGACGCAGCGTGTGGCGTATCTAAGCGCAGCGGCGATCCTGATGGGAAATCCCTTCTCGATATGCGAATCATCACTCGGGACGTACGTATCGTTATAAATAGTTATATATATACATATATATATTGTAGCTTATATTGCGGTACTACTGCAGTGCAGTGCAGTGCAGTATGCACGAGCAAATCGAGTTCAATCATTCCGATGCCGCTAATGCATCAGTGCACCGATCTATATACAGATGTGTACGTGAATATATGCGAAACCGACCCCAGCGTCAAGTGTTACAGATAGTATTCACAAATCATGGCATTAGTCGCGATTAAGGCGCGCAAGCGCTACAAACTCTTCCCCCAACATCGCATCGCGGTAGGCATTCTGGATAACGCGATATGGAGAAGTGTCTGCTGGAGATGTTTCTATAAAACAGTTTGCTGGCAACCAGCGCGCCAGCCGGTTCGTTCGTTCATTTGAACTTTCGAACGCAGCAATGAAAAAAACAAAATTCTTTATTTTTTATAAATGAATGAATGTAGCAGTAAAATAAAAGTTAATTTTTTTAAAAATAAATATAGCAATATTGCAGCATCGTCAGTTTTACGTTTTTTTAATCAAATTTTGGAAATTAATTTTTTTTTTTCTTTTAGAAAATAAGTAATTTTATCTTGAGACGCGGGTTTGGAATTATCGTCGTCGGATTATCAACTGTGGTACATTGGAATGTACCGACAAAATATTTTAGAAATAATTGAAAATTCTTTAGTAAACGTGTTTTATTTTTTCATTTATTTTCTTTTTTTTTTTGACAATTTCAGACTTTCAACAAATTAAGTAGAATCGTACATTGTACGTTATATTTTAGATTACAAATGATCATAATCCGATGAACCTTTCTACAATCGAACGTACCGTGATAAAATTTATTTTTTTTAATTTTGCAAATTCTTTTTGGTTTCGTTTGATTTTCCATGTATCTTCTATGATTTTAACTTGAGCCTCTTTAGAATAAAATTATTTTTCTATCAATCAATGACATTTTGCGAGCGTATTTTTATAGAAAAACAAATGTTAACGCTCGCGAAAGTAGTTCTGATCGTCATACGAAAAAGAAGTTTCGAGATTTGAAAAGAAATGAAGGTAGTTTTCCGGCTTGAATTTATGAATGAACAACGATCATGAGCGAGCAACAATTTATGAGCGAAGATTTTAAAAAATTAGAGATTTTTGCCGATGAAACAATAATACGAAAAATAATAAATAATGAAATAAATCATATCCCCAAGATGATCAAGACTATTTTTGATAGAATTGGCATGTAATTCCCCATATATATATACGTATTATACTTTGCAAAATAAAACATCATATACACATCACAATATACATGTATTTATGTAAATGTACATACACAACGGTGTATATATGTATATATGAATTTATATTGTATATAGTGTATTTCAGTTATAGTCAATATACAATATACTAAATGTTTATACATACTATACGATTTCGTGTGGGCATTTTACAACCTGGGTGGTCCACTCGCCCTCCTCCTCTGTCTCGTGAGTTCGAAAGAAAAAAAATCGTGACAACCTCACGACGAATCTCTACGAGACACTCTCGGTATAATCCCCTTCTCTCCAACGACTTAAAAACTTTTGCCACTTATTATCCAGAAGATCCTCTCCAAAGGACATTGACGCAAACGCTCAGTCAGTGATAAATTTTACTCTCACTCGTTATACTCGAGATTTTTTTAGATTTTTGTTTCCAGAACAAGTTAAAGGTCGGTATTACCGACTCTGTTTTATCGACAGAATGCTCATATTGAACGTTTCAGCCAAACTTCATTTCCAAACTATCACACCGAATGATTTGAAACTTGGTCACGTAATTCTGGACATCTCTCTCTCTCTCTCTATCTCTCCCTCTCGCTCTCTCTATCGTAAGAACCAAAAGATGTTGACATTCAAAATAGAAATGTACATTTTCAGCTAAAAACTATCTGGTCTGAAACAAAAATTGTTATAGTTATCATTTTATAGAGTAATTCCAAAAATGTCGACCACTACCATGTAGACGATTAGAAACCAAGAGTTTTCGGAGTCCTACCTGGCAAATTATAAGTTACAATACCAAAATATAGAGTAAATTGTTTCTGACACGATTATAAATTGCGTATTTGGTAGACTATTCTTTAACGTTACCCATATTTCAAAAGTCCTACTTATATCAATGCTTCTGGAATTTGTTGTCTTTCACATGCATGTGAATATGCATGTAAATATGGTAAGGGGGTAAATAGGGTTAGACGGTTTAAAAAATCGATTTTTTTTATTTCATAAATTGTTAGTAAAACTATTGAAAAATATGTTCCCAAAATTTTTAATGAAAATTCCGACTCGTTCTATTGTTATAAGCCATTAAAGTGAGTAGCTCTCCTTCGGGTCCCGAGCGCGCCACGTGTATAACCGAACGGTCGCTATTTTTTCAAACGCGTTTTTCTGAAAACGACTTTTTTCGAGCTTGCGTACACGCTAGTTTGAAAAGGTTTCAACCAATCGTTTTGAAAATTGACAGTTACTTTCTTCATAGTATTGCGCTCTATATGAACCTAAAATCGGAATATTATCATTATTGAAAATAATTTTTTTTTTGCAAATAAAGCTGTTAAAAATGGCAAAAAATCATGCTTTTTCGTTCTGACCCCTGTAAAAAATTCAATTTTCTATTTTTTTTATAGCATTTAGGTTCATATAGAAGAGAGACATGTAATAAAAGTAAACTCTAACCTCGTTTGATTTCAGATGAAAATTGCGGCTTCCAGAATGTACGCAAAATGCTGAGTCTGATTGTGACCTGCAATATGGGGTCGCTAATATCCCCGGTGTTTTTCAAGAAAATTCTTCAAAAATTGTATCGTATATACTTCAATATATGTATAAAATATTCTCAAAATTTCAATAAATTATATTCATTTTTTATACTATAAAAAAATTCATGAAAATCATTGAGAAAACGCTGTCCTAACCCTATTTCCCCCCTTAAATGAATGCTGCGGCTGTAGTATTTTTTTGGCTCATATTGAAATTTCCTGGCCAAACGTTACCGCTACCATAAACTATCACACCGAATGATTTGAAACTTGGTCAAGTAATTCCGGACACCTCTCTCTCTCTTTCTCTATCGTAAAGACCAAAAAATCTTTAAATTAAAAATAGAAATATACATTTTCAGCTAACAACTAACCGGTCTAAAAACAAGCTGGTCTAAAACAAAAATTGGTATAGTTATCATTTTAGAAAGTAATTTCGAAAATGTCGACCATTACGATGTAAACGAATACAAACCATAACTAACGCGTATTTATTCGTTGCTGTATCGGCAAAATTGCTGAAATGACATTTGACCGAAAAACCGACAGTAATCGTAGAAAAGTGTTTTGGTTTAGTTCGTTTGTATTCTATTCGCGCTACTTGCAATCTCGAATGCGAGAACTTCCTTACCCAATTTTCAATTCACAGACGAATATTCGAGAGTTTTCGGAGTCCTACCTGGCAAATTATAACTTACAATACCAAAATATATAGTAAATCGTTTCTGGCAACGATTATAAATTGCATATTTGGTAGACTAGTTTTTAACATTACCCATATTTCAAAAGTCCCCATTATATCGATGCTTTTGGAGTTTTTCGTCTTTCACACGCTCTTAAGTCAAAAGGAGAACAAGGAGAAGAAATATGCACGTAAATCATTGAAAGCTGCGGTTGAAGAGTTTATTTTTTAAAATCGAATAGCTGATGTAAAAAAAATTGATTTCACCGAGTCGTAAAGGTGAACTCACTCGATGGAATTATATTAGCTAGGTTTTTCAACGATAAATACCATGAGAAGTCTCTGTGGAATAAGCGTTTGTCATTGTATGACGTGTTCGAGACGTCGGAAGAAAAATTTGCTCTCGTGAGAGGGTGCGAACGAATACCGCCCGCGGAGAGCGTCGGGTATATAATTCTTCTAGCGGTGTGAAACTTTACAGTGGAAGCGAGATTGGTAATCGCTTCTCTCGAGAAATATATACGGTTAATAGTCGCGTTATATATAATAGCATTATACACGAATTGATTCCGCGAGGAACGATTTTGCGACAACAATGGGGATAGGGCGTGAGGCTTTAGTAGCACGGCTCGTTAACTCCTTATAGATCGCTGAAACTCTCGTTGGATACTCACAAGGCAACAGAAAGTCCCTTGGCCTCTTCCACTCTATGCATATAACAACTAATATCTGTGCATGGAACATTTCACGCCAACTCGGCCTCACTGCGACTAATCTCATAATTTTTCATTGTTTTTCACTTCGAGTATGTTATCGAGTGATACGACAAAATGACTCACACTAATTTTCAGATCGTTTCACCAATTGGTGTGGATCATTTTTTGTTTATATCAACAGTCCATACCAACAAAAAGTGATCCACGACCAATTCGCGAAACGATCTGAAAATTAATGTGCGCCATTTTTTAGTATCACTCGATAACATACTTGAAGGGAAAAAACAATGAAAAATGGAGCAGTGAAGTGAAAAATTTGAAGTAAACAAGAAAGAAAACAAATCTCATACAGATGAGATACTTGAAGGAATAATAAATAAGAAACGATGATTATCACAGTCAAGTTGAACTGGCATGGAATGCTTCGTATATACATGTAAATGTATATTATGGCTGGCAACTCCAGTTGGCAGACTGTCGAGAGATTTTCCTCTCTCGCGTCACACACATAAAACCTTTATCAATGCGATCGAAGCTTTTCAAAGCACCTCTTTCTTTACGCGTGATGCACGGGAACATGATGAATCATCGTCGTTATATATATATATATATATATATATATATATATATATATATATATATATATATATGTGTGTGTGTGTGTGTGTGTGTATATGTACATATAGTTATACATAAATGCACAATGATTTTCTATAACTGTATAGAAAAATGTAAGCGTCTCAACGATTCTTGACGCTGCGCGAAAGCTTTTTCACAAAACCATGAAAATCAATAAATCAATGGCTACGATATCAAACTTCGACTCTATTCATAAACTCGATAGAGCTTCTTTCATACGAAGGGCCTACAGAGAAGAACCTCTCGATCTTTAAGATTTCCCCCCTGTCTATTTTCTTTTTATCCTCTGCCAACTTTCAATATACTATCCTGTTAACGATTAGAAATCGACGAGAAGGCGCAAATTTGGATCATCATTTTCCGCGGGACATTTTATGAGGAACATATTAACGCAAACAAATTGAAAATCTAAAAAAAAACAATCAATCCTATTGAAAATACTAAAAGTATAGAAGAAAATACTAAGAGTAATGGATGTAGACAATGAGAATGTCAATGAATCAGTCACAGCAATGTTTCTTCACCAAATAAGTATACAGATTCGTTTTGTTCCAGTTTAATCTCTAATCTTCTTGAATCTACCGTAGTATTTATTTTTTATGAATTCATTTTATTTTTTTAACCCTGAAGGGGTTATACGCAGTTGGACATTTCGAAAAATCGATTTTTTTTGTTGCATTTTCGGAATGTACGAGGTCTGTTCAAAAAAGTATCGCGAATTTTGAATTTCCGCGGGCTACGTATATTCGATTTTCGATTTTTTTGTGTCGTTAGGTTGGTACTCGTGTCCCTCACTTATGCTGAAAAAATCGGCCATTTTTAATGTTTACTTAATTGTTGACAGCTGTTTTAGTTAGACGTGTTTTGCCTATTCCAAAAAATGGATCAAAGAATCTGTATCGAATTTTGTGTGAAAAACAAAATCAAGTGCGCGGACGCATTCCGAATGTTGACTGTGGCGTATGGTGAAGCTACCTTGGACCAAAGCAACCTTTATCGGTGGTACAAAATGTTCTCAGAGGGCCGAGAAGATGCGAACAACGAAATGCGTTCCGGACGCCCGAGCACATCAACAACAGACGAAAACATTGATGAAGTGATGAAAATAATATTGGCCAATCGTCGAATCACCGTTAGAGAAGTTGCCGAGGAACTAAACATATCGATTGGCTCGTGCTATTCGATTTTTACCAATGATTTGGGCGTGAGACGGGTCGCCGCGAAATTCGTGCCAAAATTGCTCAATTTCGAACAAAAACAGTGTCGCGTTAACAATGCTAAGGAGCTGTTGGACTCGGTCCGCGACGACCCAAATTTGCTCCAGAGGGTCATAACTGGCGACGTATCATGGGGTTATGGTTATGACGTGGAAACCAGAGCTCAATCATCGCAATGGAAGCTGCTTTTTTGGAATAGGCAAAAATCGAAGACAAGCCAAAACACGTCAAACCAAAACAGCTGTCAACAATTAACTAAACATTCAAAATGGCCGATTTTTTCAGCATAAGTGAGGAACATGAGTACCAACCTAACGCCACAAAAAAATCGAAAATCGAATATACGTAGCCCGCGGAAATTCAAAATTCGTGATACTTTTTGAACAGACCTCGTACATATATTTGAGTATATTCTTCTGAAAATTTCAAATCGATCCGGCAAATATTCTTGGAGATACATGCATATTTGTATGGACGCTCGGAGCGTTACGAAGTAAGCGGCCTTAATTTTGAACGCGTTTTTTCTCAGAACGGTGATTTCAAAGTCGGTGAGCACGATTTCTCAAAAACGGCTCAACCGATCGGTCCGCAATTTTAACACAACCTTCTCAGATATATTATTCATGTATTGATTGAAAGAGAAAGATTTCCGATAATTATTTCTATTTTTTTTAAACAATTCAACGAAAAAATTTTGGTCGAAAATTGGAATTTTTTCTTTTTGGATCCGCAATTTTGTCAAAAATCAAAATTTCGACTATTCCTTCGATCAATACCTAGATTTATCTATCCACTAATAGAATCTTTTAGGTTTTTTTATTTTGGATAATCCAAACCGGAGATATCGTGCTCACCGCCAGACACATTTTTTTAAAGGAGCTCCCGGAGATCGGCTGTAGCAGCTTTAAAAATCATTATTTTTACAAATAAAAAATATGGAAATAAAGTTAAAAGTTACCACAATACGTATATAAATTTTCACGTTAATAAATAAAAATGTCTTTTCAGGAAAAATTCTTGATAAATCGCCTTATTTCGGTCTCCTGACTGAATATAAGTCCTTAAAATTGTTAAAAAATGAAAAGGCTGTCTCTATTGAAATCTCAATTGAAATTCACGATTATTTTCTCAATTTCCCAATATGAGTCCAACTTCCGAATGAGACTGTATACTGTAAACGTGCGTACGTTTTTTTTTCATCCTGAATAAAAAGAAAACATCGCAAACTCTGACACGATGTAAATAATTGAAAAAACAAAGAAGAACCGTACTAGATCTCACTATGTATGGCCAAACGCGCCATGGCCCCTGCTTCTGTTTGTTAGCAGTCGATGTACGTTATAAAGCGTGGGAAAACGGGGATTTTTCCGGAGATAAAAAGCCCGTTTACGTGTATAAATCATCGCTGCGATGCGAGAGAGAGGAGGAGAGAGCGCGCGGCTCCCTAAGCGCAAAGATAAACGAGGTAGCGCTCGTGCTCTTTCGCGTGATGTCGTGTTCACGCTTATATTATACGCGTATCGGTTGTGTTCTGCAAGCGTGCACCACGGTCAAAAGCGTCCTTGGCATTATCTCGTGTACCACGAAAACCGGGTCTCCGGTAAATCCGCGCTTCCGCGAGTACATATACATATAGACAGTATGAATATATTGGTTTATGTTATATCTATCATCCCTTCAACTGAGGGATTAATGAGAATATAGCGATTTATAGAAAAAAAGAGGATCGTCAAAAATCTTTGACAAACGAAAAACAGAGTTGAAACGGAGTTGCGTATAATGCATTATTTTTATATTACACCAGCTGTGCCCCGCGGTTTCACTCGCGTTAAATTTGGATTATACGAGGGGGGACCCAAAAAAAACGTGAATTTCGTCGTAATTTCTTTATTTTTTAATATTTTTACACCAAATTTTGATCACCTTCAAAGTATTCTCCTTTGATCACAACGCACCTCTGCCAACGATCCTTCCAATGTTCAAAACATTTTTTAAATTCACTTATCGGGATGTTCTTTAGGCCTTTCAGCGATTTTTGTTTTACCTCTTCCACGGTGGCAAAACGCTTGATTGCTGCTTTGTTTCGGGGTCGTATCCATAGCACCACGATTCATCACCAGTAATCACCTTGGAAAAAAGTTCAGGGTCCTCTTCGAGCTGATTTTGAAGTTCAAAACATGCCTGAAGTCGACGCTCTCTTTGCTCGTCTGCACAGTGGGCAAAAAAGTAGAAATCGTGGCCAAAAACCAACTTCATAATTTTGACATGAAATCATAATTTTTCACATATTAATACGTCAGAGCAGGTGTAGAGAAAATATTGTGGCTATTAAGGTTCAAATGTTCTTACAATAAGTAGTTGAATGAAAATAAATTGCGTAAAGAATGCGATGGTTCATTATGTCATAAATATGATAAATTTCAACGAATGTTGCAAATCTAAATGTGGGATATGGTTTTATCCTTACTAATGGTCGTAGGTATGAGAAGAAAAATTGAAATTTCGGAAAATTAAACATGATTTGGAACACGGTTATCTGTCAGTAAGACTTTTCGGCGTTTGCAACTCCTCGTCATACTTTGGAATGTCGTCAACTTTAGGCAATCCTTGATATCAGCAATTGAAAATTATCGTTGCATTCGTTAATTATCGACGAATAAAATGAGCCTGCTACTTTTTGCAACTTTTCATCTGAACTCTTAATATTAATGTTTACACAGAGTACGGACCAGAAAACCGAAACAATGTCCAAAATACTAAAA
This sequence comes from Oxytorus armatus, assembly GCA_958009045.1. Lineage (NCBI taxonomy): Eukaryota > Metazoa > Arthropoda > Insecta > Hymenoptera > Ichneumonidae > Oxytorus > Oxytorus armatus. The sequence continues at coordinate 13,745,475 of OY253746.1, read as the reverse complement.
GTGCTTCAAACGCTTTGAAATGTGGTACTCATGGGTTTGGTTCGCCGATTCCGAATTCGTACTCAAAATTCAGAAATTCAAAATGGCGGATCCAATATGACGGGCAAAAATACTAAAAATGATTCGATTGTGCTGAAATTCTGTACTAACAAGTTTTCGGGGTCGCTGATTCCAAATCCGTACTCAAAATTCAGAAACTCAAGATGGCGGATCCAATATGGCAAACGAAAACGCTAAAGATGCCTCGATTTGAAATTTGGAACTAATACATACGTTCGTGGCTGAATCTAGCCAGCACCCATTTGAGGACCCAAATCTCTCTTTTCTCCTTTTCGCTAATTCCCATTTCTTATTCCGTTTACTTTTGAGAGCGCCTACAATTTTTTTTGAATGTATTCCTCTAAATTTATATTCAATTTTTCCAGAATGTAATTTACAGCCACAACTGTATCTTTTTCGATAAATTTATCTGACAATTATTGAACAATTTCGCATTTAGTATATTTATAATTGATACTATTGTAGTAGTCATAGTATATATATATATATATATATATATATATATACATGGTACATATGAAATGTCATATATGTATATATATATTCGATCCGCCATTTTGAATTTCTGAATTTTGAGTACGGTTTCGGAATCAGCGACCCCGAAAACCCCCCAATACCATACTTCACCGCAATTGGAGCACTTTTTGTATTTTGGCCACGATTTCTGCTTTTTTGCCCACTGTGGTCTGTGAGAAGGCAAGGGACAAATTTGGCTGCAACTTTGCTCATGTGCAAATCTTTGGATAAAATCCTCTGAATTGAACTCCATGATATCCCAGACATCTCACAGAGTTGATCAATGGTTCGGCGACGGTCTTTATGAATGAGAGCATTGATTTTGTCGACGTTTTCATCACTTCTTGACGTTGAGGGGCGTCCTGAACGGGGTTGGTCTTCAATTGACATTTCTCCATTTTTAAAACGTGAAAACCACCCGTAGACTCTGGTTTTACTTAGGGCAGCATCTCCATAAGCAGTCTTAAGCATTACAGTAGTTTCCGGAGCCGATTTCTCCAACAGGAAACAAAATTTCACAGCCGCGCGTTGCTCTCGACAATCGGCCATCACGTTTTCGCCGAAATGGAAAAAGTTGTTTCACTACAAAAATTCCCACGGGCGAACCGATGCACTGACGGCGACAGAACTTCGCACACTAACTCAGGAGACGTGTCCCCAACGGACACCTGGTCGAGCAATGGGTTCCCCCACTCTCCCTCCCCGCCGCAGTGCAATTCCCGTTTTTTTTGGGTCCCCCCTCGTATATCTTAGTACAATCAATAGGGAGCCCGTTACTCTTGTCCACAATGCACTAAAAAAAAACGACAATGTTTTTTTTGAATAAGGCTCAGTATCACGTACTGAATGTAAATGAACAAAATGGTAACAAATTAAGGGAGCGGAAGTGCCGCCATTTTGAGAAAAACCGTATTGGCCAATATCTCCGTTACTGTGCACTTTAGGCCAAAAATGGTAATAACCTTTCTTGTAGATAATTGAATTTCCCATATTTTTTCTGAATAATTTTTTTTGTATCACTTACCGTTTACGACTTATACATTTAGTGTCGTTTCGTTCGGGTTGCCACCATAGAGTGCAATGAAGATGTTCTTGCCAGCTTGCTCAACTTTCACAGGTTGTTTTTTGATCTCAGTAAACATCTTCATAATATTGGTTAATTTTTTTTGCTTCACAAGCGTTGTTAATATTTTCGATCTCCCAATATTGTACGGTGCTGACGTTGTATCACAACCACTAAAGGCATGAAGTAGGTGAGCTATTTTTTGCAGGTAAGAAGGTATTTATTGTTAATTATGTCAATATCATTAATATTTATATTTACTATATAAAAGTGAATAAATAAATTTTAACAGTCGTATAAGTCGTAAACGGTAAGTGATACAAGAAAAATTATAAAAAAAAAGATGGGAAATTTAATTATCTGCAAGAAAGGTTATTACCATTTTTGGCCTAAAGTGCACGGTAACGGAGATATTGGCCAATACGGTTTTCCTCAAAATGGCCGCACTTCCGCTCCCTTAATTTGTAACCATTTTGTTCATTTACATTCAGTGCGTGATACTGAACCTAATTTAAAAAAAAAATTGTCGTTTATTATTAATACGCCACAATATTCCCTATTGGTTGTACTATCTGTTTCGTACGCATTATGAGTACATAACCAAGTGCATCTCATTAACTATAAATACCATCCGGAAATTATGCGGAAAAATAACAGGACCGATGACTAAAAAATAAACCGACGCCGCCGCCGCTCCTTAGAGTCATAGCATGAAGTTATATAGCCTAGAGCCTTCCTGAATAGACGAGCTATTTAATGGAAAAAGAATTTTTCAAATCGGATTAATATTTCCTGAGATTAGCGCGTTCAAACAGACATACAAACTCTCCATCTTTATGTTATTATAGAAGTAAGAGGTAAGATTGTCGATTTTATCAACCACGGTGTTTGAAAAACAATTATCAATAAACTTTGATCCGTTCCTCCATTGACCAGTATTTTCATAATGAACAATATCTGTTGAATGTTATTCAATGTTTCAGTGCACTCTCCCAAAAGATCTGTTCACGATGAAAAAAACTATTCCTCTTTTAAGAATTGTATTTGTCAAAAAAGGAATATATAGTTTTTTTTATCGAGGATGATCAGCTTGCATACAGAATAATTAACCGTAAATCGTATCGTATAAAAACGATAATAATGTCGACGTAAGAGCGTATGATGCGGATATTTCTTTTTCTGTTTTTCTGATGAAGTGAATTCTGTTTGTTATAAGAGGAAGTTTTTAAGTGTTGCCAATGGCATTCGAGCAATTATCCATTATTTTTTAAGTAGACGAGAGGGGAGTGTTATACTTATTACTTTTCAATAACAGATAATGACATAGATCGATTACACGTTATTTTGTCAATGACTAATTCACGTCTAGGTGACTGGTTAATTAACTATTAATTTGATAAATGGCTCGACAGATCCAATCTGTAGACAATGAGTATGGAAATTATATATTATTATTTCGAGAATGCTGAAACTCTTTTTCAAGGGTGGAAATAGGGTTAGACGGTTCAAAAAATCGATTTTTTTTTATTTCATAAATTGTTAGTAAAACTATTGAAAAATATGTTCCTAAAATTTTAAATGATAATTCCGACTCGTTCTATTGTTATAAGCCATTAAGGGGGGGGGGGGGGGGGGAATAGGGTTACGACAGCGTTTTCTCAATGATTTTCATGAATTTTTTTATAGTATAAAAAATGAATATAATTATTGACACTTTGAGAATATTTTATACATATATTTAAGTATATACTATAAAATTTTTGAAGAATTTCCTTGAAAAACACCGAAGAAAATTTATGACTGCCTTGACTTTGTTTTTCTTGGTACTATTTTTTCAAACGCGTTTTTCTGAAAACGACTTTTTTTGAACTTGCGTACACGCTATTTTGAAAAGTTTTCAACCAATCGTTTTGAAAATTGGCCGTTACTTTCTTCATAGTATTGCGCTCTATATGAACCTAAAATCGGAATATTATCATTATTTAAAATAATTATTTTTTTGCAAATAAAGTTGTAAAAAACGGCAAAAAGTCATGCTTTTTTCTTTTGACCCCTGTAAAAAATTCAATTTTCTATTTTTTTGATAGCATTTAGGTTCATATAGAAGAGAGACATATAATAAAAGTAAATTCCAACCTCGTTCGATTTCAGATGAAAATTGCGGCTTCCAGAATGTACGCAAAATGCTGAGTCTGATTGTGACCTGCAATATGGGGTCGCTAATATCTTCGGTGTTTTTCAACGAAATTTTTCAAAAATTGTATAGCATATACTTAAATATATGTATAAAATATTCTCAAAGTTTCAATAAATTATATTCATTTTTTATACTACAAAAAAATTCATGAAAATCATTGAGAAAACGCTGTCCTAACCCTATCTCCACCTGTAAGCTATTTTTTCGCGACTCATTTGCATTCCATTATATTATTGTACGTGGAGTATAATTATTTTTTTTTTTAATTATCTTTTTCATAACAATATGTGACGCATACAAAAAATCAATAATCACGAATCGATGAACGAAAAAAGAGAAATTGAATGCATAATAGAAATAACGTTATGGAAATTCACCGATTAATTGGCTATTGATATTTAATGACCATTTTATCGAGCTGCTTTTATGCAATTAGTAATCTGCATTGATCCTTTAAATACAATAATTATAATCATGAAACGTGTTGTACAAGTTTGCATAACATATCTGATATCCTCCCTCATTCAAAATCGATCTACGCCGATAACAACGTGTTGTATAACGTCAAATACACGTCAAAGCTAAATTAATCGAATGAAAAGCGATTCGAACTTATTTTCCGACGAAACATAGCTAATGAAAATTTTTTAATATAAAAATTCGTTACCAAAGAATTATTTTAAATTATCATTCACTAACTGACAAATTTTATAAACAATATTTACTGAAAATAAATATTCATTATTATTTCGTATATTTATATAATCATTTTTAGTTATTTTTATTTTATTCATAGACCCGTTAGTCCCGCACCTGTCGAGGGATTAGTTCAAAAATAGCGACAGGCATGAAAATAAAAACAGCCCTTCGTCAAAAGTATCTCATTTTACAGGCATCCGGAAGTATAAAAATCTCTTTTCCTCACGACTCTTCGAGGATTTATTTAATCTTTCGTATTCTCCATTATATTGCCCGGATTTAGATATATCTGATTTTTTTTTCATCCCAGTGGATCACGTGAACTCTCTTGTATGAAGATACTTGCGTACTTGCGAGACAGAGAAAGGGAGAGAGACAGAGAGAGAGAGAGAGAGAGAGAGAGAGAGAGAGAAGCTCTCGTGTGTTGCACGCAGTGTGTATGCCTACTAATCCTGAATTAGTGCAGTCTCGCGACCGATGTCAGCCACGAATCGTCTCTCCTCTCCCTGTAATCCCATCCCTTAATCCCATTTGACGCGTTACGGACTGGACAAAATTTAGTATATGTATGCTCGATCCCTTTTGCTGGTTGATGGGACGCTCACACTTTCTCCTTCGATTCTCTCGTTCTCCATCTCCATCTCATTTTCTCATCTCTTCTTCCTCGCTCTCTGTATCTTCCTCTTTCTCTCTGCTTTTTCTCTCCTCTCATTCTATGTCCGTCAATTTTTTTCTTTTTTTCTGTTATTACTCTTCTCTCTTCCTCTCTCTATATATATATCTTTCCTCCCTCTCTCTCCATCCCTCATTCACGTTTTCTGGCACCTTTCCCAAGGGCTTAGCGCAACAAAGTACACCATACGCCATTTAGTTACGAAACGTAAAGAGGATTCGGTCAGCGAATACAACCGATGAAACGGAAATCATGCGGGCAAAGGTCTCGCGGATCAAAGATAGCGAAAACGTGACCACGTGAAAGATAAATGGTGTGAGCCAGAGAGAGAGAGAGACAAAAAAGGGATACATGGTAGAACGAAAGAGAAGTACAGCATCAGGATACGGCTCTTCTGCTCAGTACACGCGGAAGGAAGCTTTAGAATATACGAGCGAGACGAGAATGAGGAAATCACAAAACTCTCGTGAAGCGTGTGGGCCAGTCAAGGCTCGAACGGGAAAGCACCCTCTTCCTTTCTCTCTTTGCCGAATCGAAACCCCATATATGCACGGATAGAGAAACGAGCAAATCATCAGGCCAAAACCGTCATACGTACAAGTGAGCGAGAGGGTTGAAGATACCGGAAAGCTTTTCCTCTCGCGTGTTATATCTTTCCTCTGTGTTAACATTCGCGAAATTCGTGTTAACATTCGCGAAATTCGTATTTCCATTCTCTATATCACCATTGCAGGTGAAAGCATCGCGTGTGGTAGTTCCCTCGAATTCGTATCGATGAAAACGATGCGGAAACGAATTTCTCAATCTCGTATCGCCGCGTTGATACTTGCTGAGCGGAAACGCGAGCTTTAACTAGCGTACAAGTACTTTCGTGTGCTGTCATTTATCTCTGGTAAAATAATATTAACTTTCTGTTTTTAACGGTATCGAATTTTTCACACTGATCTTAACTTTAATTTCTGAGCTTGAATACGAGGTCTGTTCAAAAAGTATCGCGAATTTTGAATTTCCGCGGGCTACGTATATTCGATTTTTGATTTTTTTGTGGCGTTAGGTTGGTACTCATGTCCCTCACTTATGCTGAAAAAATTGGCCATTTCGAATGTTTGGTTAATTATTGACAGCTGTTTTGGTTGGACGTGTTTTGGCTCGTCTTCGATTTTTGCCTATTCCAAAAAAGCAGCTTCCATTGCGATGATTGAGCTTTGGTTTCCACGTCATAACCATAAATCCATGATTAGTCACCACCCACGTAGAAATTGCCAGTATAATTCTACTGGCCAAGCTTTGGGCCAATATTGGTGGCCGCCAGTAATGGCCCCGTACTGGCTGACTATCTGGCCATACTGTGGGCCATACTGCGGGCCATACTACGGGCCGTATTACGGCCCATACTACGGGCCAGTATAAAATACAGTCTTATGCCAGTACTGGTTGAACTCTACTGGCCAAGCTTTGGGCCAGTATTGGCGGCCAAACTTTGGCAGCCAGTATTGTTTCAGTACTGGCTGACAATCTGGCCAAGCTTTGGGTCAGTATAAAATATGGTCTTGTGCCAGTACTGGTTGTCAATCTGGCCGCACTACGGGCCGGTATAATAACCCGATCTGGGCCAAAATAGGCTATAAAATACGGCCAAGCTCTGGCTTCGATACAGGCTTAGTACTGGGCTATAGAAAATGCCAATACTGAGAGTATTTCACTTTAACAGTTGCGTTCTGTAATGTAATTGTAGATTAGGTTATTCTGATCAAAAGTCCATTATTGTGCAAACAACCAAATTGTTGAATTATAATTTGCCCCGAACTTGAAACTGCACGATTAATACAATATTTTTTAGTGTAATATTTGCTTCATATAGACTATATTTTATAAACACTGTTCTATAAACATTTAAGTACGTATTTCAGACCTGTATATGTACTTAGTCTGTTGTTAATAAAAACTACTCCGAATATTTAGTATATATCGAGTGCATTTAATTATCAAACATTTATGCATAAACAACCCAGACAACACAGACATCCAAAGGACGTCCTAAAAACATCCGAAGAACGTCCTTACGTCCAAAGTACATCCTTTGGACGTACGTGTGCTGCTTGGGAAACATCTGCTAAAGTGGTAAAAAGAAATATAAATTACTCCCAGAGAGAAATAGAATTTAAATAGACATTGGATCGGCGTCCCCTAGACGCCAAAAGTGTCTGAAAGACGTCGATTCGATATCTATTTAATTTGCCATTTCTCGCTGAGATGTAATTTGCACCGTCGGCAAAATTGTCTGCCAAGATCCGGCCCAATGAAATAACCAGTATTGGTACGACCGTTGGTGCCAGTAGTAAGCCAGAAGTTTGCCAGATCTGGGCCAAAGTCTGGTCCAAAGTCAGAGCCAAAGTCCGGGCCAAAGTCCGAGCCAAAGTTCCGGCCAATTAAATAACCGGTACTGGCCCGAACGTTGGTGCCAGTATAACGGCCGGCTATTACACTCCTCTACCGAATCTGTACTGGCCCAATACTGGCAGCCAGTACCGGCACTACGGCAACCAGTATTGGCCCAACGCTCGGCCGTTACAATTTTTCTACGTGGGCAGTGATGACCCTCTGGAGCAAATTTGGGTCGTCGTGGACCGAGTCCAACAGCTCCTTAGCAATGTTTATGCGACACTGTTTTTCTTCGAAATTGAGCAATTTTGGCACGAATTTCGCGGCGATCCGTCTCATGCCCAAATCATTGCTAAAAATTGAATAGCACGAGCCAATCGATACGTTTAGTTCCTCGGCAACTTCTCTAACGGTGATTCGACGATTGGCCAATATTATTTTCTTCACTTCATCAATGTTTTCGTCTGTTGTTGATGTGCTCGGGCGTCCGGAACGCATTTCGTTGTTCGCATCTTCTCGGCCCTCTGAGAACATTTTGTACCACCGATAAACGTTGCTTTGGTCCAAGGTAACTTCACCATATGCCACAGTCAACATTCGAAATGCGTTCGCACACTTAATTTTATTTTTCACACAAAATTTGATACAGATTCTTTGATCCATTTTTTGGAATAGGCAAAAATCGAAGACAAGCCAAAACACGTCTAACCAAAACAGCTGTCAACAATTAACTCAACATTCAAAATGGCCGATTTTTTCAGCATAAGTGAGGGACATGAGTACCAACCTGACGCCACAAAAAAATCGAAAATCGAATATACGTAGCCCGCGGAAATTCAAAATTCGCGATACTTTTTGAACAGACCTCGTACCAATCTTATTGGAATTACATTTTCGTTCGACGTCCTTTTAAATAAGTACTTACTTCTAGTATTCGATGTCGCTTAAATAATTACTTAGTTTTAGTATTTTTGGTAAAGTTCATCCGCGTTACAATTCCATAAATTGTAACACTTTACATAGTCGTATTAATTTCACATGCATCGCTGCCCTGTCCCGACATTTCAACGAACTTCAATTGTAAATTCCACCATTTATAGTCCAGATTCTCTCTCTCTCTCTCTCTCTCTCTCTCTCTCTCACTCTCTCTGTGCGTGAATACGCGAGATAAGCGAAATTGGGTAAAATTAGCTTTGGCGAATAAACGCATACCGGTTGGATTAACCGGTACTACCGGTGTATAATTGAATTATCCGAATCACGCTTCATTGGATAACACGAAAGTTTCGGAAATGCTAGAGGGATGAAAATACATATTAACTAACCGAAACTTTAGTAAATACCAACGTTAATATGATAAAGCATGGAAATGTAAGTGATTCATTTATTTTTCGTCATCGTTGCTAAAACATTTCTCTAACAATCTTTCTTTTTTATAAAAAAGAAAAAAATTGCCAAAGAAAATACGGAATCACAGAAACCAGGAAGTAGTTTTTACGTTTTGGTAACTGTTGGTATCGCTGGTCCTCGAGACTTCTTTCCTGAATTTCGAGAAATATATTCTCGCCCTTTGCCCATCTTCCACCGCGTATTACATACTCACTCGTCCGTAACGCGAAACTGGATTTCGTCGAGTCTCGTATATTTCGTCGTGGGCTCGAGTAAAAGCTCACTCTCTCGCTCACACACAATATTATTCCTCTATTTCTCTCTGTCGTGCCCACGGAGAGAGGTCCACACCGTTAATTAAATCCCGGACACGAAACTCCGACATTTATTTCAACGGATTCGCAATTAATCTCTCTCGCGTGCTCTGCGGTATAACCGAAGTACAGGGGGAGGGAAGGGAAAAAAAAATTGGAAGTTAACGAACTGATGGTGGAACCTCGTGAGTGCAAGAAGGAACAACTTCTCGCTTTTGCCTCACTCCATCACACGCTCGAGAAACTGTATCCGCAATGCTGTAATCAAAATGATATACAGTTATTGGCCACCGCTAACACTAAAAAGCAATCATCGATCTTTGAACGTTTCCATTTAGTTTTTCTTTTCTCCCGCTAGTTACTTGCCCATCAATTATTTTCACAAAATCTTCTACAGAACTTAAATTTCTCGACGCTTGGGCGTTCTTGTTTAAGAGTACGTTATCGAAATATTTGGAATTTTTTGAACCAGTTTTAAACGAGCACAGAAATTTTACTGTATATTCTAGTCACTTTAAAGGCGAAAATAGGGTTAGACGGTTCAAAAAATCGATTTTTTTTTAATTTCATAAATTGTTAGTAAAACTATGAAAAATATGTTCCCAAAATTTTAAATGAAAATTTCGACTCGTTCTATTGTTATAAGCCATTAAGGGAAGAAATAGGGTCAGGACAGCGTTGTCTCAATAATTTTCATGAATTTTTTTATAGTATAAAAAATGAATATAATTTATTGAAACTTTGGGAATATTTTATACATATATTTAAGTATATACTATAAAATTTGTATACATATAATTAAGTATATACTATAAAATTTGTATACATATAATTAAGTATATACTATAAAATATTAGCGACCCCATATTGCTTGTTTTTCTTGCTACTATTTTTTCAAACGCGTTTTTCTGAAAACGACTTTTTTTTAACTTGCGTACACGCTAGTTTGAAAAGTTTTCAACCAATCGTTTTGAAAATTGGCAGTCACTTTCTTCATAGTATTGCGCTCTATATGAACCTAAAATCGGAATATTATCATTATTTAAAATAATTTTTTTTTTTGCAAATAAAGTTGTAAAAAATGTCAAAAAATCATGCTTTTCTGTTGTGACCCCTGTAAAAAATTTAATTTTCTATTTTTTTGATAGCATTTAGTTTCATATCGAAGAGAGACATTCAATAAAAGTAAATTCCAACCTCGTTTGATTTCAGATGAAAATTGCGGCTTCCAGAATGTACGCAAAATGCTGAGTCTGATTGTGACCTGCAATATGGGGTCGCTAATATCCCCGGTGTTTTTCAAGAAAATTCTTCAAAAATTTTATAATATATACTTAAATGTATGTATAAAATATTCTCAAAGTTTCAATAAATTATATTCATTTTTTATACTATAAAAAAATTCATGAAAATCATTGAGAAAACGCCGTCCTAACCCTATTTCCACCCTTAATTTGATTGAAATTTCTCCAAGTCTGACAGCATTGAATTATTTACTGTGTTATTTTAGGTTCAATCGATCAGGTTAGAAAGATTAAAATAGTCAAGTTGAACCCTATTATATACGGATATAAATCATTTTTTTTGTATACTTCTCTGTAACATATGAAAAGATGCGTTTATCAATTCATTGAATTTTAACTGCAAAAGAACTTGTTCACCGGTGATCAATATGTCCATGTGGAATGTGTAATTTTTTATTTATTTGTTTGAGATTTTTTTTTTAACACTTTAACTGAAGTGAATTCTGATCGTGCACAAATTATTACCGGCATATAAATTTTGCGATCAGTTTCAACGAAAATTCGAAAAATATGTTCGCGGAGGGATGATCAACAATTCGGTGCATTACGACCATGAAATGAAATAATGCAAAGAATTTATTTAACAATAATCGAATAATTGAAGATTTACACTATCAATACTAATTGTGACCACGACAATTAAGAAATAATAATTGGGGATCAAACTGACCCCAACTTTAAATTTTCAATTTAAATTGTATGACTGTAAGTTCATGGCTAACAAATGAGATTCGATGTCTTCCAGTGACTTGTCATTTGCTCTTCAGGGAACCCCTTAAGGCGGGAATCTGAGTGAAATATTAGTGAACATTGTTTTTGTGAAAAAGTTCATTTTTACTTCGCTATTTTTTCTCAACACTTTACCATTTGATTTTTTGCGTAAACGCGATTGTTTCGTATTTTACAACGTTCAAAATATGTTCCATACATTTTTTAAACCAATTACTGGATTGAGACTGTTCGTACCGCAAGCATTTAAAAAATACTAGGATCATTTTGACCCCGTGTGACTAAGCTCAGAATTTGGCAGAAAAGCGACGACGGAGGGTGAAAAATCACAGACCATACGAGCCTTTGTTTTGTTGGAATTTTTTTTACGTTTTTATACGTGAAATTTGATGTAAAAATCTTTCTGAAACGGTATTTCCCAAATACCTCGTTAAAATATTGAATTAATTATATAAAATAATCATAAATATGAAATAATTGATTTTAATGGAACCGCACGATAATTCAATAAAGTATCAATTGTAAAATAGTGCCCATTTCTGTTCCCCCCGAAATCGATGGATTACAAGAACGACTGCCTCATCGTTGAATTGCGGGTGGCCAATGACTGTATTTCCTTACATCTTATCAGCGACAAGACCATTTGGCTCCGTGCTTTTTCTCCGAAGCCGTGTATCAGCCTTATTTATCCTTCTTTCCTTTTCCTCGTGTGTACGTCTGTGTAACTTTAACGGTAAGGTCCTTTAACTACTGAATTTTTTTTTTTATCCCACTCGGTAGTCTCCCACAAGCTCTGAAAACGACCTCGTTCGACCCCGGGTCCAACGTTCCTTCGCGCGGAGGCGGTTCCCAGTGAGATCTCGATTTAATTACGCTCTCGCCTCTCCTCGCGCGCGCTAGATCGACTCGCCTATCTCTTTTATATGGCGACCACGGTAGGAGAGTAACGGCCCAGAAGGATTTTAAATTGCACACGAACCAGAAGCCTCTTTATACGTGCATCGGGGCAACCTGTGGTCGAGTCGCCCGCGTAATTCCTCCACCGATGACGACAAAAAAAAAAGGTAAATGAAAAAAAAGTGAACGGCTAAGAAACTGCCAGGTAGAAACACGAACAAGAAAATGCGAACTTATCGAGGAGTATGCATATATAGATAAACAGATTTAAGAACGATTTTCATAATTTTGAGATTACTGCTCCAAAAATTCAATTAATCACTGAACAATATCTCAACATTACACAATATCGATTATTAAATTATATTTAGTGAATTATAAGTCAATGTTTATTTTTTAAAATTATCATTTACAATAATTATCATAATAATCGACCAATCGGCGTTTCGGCTCTGCGCGTTTGTCACATGACCACAGTCGAAGGGGAGAAAATATTTGTATGAAACTTTGCAGGCGTTTACTTCAACATTCAACTTGAAGACTTATGTGAGCCCTTACCGAGTCAATTTGAAAAATTATTATAAAGTTTATATCGTGATAAAACAATTTAATTGTTGATTTCACATTTTTTATCTTTTCAACTATAAGACAAAAAATTAAGAAATTTCGTTTAATAATATTAACGTTATTTCTTTGCGAGTATAAATGAGCTACTGATGAAAACCATGGCGCCTCCTTGTCGACATCATAAGTTTACCAAAAATTATCCAATCTCCAAAAATAAAAAAGACTCTAGTAAAATAATGTAGTAGTAATAGTCTGACGGTGGGGATTTTTTTGTCTTTTTTTTAAATATTGAAATTAAGGTATTTCAAACTTCAGTATGCAATTTTAAAATCACTTAGTGTTCAATAATGTATAAAAAATTGTCCAACCAAAAAATTGAAAAAAACCTCTCGTCAAACTATAGAGAAAATAATTATTAAGATAAAAAAAAAAAAGAGGTTAACAAATATTAAAAATTGACCGAGTTATCGTGCTGACACTGTCTAAAAACGTAGTTTCGAGCAAAACGCGTTTAAGGGGGGAAATAGGGTTAGACGGTTCAAAAAATCGATTTTTTTTTCATTTCATAAATTGTTAGTAAAACTATTGAAAAATATATTCCCAAAATTTTAAATGAAAATTCCGACTCGTTCTATTGTTATAAGCCATTAAAGTGAGTAGCTCTCTTTCAGGCCCCGAGCGCGCCACGTGTATAACCGAGCGGTCACTATTTTTTCAAACGCGTTTTTCTGAAAACGACTTTTTTTGAACTTGCGTACACGCTAGTTTGAAAAGTTTTCAACCAATCGTTTTGAAAATTGGCAGTTACTTTCATCATAGTATTACGCTCTATATGAACCTAAGATCGGAATATTAACATTATTTAAAATAATTTTTTTTTTGCAAATAAAGTTGTAAAAAATGGCAAAAAATCATGCTTTTTTTTTTTGACCCCTGTAAAAAATTAAATTTTCTATTTTTTTGATGGCATTTAGGTTCATATAGAAGAGAGACATATAATAAAAGTAAATTCCAACCTCGTTTGATTTCAGATGAAAATTGCGGCTTCCAGAATGTACACACAATGCTGAGACTGATTGTGACCTGCAATATGGGGTCGCTAATATCCCCGATGTTTTTCAAGAAAATTCTTAACAAAATGTATAGTATATACTTAAATATAGGTATAAAATATTCTCAAAGTTTCAATGAATTATATTCATTTTTTATACTATAAAAAAATTCATGAAAATCATTGAGAAAACGCTGTCCTAACCCTATTTGCCCCCTTGAAGTTTCTGGTAGGTACAACGTAAACTTACGGCTAGTCTCCCATTCCAGCTATAACTTTGTAACGGAGTGGAATTTTCTTAAAAGTTTTTTTTTTAATTCTTAAAAGTATAAAAAATAAAAATCTGTAAAAAAAATTGATTTTTTTTTTATTTCAGGGGTATGTAAGCGCTTGAACAAAATTCGACTCGATGACAATCAACAATTGGAGGGTCATTACTACGACCGAAGAAAAATCTCAAAAATTCATTCATTTTTAATGAAAAATGGTATCTGAAGATTTTCCAAGATTGCCTATTCCCATTCCGATGTAAAAAATCCGAATCTCGGCATTTTTGCACTCAGTAACGTAATAACAATAATAATAACAAGAACGACAATTAAAAAATATAATGCCGTGCATTTGATGTCGAGAACATACACTTATCAGTTTATAGTCGTCGTTTCATCGGGAGTGAGTTTGCGTTCATCGGTTAAAAAAACATAATCTCATTCGAGGGCATAAAAAAAAAAAAACGAAAAAAACCTCGTTAACACAAGTGCGCGATATGAAACGACAAATATTTGTGACGAAAAAAAAAAACAACAAAAAAAACTTTCGCAAGCTGTCGTCCCGCAGGCAAGTCTATTACGTGCGGGGGAGTATGAACTCCGTCGAGCGAGCGAAAGATAAGAGACTATGTGTATAAGCTTGCGTATATTGTACAAAGAGGACATTCAACGTTGCGAGGTGTATAGCACTTCTCTCCCCTATTCTGTGAAGTACCTAACCAGGGAATTTCCTCTGAGCACCGAAAACGTGATACGAGTGAAACAAGCAAACGTAACGGAGGCCCACGTATCACTATCTCGATATATATATATATATATATATATATATATATATATATGTATGACCATTATTGAATCATGAGAGACCAAGGAATCCCCAAATTGAGAAGTCCTCTCGTACCCGACCACGCGAACTTGTCGAGAGAGTGCACTCCACCGCGGGTGTCATCCTTGACGATGTTACTTCCGGTGCAACGCGTCGAATCAAAGACAGAAAGAGAGAGAGAGGGAGAGTGAAGAACGCAATGTAGGAAATAGAAATGTGATAAAATAAGAGAGGAAAAAAATCAGCGATACAGTAAGATAAAAAGAGAAAAATGAATCGGGAAAAGAACTAAGTGTAGTGATAAAAGTATGTGCGCTGAAAAAATCAAGCCTATATCAAGCATAATGTTCCCCATCTCATACTGACTTTTTCACACTGCCACGATATTTCTTTTGTTTTCCCATACAAAGGATGATTTATTTTGCTGAGCATTTTTTTCTATTTTTCAATGTCATAGTGTTAAAAGTGTCAAAACGACATGTATTATGCGATAAGATTGCAAAAAAACAAAATTCCGTAACTCTGAAATGCTTTAAGGGGGGAAATAGTGTTGGACGGTTCAAAAAATCGATTATTTTTTAATTTCATAATTTGTTAGAAAAACTATTGAAAAATATGTTCCCAAAATGTTAAATGAAAATTCCGACTCGTTCTATTGTTATAAGCCATTAATGTGAGTAGCTCTCCTTCAGGCACAGAGCGTGCCACGTGTTTCAAACGCGTTTTTCTGAAGACGACTTTTTCTTAACTTGCGTAAACGCTAGTTTGAAAAGTTTTCAACCAATCGTTTTGAAAATTGGCAGATACTTTCTTCATAGTATTGCGCTCTATATGAACCTAAAAGCGAAATATTATCATTATTTAAAATAATTTTTTTTTTGCAAATAAAGTTGTAAAAAATGGCAAAAAATCATGTTTTTCTGTTTTGACCCCTGTAAAAAATTCAATTTTCTATTTTTTTTGATAGCATTTAGGTTCATATAGAAGAGAGACATATAATAAAAGTAAATTCCAACCTCGTTTGAATTCAGATGAAAATTGCGGCTTCCAGAATGTACGCAAAATGCTGAGTCTTTTTTGTTTTATAAATAAAATAAATCATTGAGAAAACGCTGTCCTAACCCTATTTCCCCCCTTAGCCAATCGGGCGGAAATTTCGCGCATCTGCCAACCGCCTTTGATTGATATAATTTTCGTGAAGTTTGGACAAGTCATTCGACACGATTTTTAATTTTTTTTATTTTTCAAAAATTACTGTTAAGAATAAAACTCGTGCCATTTCCGAGCTATCAGCCTAAAACTTTCTACGCAAATAGACTTTTTCGAAAAATCGTTACGGATGTTGAGGGTTTAGTTCGCTCGAATTTTGAGCTATAGAGTCAAAATTTTCTACATGAATTAGGTACCATATGGTGCAATATTTAGTATTGAATTTAGAAAAATCGATAAAAGCATTTTAGGGTTATGGTCTTTTTTTAAAAATTCATTGAAAGTCAAGGAAAAATTCATTCAAACCTTACATTATAAAGTGAAAAGCCAGAAAAATGGTAAAAATTGGAAAGTTGTATATTATTTAATCATCACTTTTCCAGATACACAGAGCTTCCACTTGGAGAAAAGCCAAAATTGAAAAGATTCCTTGCTCATAAAAAAAATTTTCGAATGCGCAAAAATGACGAGAAAAGCAATATGCAAGTTGTTATTTGTACAATTTTTGTTTTAATGTGCGAATACGCGGAGAAAATAACACAGAAAGTGTGTAAAAATGACGCTAAAACAGGAAAATGATAGGAGAAAAAAAGCACACTTGTTAATAACGCTTTATTTTATAGTGAAATTTTCGCTTGCTCAACGTTTTTCATAATTTCACCGAGTTCCCGACACTACAGCCATTAAAGAGCAATTTAGCTGTGAAAGGTGAAACGAAAGAATGCACGAGAAATTTCCGCCGAGATTTACGTCGCTGTAGGATAATCAATTTCGTCCGGACTATACGGAACCCTTTGAGCGAAACAAATGCAAAATTCTGTAGCATGGAAGGAATTCAATAATTCTGTACTCACTCAGGAGTCACAAGGTACAAAGAAAACTCATACGTTAATTATTTTGCAAAAATAATTAATTAAATATTCCGACGAATATTGAGAGTAAAATTTTACTCTGGAGTTAGAATAGATATATATATATGTATATATTGCTGGAACGACAAATTCTTGGTGGTACAAGCGTGTAAAATATACGCTTCGGATGAAGATGAGACGAGATATGTGAAACCGGGTCGAGAGAGTCACTTCAATCGTCGAGCCGCGACGAGTGGATGAGGCAGATGGATAAAAAAAAATGTCGCGGAGAACAAGAAGTGACGTTACACGTATATTGGTCCAGAGCTAATCTTCGGGTCCTCGAACGCACACACGATTTCTATAATGTACTATAGTCCCTCTTGGGCCTTTGGACTTGGCACTCGCAACAGCACTTTCTCTCTCTCTCTCAATTTTTCTGTATATTTGTATATAGGACATTCCACGTTAAATTGACCCGGATGTGACGTTCACCCTTTGGGATTTAATCAATAATTTTGCAAATTGTTGTTACAACTCTAAAAGGCATGCAGTATTTTTTATACATTTTTTTCGCCAGCTCCTATTCAGTAAGGATTGAAAAAAAAAAAGATTTAATCTTTAGTCCGTTAGATAACCATCAGAATTGTGAAATATCAAGATTTTTAAACTACATCCCGGAATTCACCGACGTTCAGTTTTTCCAAGAATTGTTTGAACGAACAAAAAATCGAAAAAAAGATCGAAGCAAACGCCGGCTTACTTTGGCACATAGCTTAAAAATGTTGATATTGGACAGAGGATTGTTCAGATTTTTTTTTTTGATTTTTAAATTATTTTTGGTTGGTGCACATTTTTTTAAATCTTTACTAATATTAACGACTGACTGTGCACCACGGTTTCACGCGCGTTAAATTTCCGTCCCCCGATTCAACGTGCTATCGCCGCTTCTTAGGGTCATAGCATAAAGACATATGATGTAAAGCGTTTCTGAACAAACGAGCTATCTAATGCAAAAAGAATTTTTTAAATCGGATAAGTATTTTCGGAGATTGACGCGTTCAAACAAACAAACTCTCCAGCTTTTTTATAGTATAGTATAGATATTGTTGTATAGTAGTAAGATAGTGAGATTAGGGCCATAGCATGAATTTATATAGCCTAAATCCTTCCGGAATAAACGGGCTATCTAATGCAAAAAGAATTTTTCAAATCGAATTAGTATTTCCTGATATTAGCGCGTTCGAACAAATAGACGGACAAACAAACGAAAAAACTCTCCAGCTTTATTATAGGAGTAAGATTATCGAGACAAATTTAGAGCAAAAAAAGCTGTATGACTTTTAGGTTTGTAATAATATGAAAAATTGTGGACCAGATCCGAAAAGATGAGGTTCAGGACGATTTAACGTAAAATGTCCCATATTAAAAGGGTTTTTTAACGTCTTCCTGCTGCGTCAACGCGGACCGAACAGTAGATCTTCTATTCGTCGTGTGGGTCTCGATTCGTCATTCACGTCAATGAAATATCATTGCCGTCATTTTCTGATATTCGATCCAATTAATTCGCCCGGTTAGAGCTATTGAATTGGTCAGAATGCGAACTCGTCGATTGAAGTGTCCGGAATCGATTCACTGAAGTGTCTGGAACCGAGCCAGACCTCGATTATATACATATCTTTTATTTTTGTTAATTTTTTTATAATAATTCTATTCTATACCCAACGACAATTATACTCCCGTCAATGAATTCAAACAATGAATTTATTGAAATGTTGACAAATACGGTTCTTGTATATCACGAAATTAAGAATTAGTTTATAACAATCAAATTTCAGCTTAGCGAACTAAGCTGTGTGTGATCGAAATAAAATGAAATAACCAAATAAAAAATCATGTCAAAAGTAACAGCAAACCTAAAATTTCCCGCTTTTTTTATGTACTGAAACTTTCATTTTATTTCTATGATTCGGATAAAATAACGTTTGATTAGTGTTCAGTGCATAATTTCCTGTCGACTAAGATCTTGAAATTCCTTGCAATGTCGAAAAAAACGTCCATGTCCGATTATCAATTTTTGCACGTTCTTACATGTCCTTCGACTAGCTTTTTAGGCAATGTTCAAAATTTCTTCCTCTTTGGAAAAAAAACCAAATATCAGAATAAATCAAACGGAGTGTCAAGATTGTTCACGATATTTTCGGAAAAGATAAAAAATTGCTGACTAATTTGATATTTCGAGATTTTCAACGGGTTAGGCCACTCTAGAGGCCGAAAAAATGGGCTTTTTTGGGGATTTTTTTTTCAGACAAACTACAAAATGAATCGAGATTACAAAATAGGGTGTTTATCATAGACATCGGTGACTGTATACAATAATTTTTGTTGAAGCGATTAATTTCAAAATGGCGGCTGTGCAGCATTTTGCGATGACGTCTCCGTTTTTGTTGGCCGGAAATATAACACAGACAATTTTCAACCGATTCACTTGAAATTTTGAATATATCTTTAAAAGTACATTGTCTATGGGAGTGTGTAGGATTTTTTCGATGTATTGGTTTTTGGCCAAATGGCGCACTTCTAAAGTGAAGAGTGAAAAATTTGCTTAAAAAATCGTCAGAAAATTGTTAATAACAAATGAACTATGCAATATAAAAAAAAATCCTACGCACTTCCATAGACAATGTATTTTTAAAGAAATATTCAAAATTTCAAGTGTATCGGTTGAAAATTCTCTGAGTTATGTTTCCGGCCGACAAAAGCGGAGACGTCGTCGCAAAATGCTGCACAGTCGCCATTTTCAAATAAATCGCTTCAAAAAAATTGTTGTATACAGTCTTTGATATGTATGATAAACACCCTATTTTGTAATCTCGATTTATTCTGTAGTTTTTCTGAAAAAAAATTCCCAAAAAAGCCTATTTTTTCGGCCTCTAGAGTGGCGTAACCCCTTAAGAAAGGGACAAAAAAAATAGGCAATTTTTTTTCGACTTTAGCAAAGTTTTAAGGGCATGTTATTCGATGAGAAAATATCCCGCTCGTTACGAGGATAAAGTTTATTACTTAAAAGTTTCAAGAAGTGTTATCGAGCATGTTCGACAAAAAACATAAAACCGTACCATTCTTCAATATTTTAATGATTTTTTTCATTGGATTTTACTCAAAGGAACGAATATTACATTTTTAAATAATTGAGTGATGTCGTAAAATTTTACAAATTTTACTAATGCATTTTCAATATCGGGAAATAGGTTTTTTTTTAACAGCATAAAAAACCAATTTCCAAAAGCAATTTGAAGTGATACGAAAAATGAACAGTGACGCGCACTGTGAGCTTTGCCGGAGGCCGCGAGTTCGCCAATCGTCATCAAATGTTTTTTTTGTACATATAAAAAAAAATGTATACATATACAACTCTATGTAATAGCCTGTTAGAAGATCTCGCTAATTACGAGGTTACGAGGCTCTAAATCATAATGAAAGCAATTACGAGAGCATTTTTCGAGATAAGAACCGTGAATTTTCGCTTGTTTATATATTGCCCTTCAAGTACTCGCGGTAAAATATAAATGATGAAGGCTCGTTTCGCCGGCATGCAGAAGCCCATCGAAACGGGTGCCCGAAGCCTGTGAGTTCACCGATTTAAATTATCCGCGACGATTCTCTTATTACCACTCGCGCGAGTACGAGGTCGATATTAAGCGCGTACCTATCAAGTGTACCATAACAGCCTGAGCCATCCGTGCATGTCTAACGTCAATTCTTTTTTTGTTTTTTTTTTTTTTTTTAATTATTTTCTTCCGCGCATAAACCGTTATATGGCGTTGGACAGTAGGTATGGAATTATGTAGAAATAACATTATAAACGAACTCTTTGATTTTTATCACATTTCGTTTAATCTTCTTTTGCAAACGTACAATATTTAATACGTTCTCCTTTAGCATTTAACATTACTAGTCAATTTATCGATATTACATGTGCTTTATTTTTATTCGTACAACATTATTATAATTCCTCGTGTATTATAGTCACGAGACCGACTTTCCGCGACGGTTTATTGAACGTGTGTGTTAACGAAAAAAAATAAATAAAAATGAAAGATTTGTTTACATTTGACTACGTTTCTCCGTTTAATTTTTCAAATTTGTTATCGTTGTAAAATTTAATTGCTCATTTCATATTTGCCAATGTGCAACATTTTATTTCCGCTATAAAAAATGTTTTCAATAGCAATACTGTGGTTTCAGAGTTTGGTGGAAATAAGCATATCATAAAGGCAAATGGGCACGTCCTTCAATTTTTAATGGGACATTAAAACATTCTCCAACGTCACAGAAAAGGATCGTATCGTACAATTTTTTAAATTCATTATAAAAAGTATTATGACAAGCAGCTTTATGATTTTTCATTACATTCCGATTAATCCTTTGAGTCGCACGGGATTCGTGGCTGAGCAGAATTATTGACGTCTGTCCAACAGATAAGTTTCAACGTTCACGAACAGTAAACTTATTGAAATCTGACCAAGAGATAAGTTTCAAAATTTACGAACTGTCTATCACCGAACATGTCGTCAATTTATCAACGCTCGTATTTTTTATCTCAATTAAACAATATTTATATACGTGATATTAAAGTTATTTGTTTCAAATAAAATATCGTTCGTGGAGTTAAATTTCTGTTATTATTAGAAGAGGAAGGTGTGAATTCGGACTTGATGGTAAAGACGGTCGAAAATGGTGATCCAAATTTCCATCAACTCGTGAACACACTCAATCATTTATTTCAATTCAAATTGAGTTTGTATAACAACAATAAAAGAATAGAAGATATCTACGAGTTCTGTTAAAAAATGATCACGAGTTTTGAATTTCCGCGGCCACGTATTATTTTAATATTAATAAATCTGATTTTCTCTTAAAACTATATACAAATATACAAATATCATGTTCTATAGAAATGCAATTTGCTCCGGGGCAACGGAGAGATTCTGCACACCAGACG
Source organism: Oxytorus armatus (assembly GCA_958009045.1). Classification (NCBI taxonomy): domain Eukaryota; kingdom Metazoa; phylum Arthropoda; class Insecta; order Hymenoptera; family Ichneumonidae; genus Oxytorus; species Oxytorus armatus. The sequence goes on along the minus strand of OY253746.1, from coordinate 13,723,474 downwards.
TCTTAAGGGAAGTGGAGGGTTCGAGCTGTCCTTTAAGCGGGGATGAAAGCATCTCCCGTCGAACGAACCCGCATATCGCACTCTTTTTCATGGCGCAGTATATATATATATATATATTCACATTTACAGGACGTCGAACGATATAGAGTCAGGGATGCAGACCTTTTGGTGCAGCGAGGAGGCTGCGAGGAGGCTGTCGCGTCTCGCGATCTTCAAGACGAAGCTACAACAGCCAGCTCTCGACGTTTTTATCCTCATCCGGTTCACATACGATTTCACTTTGGGTCTGCGAATCCCCCGTCTTCAACCCCCTCTCTGCCATATGTCCTATCGTCGTGCAGCCATAAACTCGATGAACCACCCCCGGTGTCCCCGTGTTCGCCCCTTTCCCGCGTACAACGCTTTTCCATTTGGTACCCCGAGGGTCGCGCTAGAGCTATATACACGAGAGGAGAACGACGCGCCTCGTCTTCCCGTGAATTTTTCAAGCGATAAATCTATCTCATCCTCAACCCTCCGGACCCCCTCCCCTATTGCCAGCTTCGGTTTTGGTGCTCACTATACTATTTTTCTCACTCTATATACATATTTATATGCACGATGCAACGTAATCGCGTCCGCACCACCATTTCGCGTGTCCTGTTCCTTGTGACCATTTCCAACCCTCTCCGCCTTCTGCTCCACTATACCCGCCCGCTCGCTCAATTGCCATATTTTCTCGAGTCGACATCCGGCCTAACCGGGCCGTTAACCCTCTCTGGTGCGAGATTTCACGTTGAAAAAAGCCGAAAAATTGTCCAGAGGGCGGGTTCGCAATGTCCTGCGAGCGAGTATTCTCGAAAAAAGCCTTATGGACTTCGAAACGGAAGCGACGCTTGTAGCTACGATACCGTGATAACGGATACACATACACATATATATATATATAAATATCCAACGATGTGAACTTCCGTTTTATTGGCAATTTCAAAAATTCCAATCGCCAAGGCTTTTGTATCGTATATAATACTGCAGAGTGAGATTGGCAATAGTATGGCCATATTAGGATAATATTTTCTTCATCTCTATCTTTCTGTACATGAAACATTCCGTGACAAGTCAGTCAATCTTGATCTAACGAGTATTTTGCGCTATAGATTCAATCATGATTAAGGTAGTAGTCTGGTAACTTGAGCCGATTTTCATGTCTTTTTTGGAGGGCGTTTTTTTGTAGGAAAATAAAAATGAATCGTTTTGGATATTTAGGATGTTTTTATTTACATATTGAAGATACAAAAAAACATTTTGTTGAAAAAATGTAATAATTTATTATTATTATTATTATTATTATTATTGATCGAAGTTGGCACCTCGAAAAGAAGCGAAACAAAATGGCGGACTTTGGAAAAAAAAGTTTTTTTCCAAAGTCCCCCATTTTGTTATTTATCCATGAAATTTAACTTCAGTAGTTCCGACCAGAATGACATGTCTATAGATTAAGAATTATCAAGAATTTTCGATTTCAGATAACATCAAGAGCCAAAATCACCGGGGCCAGCCACGCGCTTTTTTTTCGAGGTGCCAACTTCGATCAATAATAATAATAATAATAAACTATTAAATTTTGTCAACAAAATTTTTTTTGTATCTTTAATATATAAATAAAAACATCCTAAATATCCAAAACGATTCATTTTTATCTTCCTACAAAAAAACGCCCTCCAAAAAAGACATGAATATCGGCTTAAGTTACCAGACTACTACCTTAAATGGCATTCGTGTCATAACACTCAATTGTGATTGAACAGTATTTTTGGGTGTGTGTTAATGAATCAAAATAAATTTCAAAAATCAAAAATGAACCCGTTGAGCCAGTTAAAAAATGAACATTCATATCCACATACTTGTTAATCTTTATCCAATGAATGAAAACGATTTGTAAATTTGTTTTGGATATGTAGGGTGAATGCATCAGTAAATGGATGGCTTAAGGGAGGAAATAGGGTTAGACGGTTCAAAAAGTCGATTTTTTTTAATTTCATAAATTGTTAGTAAAACTATTGAAAAATATGTTCCCAAAATTAAAAATGAAAATTCCGACTCGTTCTATTGTTATAAGCCATTAAAGTGAGTAGCTCTCCTTCAGGCCCCGAGCGCGCCACGTGTTTCAAACGCGTTTTTCTGAAAACGACTTTTTTTTAACTTGCGTACACGCTAGTTTAAAAAGTTTTCAACCAATCGTTTTGAAAATTGGCAGTTACTTTCTTCATAGTATTGGGCTCTATATGAACCTAAAATCGGAATATTATCACTATTTAAAATAATTTTTTTTTGCAAATAAAGTTGTAAAAATGGCAAAAAATCATGCTTTTTTGTTTTGACCCCTGTGAAAAATTCAATTTTCAATTTTTTTGATAGTATTTAGGTTCATATATAAGAGAGACATATAATAAAAATAAATTTCGTTTGATTTCAGATGAAAATTGCGGCTTCCAGAATGTACGCAAAATGCTGAGTCTGATTGTGACCTGCAATATGGGGTCGCTAATATTTTCGGTGTTTTTCACGGAAATTCTTCAAAAAATTTATATTATATACTTAAATATATGTATAAAATATTCTCAAAGTTTCAATAAATTATATTCATTTTTTATACTATGAAAAAATTCATGAAAATCATTGAGAAAACGCTGTCCTAACCCTATTTCTTCCCTTAAGGCCCTATATACGCGAAAAATTTCAACGTTTTCATTTTTTTTTTTTTTTGATTCCATTAACATGAACGGTTAGGAATATTCTAAGCTTTACAGAATTGAATAATTCCAAAAATTGCTATTAAATAAGATAATAGATACCGCGCGGCGCGCTCGACCGCCAACTTTCAAAGGCGCTTTTCCACGATTCACTTTTTTGAACCTCGTGAAAGTTCTAACTCTTGAACGAACGTTCAGATCGCTTCGAAATTTTTACAACATATTCTTAGTATCATCACCTATCGCGTGAACCGTAGAATCAAAAATTTCAATGACACAAAAAAATTTTTTAAATAAAATACCGACAGAAAATTGAGTAAAAAAATTTTAAGTTTCGAATTTTTATTGTAATAATTTTTTTCATAATATTGTTGGTTCACACTGAAGATACATTCATTATGCAATTATAAATATGTTCATTTTTTTTTTCAGACACCCATATCCATGCCGAGAACTTTCACCATCAACGGGCGCGCAAAAAGAAATACATTGCTTTATTATGTTATATCTCCGCCATTTGTGAATATTTTTGGATTTTTTTTTTACATATACTTAACCATGTGCATAAATGATCTGTAAAAAAAATGTTGTCAATATTTGCGTCATTTGTTTTTAACCGCGTCTAGAAAAGTACCTTCGAAAGTCAGCGAAATCGCGTATATAAGGCCTTAAGAAACACTAGCAGCGAAAGGGTTCCCATGTTCAAACCGTAAATGCAACGTGTCCCATTTACGCGAGGCTGTCCATTAACCGTTAAAGTTACCCTATGTCATTTGTCCAATCATTCTCGAATTACCGTCGCTGGTCCATCGATTTTTCTCTCTTTTCCCCATTCTTCAAGGCGTTAACAGCAAATAAACCATCGGCGTCAGCTCGAAGCATTTGAAACGCGTCAGTCTCGTTTCTCGTCATTTGGGACTTTAAAATTATGTCCACTTCAATCCCAACTTCAAAGCAAATAAACGGTTAAGTCACGGTCACACTAACGGTAATCCAGATCATTGACCGGGTACGTTGACGGGAAGCAGTGTTGAATGCCAATATTTGATCGGTGTTTTGGGTTAGTTCAGCGTGACTAAGAAGTGATTCGCTTTGAAGAGAAACGGCGCAGACACATTTGATTTAATCCGATGCTCCGTACCGAATAGGACGACGAACTGGCGTATTTTAGGAATCAGGAAGTTGCAGTTGCGAGAACTTATGAACAATCGATTTTTTCCTTAAATTCAAAAATCGATTCTATGAAGGGATATCGTAGGGGAGAGTGGAACTTGTGCCATGATGCTTCATGTAACCAGGGCGAGTTTCTATTATTGTCGTTCACTGGAACGGTCGGTTCTCCATTTCATTTTTTGACTTCACAATGTGATTCGATTTTTTAATTAGTAACTCAACGTCACTGTTCATTTACGGATGTCTGATTTGACATGAAATACGTCATTGTGTAGTAACAGAAGAACAGAGCATAGGGATGGCTGCAAAGTCTGTCAGAAACGAAATTTCAAAACGTTAAAGAGGCATAGAAAAACGACGACGAGCTGTTTACCTGGTTCATCGACAGATCGTAATATACCATAACGATCTTTCGACGAAGATCTCTTCTTATAGGACTTTTCATTCCGGAAACACAGAGAAAGAGATAGATAGATATATAACGCCATATCAAAATCATCAACGTCGTTTGTTTCTACCGGTGTCTTAATACACCGTGCTCCGGAGAACCTAGAACGTCGCGATAAACATTTGTCTCTCCAATTGTCTAGAGACGTGTGTGGTGGATATAATGCCGGAACAGACTCTTGCGTCTTGCCCTGTACTGTCAGGCAAACCCCCTCAGGGGCTTTATCTCTATTCGGCTCTGCGGTCTCGTCCGTGTGTTTCATGCTGTTGCAAGGAAACAACAAAAGGACTTTCACGGGAGTCTTCGTCGTTTTCATTGCAGTTTCCACATGACGCATCATCGTCCAATCTCACAGTTGACGAAGTACCCCGACCGAAACTACAATTGTACGTAATTGCAAATTGTTAGAAATTACATGTATATAATATGCAGAAACGTGCAATAAGTTGTAATTACGAATAATAATTTTGATACCCGGTATTTTGAAATGTATAACAATACTAAGAGAGGTCAAGGTAAAAATAAGTGTGTTGTTTAAAGTTACACATTTTTTAATTCAGTATTAACACACGCTATTTTACGCACGTTTCGTCTTTTTCATATATCTTCTATAAGGCATTTAAGGGGGGAAAGAGAGTCAGACGGTTAAAAAAATCGTTTTTTTTTATTTCATAAATTGTTAGTAAAACTATTGAAAAATATGTTCCCAAAATTTTAAATGAAAATTCAGACTCGTTCTATTGTTATAAGCCATTAAGGGGGGAAATAGGGTTAGGACAGCGTTTTCTCAATGATTTTCATGAATTTTTTTATAGTATAAAAAATCAATATAATTTATTGAAATTTTGAGAATATTTTATACATATATTTAAGTATATACTATAAAATTTTTGAAGAATCTCCTTGAAAAACACCGAAAAAAATTTATGACTGCCTTGACTTTGTTTTTCTTGGTACTATTTCTTCAAACGCGTTTTTCTGAAACCGACTTTTTTTTAACTTGCGTACACGCTAGATTGAAAAGTTTTCAACCAATCGTTTTGAAAGTTGGCAGTTACTTTCTTCATAGTATTACGCTCTATATGAACCTAAAATCGGAATATTATCATTATTTAAAATAATTTTTTTTTTGCAAATAAAGTTGTAAAAAATGCCAAAAAATCATGCTTTTTTGTTTTGACCCCTGTAAAAAATTCAATTTTCTATCTTTTTGATAGCATTTAGGTTCATATAGAAGAGAGGCATATAATAAAAGTAAATTCCAACCTCGTTTGATTTCAGATGAAAATTGCGGCTTCCAGAATGTCTGATTGTGACCTGCAATATGGGGTCGTTAATATCTTCGGTGTTTTTCAAGGAAATTCTTCAAAAATTTTATAGTATACACTTAAATATATGTATAAAATATTCTCAAAGTTTCAATAAATTATGATCATTTTTTATGCTATAAAAAAATTCATGAAAATCATTAAGAAAACGCTGTCCTAACCCTATTTCCCCCCTTAAGGCAAGACTAAATAATGCCCACATTCCCACTTCAAAATGTTCAACACGTTTTTCTTGGAAATGCCTCAATGATATGTAACGAATTTTTGCTAGTCGTTGCAGAAGAATAGCACGAATACGACCTCACTTTTTTTTCGTCGAAAGTCAGTCGGGATTTTTTTTTTTTTTTTTAAATCAGCATTAGCGGTGAAATAAAAATATATTGAAAGTATTGAGTCGACACTCTTACCGCTCGGGAATTTTTCTCTGTGCCATTTGATACACAAGACCTCGAAGTAACTTCACGAATTTTAATGAAATTTCTTCAGAAAATTTTGTTCGACAAACAGGTAGTTTGAAGTTTAGTGATAAAACGGTGTGCAAAAATGATTGAAACTCCCATAATTTTAAACATATATTAATAATGATAATAAAATATTGTACTTAATCAAAATAACAGTATGTATATCACACTTTAATTAGAATTTTTCCAATTTTCAATACATTGCAAATTTTTTCAGATATAACGATTTTTACATCGCTTCCCGCTTTGACGCGCATTGCATGTTTCTCAGCCCTATCGACATTAGCGTATAGCTTTTAAATGACTCTATGAAACATTACGAAATTTATACGACGTCAGAGGGGTTGATAAGTCTGCTTAACATGTTTTTCTCACAATCCTTCATCGATGATACACTGTTATTCATTTGTGGAAAGGTCCTGCGATATTGGTCGTTTTTCAAAGGGTTAAACCCGGACAGTTGAGTCGATTCAAGCATTTGCCTATTGTGCATCGATATAAAGTGGTTACGAGCATTTATTTGCGGTGCGAATCAAAAAGAAATGCATTCGACGGGCTGACTCCCATAATGGAGTGCGAACCGATCGAAGATCTCGCGAACAGATAGTTGCGTGTACATAAATCGACTGCTAACAAACAAAAGGACATCAAAGACGTTATTTCACATTTAAATCATTGGCGTTAAGCCCCTTTGCCTTCGCTGACAATCGTTTTACATGCATGGGAGAGATCTAAGGCGAGAGAAGTAACGCGAGATCTCGACAGGCCGAACACGTAAAGCCGCGACTGTCAGGTTCGATAGGCTGTGGTGTGTTCGCTCACCAATGCCGATAGCGCATCGGTTAGTTCAACTCCCGCACCCGTAACATATATCTATGTACGTCTAACTTCTGCAGAGAATTATATGTTTATGTATTACAACGACAAGGGTACGAGTCCTCCGTCCGTTATATTTCTCTAAGCCGCATACGCAAATTTTTTGTTCTTTTTTAACACTCATTGGCACAGTTCTATCGGGTTACCGTGGTCGGACAAGGGCCACAAAACGATATACATATACTCCTTCAGTCTTTGACTTCCTTGTACTGTTACTAAGTTTCTAACTGTCCTGAATGTTATACGATTCCATCCGCATACCTTCTTACTCGAGCAATAAGTTTAGAATGAAAATTCCTTATAAAGGCGACTTTACACAACTGGATTTATTTCAATGGAAATTAATTAAATGACGATCGATTTTTGAGTTTATTGAACTTTGGCAAAGGGTTTAATACATTGATTTTGTTCGATTTCACTATTTTATGTCCCACCTTTTCTTCAATGAATCTCATTCATTTTTGTTCAATTCAATGAACAAAAATGTGGGATGTAAAAAAGCGAAATCGTGCAGCTAATGAAATTACTAAAAACCAGAGTGATCATTGCACTAATCTCTAGGTCACTAATTTTCTCTCCTTTTGAAAGAATTGCCAATAGAATATTTTTTTAATTCATCTTTGTTTGAAAAACAATCCATTTTCAATGGGTGCGACGAAAATGGTCTTGGCGCAGTGTCTCTCAAACGAAATCATTAATCAATTAATGTTCCACGCTATTGAGCGCAGGAAAAAAATATTAATTATCCTGTACAACGATGGAAAAAAAGAATCGGGCATATTTAAAAATGTACGATTGCAAAAGGTTTACTAAATTAATTTTGTACAATACAATCGAATGGTATCTGTTACCGTTCTATTTCGCTTTTTCACGTCCCACCTTTTCTTCATTGAACCTCATTCATTTTTGTTCAATTCAATGAACAAAAATGTGGGACGTAAAAAAGCGAAATCGTGCAGCTAATGAAATTACTAAATACCAGAGTGATCATTGCACTGTCTAGGTCACTAATTTTCCCTCCTTTTGAACGAATTGCCAATAGGATATTTTTTTAATTCATCTTTGTTTGAAAACAATCGATTTTCAATGGGGGCGACGAAAATGGTCTTGGTGCAGTGTCTCTCGAACGAAATCATTAATCAATTAATGTTCCACGCTATTGAGCGCAGAAAAAATTTATTAATTATCCTGTACAACGACCGAAAAAAAAATCGGGCATATTTTTAAATGTACGATTGCAAAAGGTTTACTAAATTAATGTTGTACAATACAATCGAACGGTATCTGTTACCGTTCGATTCCGCTTTTTCACGTCCCACATTTTGTTCATTGAATCTCATTAATTTTTCTTCATTGTAATAAACAAAAATGTGGGATGTAAAAAAGCGAAGTCGTGCAGCTAATGAAATTACTAAATACCAGAGTGATCATTGCACTGTCTAGGTCACTAATTTTCCCTCCTTTTGAAAGAATTGCCAATAGAATATTTTTTTAATTCATCTTTGTTTGAAAAACAATCAATTTTCAATGGGGGCGACGAAAATGGTCTTGGTGCAGTGTCTCTCGAACGAAATCATTAATCAATTAATGTTCCACGCTCTTGAGCGCAGAAAAAAAATGATTAATTATCCTGTACAATGATCGAAAAAAAAAAGAATCCGGCATATTTTAAAACGTACGATTGCAATTAAATTATTCCTATCGCGGTGTCCTTGTACGATCGCGAGCTCGTTCCACTAATACCGAAATGTCCATCCAGGCCAGAAGTTCCGCTGAGGTACAAGTGGTAATCCGCACGTACCAGCGAGAATCAATTAATGCTCGAACATCAATTAAAATCTCTTTGGCACTCGGCTCCTCTCAGTCTCTTGTTCGACCAGCCGCAGTTTCCGTGCTGTTTAAATTTTCATTGTTTTTTTTTCTCCTGTTTTATCTTCCACCCGCATTTTCCATTCATCTCGCGGGAACGCTATGTTGCCTGTTTTAATTTCGAGACTCTTAATTAATAGCCGTTGATGCGAAAGGTGCGCGCCAAAGCTCTACCATATCCCTTACTATATATGCATATATATATATATTTGTATGTGTATGTATATATAGAGGAAACACGTGATGCATGAGCGCAGAGCTCGGCAGCCTCCGGGCGCCGGAAGGAATTCAATTTGTCGAGAGCGTATCGAATCGATCTCCCGAGCGATTCTCGCTGCCTCCGAGAGCATGTACTCCCTCTCTCTCACTCTCTCTCTCTCTCTCTCTCTCTTCAAGTGCGGAAGGCCAGCTACTATATGCAAGAACGTTATTTGCCCAAGCCCAAGGGATAATCACTTTGGCCTGAGCGCAATGTAGCTATATTTTCCCCCCTCGTGTCGATTGCCAATCGATAAAATCATCGAATTTCTAGCTTAGGTTCACCAGCGACAATTAATCGAACAATCGGTCACACAATCAGATACAATATAATTCAAATATATATTTTATATGCCTCCAAAAATACTTTCATAACGTTCAATGATTTACGAGACGAAATTTCGATCGGAAGCGTTACAATTTTTATTTTCCTCAATTGAAATTAAACAATTAAACAATTTCATTCGTTATATTCAACAACAAGTTTACCAACATAAAATAATTTTCTCAAAGATCAATAATGTTGTTGAGAAAAACGTGTGAATGTGGCTGCGAACGAGAAAAGAGCAGCACTAAAAGGAATGGAAGTGCTTCTTTAGTTTTTCGAACAAATCCCAAAAGAAATGAAGAATAAGGGCTTCCTTAGTTTCCTAAACGTAACCCAGAGAAAAATAAAGAAGATATGCTTCCTCTATTTTCCAAACGAATCCATGAACAAACCGCGGAAGTCCTTCCACTTCGTTTCATTTTATCGCGACCATTTTTCTAATTAAACGACACGGAAAAATTCCTCGAAATAAATTATTCTGCTTCGTACGAAATATCCCAATATACGATACAATCGAATTTTATTCACGATGTTGCTTTCCAATAATTAATGTATCTTCCATAACGATTTAATAACAAAAAACATATTGCTCTCATCAGACTATACGAAAACTGATTTACTCTCGTTCAATAACTCCGTTAGTGTGCCCGTTCATTGTACGATGATTATTGTATAACGGGGTAAAAAAAAAAAAAAAAGAAAATTCGAATTACGTACCGCTTTTATTGCATTTTCATCCCTTTGTCAACGCTTTTATTCCCCCAGCGACAAGTTCCATTCGCTGATCGATTTTATATTTAGTCCTGCGGAATTTTAATGGCTGCCTCTGTGACCCCGTATATATATATATACGGTCCAACGGAATAATTCCTCAAAGCTTATACCCCTCAAACAATTTACAATCCAGTATAAATTGCCTCCGCAACTCCCCGTCCATTTCCCGGTCACGTGTACTGTAATATACCACTTGTTCTATATGCATGTACTAAACCAATATGAATGGTACAGCTATAACATGTTGACGTCGGGGGGGGCGGCTTACAATCGTGAATCGTGAGTTTAGTTGGAAGGAGACACCATTATTATTATTACTCTCGAAATATAACTGAAACTCCGTGTGAGAGCGTGAAAAGGGGCGGGTGGGAGTGAGGTAGAGTTTGAGGTGGCGGAAGGTATTGCAATAACAGCCGCGAAATTGGCAGAGTTCGCGGAGCGATTTGCCCAACCGTGAGTGTTGGGGTCTTCTCGTCGGTCAGTGGTCTCTCTGGGTATTGCATCGTGAAAGAGCAGCGAGTGAGAGAGTGGAAAATTCAGGGGACCCCTCGAGCTTTAACCGGTATATATGAATAGGCGTCGTACTCGTTTCAGCTTTTGACGTTCGACTCCGCGCGCGCTTTCTCGATAATTTCTCAAGAAACCTCTGGCTTATATGTATATATATATATATATATATATATACAATACATATCAAACCAACAAATGCCTGTAGAAATTACTCAAGTGGCCAAGGGAAGAGTGTGAAAGAGAAGAAGGAAATGCCAACTCCCCAATGTCATAAAACGACGTCGTAAACGACCATGCGGCTTGAATTGCGCGATGAAAAAAGCTCCGGTTTCGCGAAACACCTCATCCATAAGATTGACCATACGAGGAGTCGGAACGAGAAACCAGAAACGGAAATACGATTAAACTAACAAAAAAATCGTCCTATGTGTCAAATCAAATCGACTCCATCGGGAAGGAATCTGTTTTCATCTTGGGGCCTCAAATTCACTACTTTGGCGAAAACGCAAAATATCCGTCACGTACATTTCCCTTGAGGGGGGAAATAGGGTTAGGACAGCGGTTTCTCAATGATTTTCGTGAATTTTTTTATAGTATAAAAAATGAATAGAATTTATTGAAACTTTGAGAATATTTTATACATATATTTATATATATACTATAAAATTTTTGAAGAATTTCCTTGAAAAACACCGAAAATATTAGCGACCCCATATTGCAGGTCACAATCAGACTCAGCATTTTGCGTACATTCTGGAAGCCGCAATTTTCATTTGACATCAAACGAGGTTGGAATTTACTTTTATTATATGTCTCTCTTCTATATGAACCTAAATGCTATCAAAAAAATAGAAAATTGAATTTTTTACAGGGGTCAAAACAAAAAAGCATGATTTTTTGCCATTTTTTACAATTTTATTTGGAAAAAAAAATTATTTTAAATGATGATACTTTTCCGATTTTAGGTTCATATAGAGCGCAATACTATGAAGAAAGTAACTGCCAATTTTGAAAACGATTGGTTGAAAACTTTTCGAACTAGCGTGTACGCAAGTTAAAAAAAAGTCGTTTTCAGAAAAACGCGTTTGAAACACGTGGCGCGCTCGGGACCTGAAGGAGAGCTACTCACTTTAATGGCTTATAACAATAGAACGCGTCGGAATTTTCATTTAAAATTTTGGGAACATATTTTTCAATAGTTTTACTAACAATTTGTGAAATAAAAAAAAATCGATTTGTTGGACCGTCTAACCCTATTTCCCCCCTTAAGTCAAAATTATTATCGTTTTAATACGACGCACGTTTTATTATTAACTCGTAACTGTGCACTTAAGCCGATCATCCTTGCATCAAAAATGCAAAATGGAATTATGATGTATATTGAAGTAGGGGAAAAAACGATTTTCTCACCCTAAATAGAATTATCCTTTCTCGTAATTTTTTTTTATGAGCTAAGTGTCACGTTCCCGATGCAAATAGAAATTTTTCGGAATTAGTGAAGCACATAAAGTCGATTGAATTCTTCGGAGGGAAAAAAGCTGTGCATGCTTCCGTAAAAATGTTCACCGTGATTCAGATATTTTGGGAAGAGTGTGATTTTTGTACTTTCGCGGTTCATATATATATTTTTTTTCGATTGAACTGACAAAAAGTTCGCAAGAATAACGAAGCTTTTAGCACAAACGTTTTTGCCGTTACTTTGCCACCATACCCATCGATCAATCAATATTCCAAAGATCGTTATTTGCCCTTCGTACAAAGCGGCTTAAAATGGCGAATCATATATTTGTTTTTACCCCTTTTATTCATACTTCCTTTTCGATATGCAGTTCCACATTGGAAAAAGCGGCTTAAACCTACGAAGCTACCGTTTTTTTTTACACTAATCCTTCCTTTTGGGGTTGATGTTGTTTTTTTTTGTTTATTTAAAAAGCTGGCTGTTGAATTTTTTTGGGTAAAAGCTGCTTAAAACTGCAAGGATATTTTCTTTCACTTCTCCCTGCATTGCGTCGCTTTTTGTTTTCATTCGGAGAGATTAAAAGTGTGCTTAATTGATATATACGAGTCAATGATAGCGCGAGCACAAAAACATCAACAACAACAAAAAAAACTAAAACATACAACCGAAGTGTTTCGTAATGGTGCAGGACCCACAAAATGTGAGCTCGAACGAGAGCGTTTATTTCCCTGTTGGGGATATATACTCTCGCGAGCTTGTAAATCCAAACGTTTCTATTATTTATGAGTTAATTAGGTGGGGCACCCGGCTACTAAACCGGCCACGCGAAAATCCTTGTGGATTTGCCCGAGCAGCTTTTCAACTGTTCAACGTTACTAGTGTGTGTGTATATATACCTATTACATTACAGTTCTACGTGCAAGCAAATATATATTCTCTTTTTCTCTCACTCTCTCTCTCTATCCGTATATTACAACGTCTATGTGTGTACCTATTTTACTAGCTGGTTAACAACCAGACATCTGCTGGCAGAAAGGATTAGCAAGATATAACCGTCGACACACGCACACACACATGGACATCCACACTTTGGAAAACATCTGTGTACCTGATGATCATAAATTTTAAGCTACAAAATTATTTCTCCATTTTCCGTTTCCGGAAAATTAGTTAACTAATTAAACCACTTGCACTTTGACTTATCAGAATAACTTGACTAACGTTTCGAGAATTCGTCGGAATAAGGATTATCCGTACTGATCCATTTACTTTTAATGATAACAAAGTTCCAGTCGGGTCTCTCAAGTCCTCGAACAGTTCAACGGATTACGCGATGACTTTTATGAGGGTTAAAATTATTTTTTTTAAATTATTTAATTGAACGAAAAAAAAAAGTACGACAGACGACATTCTCTTTGTTTCCTCATAGAGAAAGCGTTGTTTTCCGGAAAATAACATTTCGAATTTTCAATGTCACTGTGTTTAAATTCGGCAAAAAACCATCGGAAAATCATATATTGAAAATATATCCGTGTGTATGTACGCAAAAGTTTGCAACCCCTGTGGTATCTTAGAATTGTTTAGGTCGAATCCAATATAAAAAAAAAAGCAAATTAAAAACTTGTATATTGCTTCCTCATTATCTATCTCGATCACAAAGCGTCCTCTATGAGAAAACCGAAATTGCAGAACTAATTTGCTCGTGGAAGAGGATTTGTGAGGATGATAAAAGAATGAGGAAGCAATGTCCAAGTTTATAAATTGCATCTTTTTTTTTTTAATGGATTCGATCTAAATCTTTTTGGATTTTTTATAATAATCATTATAGATTATTTCTGAATACATTGTTTTATCCATTTAAAAAAAAATAAAGTATCGTTCGTAGTCTTAAATTTATATTTTTTTATTCATCAAATCGAGCGACGAAATTTTCGTAGTTCCGTCGTCTACTCAAGCGACGATAATTAGTCACCCGACATATTTTTCCAACTGTATAACTGTTTCTAAAATAACATCGGGCACTCGTGCGTGAATTTATAAAAATTTCACGCAATCATCAAAATACACGTAGCAAAGAAAATTTATTATGTTCTCACGCGAATTTATGGACACACATTGACAATATCCTAAATCCTCTGTCGAGCCACATACGATAATTTCGTCTCGAGGGACTCACAAAAGTGGAAGAAAATAGAACGAGACGTAAAAATAAAGTAAAAAAAATGCTTGACGGATCTTCCGAGTAAACGTCGGAGTCCATAATACTTTTGAGCCCTGCTGCGACAGTGTATTCTTAAGCATACGAGAACATTACAACTTCCTCTCTCGCTGGAGCCGACACGCACTGGATCTTTTGCTACACCATAGATATGATATTTCCGTGATTTAATTGGAAACATTTTTTTTTTTGGCTGACCGATAAACTGACGTGGGAATTTCGATGTATACGTGCATATAAATACATATTTATATACATATCGACTGCTAATAAGTAAAAGAACATAATTTTCGTTACTTTTCTATGAAAACCCGTCTTCTACTATGTTATTTTTAATACTCGATATATATAAGTAATTCCATGTAAAATTAACCATCAATAATTCAATAGTTCAAGCTTAGATAAGTAAAGATAAATAAAGTTGTAAGATTACGAAGTATCGAGGCCTAGTACTTTTTTTTTACAACATGTTCCGCCACATTCCGGCCACCTTTTGTCAATTTCAAGCAATTCCATCGACTATATATATAAGCATTAGAAAGATCAACTTCATGAGTCCCGAAAATATCATCCAGGGCGTTTTCTTTTAAGCCAGCGTTTAAATCTTAGACATACATATATGCACGCTTTCGGTAAAATGAGTCAATTAAGGGAGGAAATAGGGTTAGACAGGTTTATTGGCAGTTACTTTCTTCATAGTATTGCGCTCTATATGAACCTAAATTTGGAATATTATCATTATTTAAAATTATTATTTTTTGGCAAATAAAGTTGTAAAAAATGGCAAAAAATCATGCTTTTTTGTTTTGACCCCTGTAAAAAATTTAATTTTCTCTTTTTTTGATAGCATTCAGGTTCATATAGAAGAGAGACATATAATAAAAGTAAATTCCAACCTTGTTTGATTTCAGATGAAAATTGCGGCTTCCAGAATGTACGCAAAATGCTGAGTCTGATTGTGACCTGCAATATGGGGTTGCTAATATCTTCGGTGTTTTTCAAGGAAATTCTTCAAAAATTTTATAGTATATACTTAAATATATGTATAAAATATTCTCAAAGTTTCAATAAATTATATTCATTTTTTATACTATAAAAAAATTCATGAAAATCATTGAGAAAACGCTGTCCTAACCCTATTTCCCCCCTTAAGGCCTCACATACCCCTACAATTTAGAAAAAACCGATTTTTTTTTAAATCTTTTATTCTTTATACTTTTAAGAATTAAAAAACAAAAAACTTTTATGAAAATTCCACTCAATTACAAAGTTACAGCAATAAATGTAGACTAGCCGTAAGTACACGTTGTACCTACCAGAAACTTTTCCTTTTTTTAAATCTTGATAATTATTTTCTCTATACTCTGACCAGAGGTTTTTCTGATTTTATGGTTGGACAATTTTTTATAAATTATTAAACTCTTTTTTTTTAAATTGCATACTAAAGTTTGAAATGCTGTAATTCATTTATTTAAAAAAAATAAATAAATTCCCTCCGTCAGACTATTACCACTACATTATTTTAGTAAATTCATTTTTATTTCTGCAGATTGGATAATTTTTGATGAAGTTATGATGTCGACAAGGAGACGTCATGGTTTTCATCAGTAGTCCATTTATACCCGTAAAAAATAATGTCAATATTAAAGAAAACATTTTTTATATTTTTTTTCTTATAATTGAAAAGTTAATAAAAAATGTGAAATCAACAATTTAATTTTTTTTTCACGATATAACGTTGATAATAATTTTCCAAATTTACTCGGTTTTTAGCGCGCGCAGCGGTATATGAGCCCTTAATGAGAAATATAGTTTTTCACCGTGTACGCATGTTTCGAGAGAGTGTAATTACCGCGTTTAATTATTAATGACATATTCAGCACGGAATGCCCGATATGTGTTATCGATAACCGAGCGATCGAGTGCGAAGAAGAAGAAAAAAAGAACGACGCAAACGAATGCACATGAACAGCCAGGCTCGCTCGTCTCGACACTTGAAATCGTGAACCCGAGATTTCGTGAAAGCGGGTAACCATGAATTTCGCGTCAAAAGCCACGAAACCCCCATCTGCGGTTATCACACCGTCATCGCGTGGAATTTTCGAGGAACTCAAAGATGTACAATGCGGTAACGTAAAACGATGAAAACGAAGAAAAAATAAATCAATGGCATTACGAAGGGGATACGTGAGAATTTGGCAAAAGAAATTGGAATACGAAAGATGGAATGGTGTGGAAAAAAAACGTGATTGCCGGTGAGTTTTGAGGTGTCGAAACTGAGACGATGGACATTGCGTGTTTGTCGTACACACTCGCTCTGTTCTGACTCGATGCGCCATTCCATCCAGCGCCGCATTGACACATTAAATTTACCATCTTCTTGTGCGCGATATCTCTCGTTTCTTCTTTTCTTTTTTTTTTTTGTCGTTCTCCACGACGCCCCCGAGGGACACAAACAGCACATCGGGCGTCGTGCAACCCCCGAGGTAGACGCCACTAATAGCGACAAGTTACTTCTGTCATAGCGGAGGGTAAGAACTATTAAAACCTATAAAAGCAAACTCTCGCGACAACGAATAAGAGGGAGAAAAAGAGAGATATTCTCTCCCTCTCTTTCTCTCTCTGCAGATGGAACACACTATATTTAGTCGTATGGTGTGCACTCTCCGCAACGGTTCTTCCCGAGATGCACATACACTCGCGCGCGGAAACGATGCATCCGTATGTACACGGGCGTCTCGACGCTCTCGACGAAGCACGAAGAGGAGGGACGAACGAAAAAAAAAAAAGAAAAAAGACGACGAAGAAGAATTCAGTGAAATAAAAGAAACGAACGAAACTGTCGGGTAAAAAGGATGAGAAAGAGAGGAACAAAAAGTAAACGGGAGAAGAAACGAAAGTTTCGAGAGCGAGACAAGTGTGAGGGTGTGGCGAGAAAGAGGATCAAGAGAAGTAAGCCGACAGTGCGGTCCCGCCGGCACGTTTCAATTGTAATTATGCAATCGGATTGTTCAACATTTTTATTTACGATTTTCGTTCTTTTTAATCTTTATTCGCCAGCATATACGGAAAACTGAATTGTCCACGATAGATTAATGAAAAATATTAACGGGGGAAATAGGGTTAGGACAGCGTTTTCTCAATGATTTTCATGCATTTTTTTGTAGTATAAAAAATGAATATAATTTATTGAAACTTTGAGAATATTTTATACATATATTTAAGTATATACTATAAAATTTTTATACATATATTTAAGTATATACTATAAAATATTAGCGACCCCATATTGCAGGTCACAATCAGACTCAGCATTTTGCGTACATTCTGGAAGCCGCAATTTTCATCTCAAATCAAACGAGGTTGGAATTTACTTTTGTTATATGTCTCTCTTCTATATGAACCTGAATGCTATTAGAAAAATAGAAAATTGAATTTTTTACAGGGGTCAAAACAAAAAAGCATGATTTTTTGACTTTTTTTACAACTTTATTTGCAAAAAAAAAATTATTTCAAATAATGATAATATTCCGATTTTAGGTTCATATTGAGCGCAATACTATGAAGAAAGTAACTGCCAATTTTCAAAACGATTGGTTGAAAACTTTTCAAACTAGCGTGTACGCAAGTTCAAAAAAGTCGTTTTCAGAAAAACGCGTTTGAAAAAATAGTACCAAGAAAAACAAGCAATATGGGGTCGCTAATATTTTATAGTATATACTTAAATATATGTATAAAAATTGTTTAGTATATACTTAAATATATGTATAAAATATTCTCAAAGTTTCAATAAATTATATTCATTTTTTATACTATAAAAAAATTCATGAAAATCATTGAGAAAACGCTGTCCCAACCCTATTTCCTCCCTTAATGGCTAATAACAATAGAACGAGTCGGAATTTTCATTTAAAATTTTGGGAACATATTTTTCAATAGTTTTACTAACAATTCATGAAATTTAAAAAAAATCGATTTTTTGAACCGTCTAACCCTATTTGCCCCTTTAAGTCTCGCAGACATTCAAAATACGATCATGATCAATCACAGAAACTAATTGACACTCACGCATACTTATAGCCACTCAAAACATTCACCGTCAATCATAAAAGCTTATAATCATTTGCCAACACTTATAGACAACTAGCAAAATCCGGCAGACGTTGTCCTACCTGTTTTGTTATTATTGAAGATTGAGGACACTAAAAGTTACATATTATTCTGTTTTGTCGTCGATATGACGGCGATTTACAACAAAGTCGATAACGCGAAAATATTCTCCGTGCTCAAATACCTATGTATACCAAATTTCATAGCGATCTGTTGAACGGTATAGAAGTTGATGTGCTGCAGTGCCATTTAGAAGCGAGTTACAACAAATTCGATAGCCTAAAAACCCTAATACCCTAAATAATCGCACCACCGAAAACACAAATAATAATAATTTAAAAAGCATCAAATAGTCGTAAGACAAATAATTGTTAATCACCGAGGATCTCAGCACACATGTATGATCAAAAAAAGCCAAAGGCAAGCTGTAACCGAATGTTAACGAAACAACTTTGAATAAAATTACACTTACTACGACTACTAAAAATCTTCTCCGTGAAAAAATACATATACGAGGTCTGATCAAAAAGTATCGCGAATTTTGAATTTCCGCGGGCTACGTATATTCGATTTTCGATTTTTTTGTGGCGTTAGGTTGGTACTCATGTCCCTCACTTATGCTGAAAAAATCGGCCATTTTGAATGTTTAGTTAATTGTTGACAGCTGTTTTGGTTAGAACTGTTTTGGCTTGTCTTCGATTTTCGCCTATTCCAAAAAATGGATCAAAGAATTTGTATCAAATTTTGTGTGAAAAACAAAATTAAGTGCGCGGACGCATTCCGAATGTTGACTGTGGCATATGGTGTAGCTACCTTGGATCAAAGCAACGTTTATCGGTGGTACAAAATGTTCTCAGAGGGCCGAGAAGATGCGAACAACGAAATGCGTTCCGGACGCCCGAGCACATCAACAACAGACGAAAACATTGATGAAATGAAGAAAATAATATTGGCCAATCGTCGAATCGCCGTTAGAGAAGTTGCTGAGGAACTAAACATATCGATTGGCTCGTGCTATTCGATTTTTACCAATGATTTGGGCATGAGACGGGTCGCCGCGAAATTCGTGCCAAAATTGCTCAATTTCGAAGAAAAACAGTGTCGCGTTAACATTGCTGAGGAGCTGTTGGACTCGGCCCGCGACGACCCAAATTTGCTCCAGAGGGTCATAACTGGTGACGAATCATGGGTTTATGGTTATGACGTGGAAACCAAAGCTCAATCATCGCAATGGAAGCTGCTTTTTTGGAATAGACAAAAATCGAAGAGAAGCCAAAACACGTCTAACCAAAACAGCTGTCAACAATTAACTAAACATTCAAAATGGCCGATTTTTTCAGCATAAGTGAGGGACATGAGTACCAACCTAACGCCACAAAAAAATCGAAAATCGAATATACGTAGCCCGCGGAAATTCAAAATTCGCGATACTTTTTTAACAGACCTCGGATGTGCCAACTTTCATGGTGATCGGTCAAACGGTATCAAAGTCTATTAAGCTCAAACAGATATACCAACATTCATTTTTATATATATATAGTAGAAAATTTATTACTACAATCTATTGTATTAACCAATTAAACAATTAACAGGTTATTTTAGCTCGAACACTTTTCCCTTTCGTACAATATTTTTCAGGACAACGAAGAAACTAAACGTGAACATTTTACTTTTCCTTTTTTTTGGAATTTCACGTGTTCGGGCTTTAGACAAAATATTGTCATTCTACAAGATGGGGGGAAAATGTCCGATCCGCTAAAAAAATTTTGATCGTCATCAAATAAGAAAAAAATTCTTTCCCCTCATTCGACAATTTTTTTGTCAAATTGAAAAATATCGACATTTCAAATATCGATAACTTTGCTCCTGCTAGATTTATTAAAGGGATTTTGAAAACGTCAATAGACTCAGAGAATTTGATTCATTCCGTTGTCGCATTTTTCTAAACGGTAAAGAGCCCTTTGAAAAATTGTCAAAATTCGGTGCAAAAAGGGATGCGAAAAAAATTGCAAAAACCAATGGTGTAAATTAAAAAATATGTAAAAAAAATCGAAAATATTTCGTAGCTTCATTAATCAAGTGGTATTATAAAGCTTTGGAAAAGAATGAGCACAGAGTGAAGTCTCAACTCTGTCGACAAGCGTGAATTAGAACGATTTCCGTGTTTGTTGAATTTTTTAATAAAATTCAACAAATACGGAAAAACGTTTTTTTTTTTCGACTTTATATCGATTTGTTTTAATCCAAACAACATCGATAGGAAATTTTAGATTCCTATATCGTTTTTTTATCATTCACCGATCCTACGTAATTAGGAAAATAAAATTACTAGAAAAAACAAACGATATTACAGAATTTCGAAAATTATTATTCTACGTAAATCTTAAAAAAACAGACGAGTATCGCCGAAATTTGTTCAGCCTCGTTCGTACAAGACGAAAAACATGAAACTACTATCGAAATAATTTGTGTCTGATCAAACATAAAGATATGTGTACTTTGATGCCGCATAACCCGCGTCCTTTTCATTTTTGTGAGTCGTTTAAAAAAATTTTTCTTCAAACTTTCGCGACGCGGTCTCATCTGTTTGTTTTCTCGTCAATGAAACAAAAGTTGCGCCATAAAGAGAGAGAGAGAGAGAAACCTTTCCGCTAGTTGAGCAAACACAGTCTTCTCCATTATCAAAGCGTGTTGGCTTGTCGACGATAATGACGAGAACGACGGTAAAACGGAATGCCGAGCGAGACCTGCGTTTTAACCGCAAAAGCACACGAGAGACAAAGTTAAATCGAAACACCGGGTATGCACTATGTAATGGAGTTTGCGAGTTTTGACTTTGTTTGCGAGAATACTCGTATATTGTCAAAATCACGCGTTAACGCGTACATGTAACTCTGCCAAGTGATATCGTTGCTGTTAATTAATTTTTAATTAAACTCGAGCTAAAGTCGAGATATCGTGGAATTTGTGTTATTTTCGAATTAATATAAAATTCGCAAAACACTCGGTCACGCCAACCGAGCACTAATCCCTTCAGTATTGTCTGGAAATATTTACTGAAGGAAGAAAAACCATCAAAATAGCCTCAATTGAACAAGCACTACAATAAAATTTACAGTAAAAAAAAAACATTTTATTGCAATAATTCACGAGGCATTATTTCGCGCAATTTTTTTTACAACTTTAATTTGTAGTTTTGGAAAAATCTATCGTATCTTCGTATTAACAGTTAACAAATTATCGTTATTTGCTTATAAAGCCATGTTCAAAACATCAGAATAAATATTAATTATTGACAATTTGCAAAGATTTGTCCATTCAATTTGTTCGATCTCAAAAACGGGAATCGAGGAAATAATACGCTTTATTCCTTTGAAAAAAAAACTCAATATTTTATCTTATTGAAAATATGAATTAACCAATTAATATTTTTACAAATACATTGTTATAATGTTTTTTTCTCGATCAAGAGAAAATATGCTGCAATGCATATGACAATTAATCATATTCAATTTATACACGAGACTTTGCAGAAACGATTTTGAAAATTTATCACTCATTTGACTAGTGTGGAGCACTCTAACCTCCTTAAGGTAGTAGTCTGGTAACTTAAGCCGATTTTCATGTCTTTTTTGGAGGGCGTTTTTTTGTAGGAAAATAAAAATGAATCGTTTTGGATATTTAGGATGTTTTTATTTACACATTGAAGATGAAAGAAAAAAAAATTTTGAAAAAATTTAATAGTTTATTATTATTATTATTATTGATGGAAGTTGGCACCTCGAAGTTGGCAGCCCGGGTCCTAACTTTTTTTCTACCGAACCGATTGCTTTCAAATTGTAACAGGCTACTCTACACACTTATAGTTCTCGTCGGAACTACCGAGAAATTTTTTCACCCCTAACTTTCTATTTTACAACCCCTTCTTTGCTAAAGTCCTTTTATTTTAGCAAAGAAGGGGTTTTAAAACAAAAAGTTAAGGGTGAAAAAATTTCTCGGTGGTTCCGACGAGAACTATAAGTGTGTAGAGTAGCCTGTTAAAATTTGAAAGCAATCGGTTCGGTAGAAAAAAAGTTAGGACCCGGGCTGCCAACTTCAAGGTGCCAACTTCGATCAATAATAATAATAATAATAAACTATTAAATTTTGTCAATACAATTTTTTTTTGTATCTCTAATATGTAAATAAAAACACCCTAAATATCCAAAACGATTCATTTTTATTTTCCTACAAAAAAACGCCCTCCAAAAAAGACATGAAAATCAGCTTAAGTTACCAGACTACTACCTTAAAGAGGCACGACTGTTATTCGCAATCGAATGTTGATGCTTGAAATTTTTAGATTTAGAAGAAGGCTACATACGTTGATTTTGAATATTCAAACAACATTGATTATATAGTTTGTTTGCAGGACATTATAAAAGTTGATTATTTTTGATCGAACGAAGTTAAAGGGACTCCACCTATGAAGACTGTCGCTCCAATGTTCCGTTATCAATGGTTTTTACAATCAATCAACTAAGAACTTCGAAAAATTCACCGTCGATAAATTATGTACGACGGATAACGGGAAAAAAAACGAAAACCTCTACTTTACCGCGCAACATTGAACGGTTACATTGGCACAAAGTTGATTTTCACGTCGTAAATTATGAGTTTGAGATGTAACAGCTGATGCATCAAAAACCTATACCTAAACTTATAAAAGATGTAATTCACTTAGCTACGGGAAGAATAAGCGAAAAAACAGGATAAAAGTGAGAGAAAGATGATTGGAAATCAGGCTAGTGAACAAATTTTTGTTCAAAAACCTCGTTGACTTTTAAATTATCGAAGCGTTACAGAGGAAATAGCAAGTTAGAGAGGTTAGGATTCCTCATTCGTATATCGACGCCCATCCGGCAAACTTCCGAGTCGTTGAGTGTTTTATATTTAACTTTTTATTTATTAATATCCAAAAAAATTAGAAGATTATAGTCCTAAAGTAGCGATCACAATAAATAATAATATTAATATTGAGCATGACTTGTTATAGCTGTAATTATTTTTAATCTAAACACTATTTTCACTCCAAAGTAATATTCGTATCTCCTCAAGATAGCTTATGGCACCAAATGTTTGATTCGGGAAAAGTAGTTTTGGTGTTCCTTCGAGAATCATCAGGTATAATGAAAATGATCGTACGGCCAATCATATTTTGTTTCTTCGCTGCACTTAATTTAAATAAATAACAGAATGTACTTTTATTTTCAAATTACCGCGAAGCGCGATTCTTCGTTGTGACATAAAAACTGATGGCGAACAAAACCGGAAGTAGTGCGGATCGTACCGCAAACTACGTGCTTATATAATCCACGCAAGAGCTTTGGTCGTAAACACCTCGTCGCTCGTGTGCAGAAGAATTTGTGAGAAAAGAAAGAACATAATTTAACGGAGTACACTCTCCATTATACGTCATATTTTTAATGTCGATTTTTTTTCCATTATTAAACTACACTTTTAGTAACATCGTTTTTCCGTCATTTACTTACCATTAGCGAGGATCACGAAGATCTGAAGCACCAGGACGATGATTAATTTTGCCATTTTTTAAAGGAACTGTCTTTATTGCTTTTAAATGAAATTTTTCGAACGAAACAATTGTTTTTTTCCTTCGTTTTCTTCGGTTTACCGATCACTGCACGGATCTACATTGATTTTCTTTATCGTTTTACGACACTGATACAACAACCCCCGCAAAATTCCAATTGTCGCCTACATCCGCGTATCGTATATACAAATATATATCTTCAACGGTCTTGGTGATCGTATCAACGATTCGACCGACTACGACAAACCGGTAACATTTGTAGTTTTCTATCAATCGCAACTTTTCATTGAGAAAACTCGTTGCGGTGTTTCGCGCGTGGGTTTCCGCACGCGATTCAAGCCGCTATGCTAGTCGATTCAATTTCTCGCTCGTTACAAAAGTTCAATGATAAATCGAGGGTAAATTATCGCGAAAGGAATATCTATTCATTTTTGTTCTTCTCCCATTCTTTTAATTACTCGACAGCGAGACTTTACCCGCGCGACTTTTCGAGCTGTTCAAAAGTGTGATCGGGTGGTGGGAAAAAAAAGAAGAATCGTAATCACACGGTGGTGTGATGATCGGCTCGTTGGCTTGGCAGAGCCTCGTGGCAGACCGTTCAAGACTGAGTTCTCGCCGGTCTCTCGTTCACTTCCCGAAGAGACTCGCTCTGACTCGCTTCTCTCTCTCAGGGGCAGCCCTACCAGGTTCTCGTGATCAGCATCACCAGGCCACAAGTTGTAAAGAGTGTGGTAGTAGTGGTATATATATATATATATATATATATATATATATATATATATATATATATATGTATATAGTTAGTAAGGTAACGAACATGTTACGTCTCTTGGTGTCTCTATATATCATTTTGTTCGCCAGCACGAAGAAACCACGTTCACGCGTGATTGTTGTTGTTTTTTTTCGGACAATCAGTACTGTTGGTTACTTGTTAGTTTAGTCATTTATTTATTACCTCTTACTGGAGGTAATTTTCTGGCAAAAGAATTTTTTTAGAATTTTCAAAACTGGTAAATCCGGAATAATCAAAAACGTTGAAAATAAATTGGAAATTGCTTCTATTGGAGCTTTCGCAATTATTCATCGACTTTTATGAAAATTATGTGGGAAGCGTTTTAGGATTGTGAACAATTTTGGCACGAAACCTTCAGTTATTCTCGCATTATGAAGATTGATTAGTTAATGATTAATTGTTCAATTTGATTAATCCTCAATTTCAGACTATCGAAAGAAAAATCTTTAAGATCAAATTTGAAAATAATATCGATCAAAGGGTGTAGATTTTATGAAAATTTGCATTGATTTTAGTTATTGGTAACGAATATGTTATTTGTTTTTGGTAACGAACATGTTATGTTACGTCTCTTGGTGTCTCTATATTGTTCGCCAGCACGAAGAAACCACGTTCACGCATGATTGTTGTTGTTTTTTTTCAGACAATCATTACTGTTCGTTATTTGTTAGTTTAGTCATTTATTTAATGCCTCCCACTGGAGGTAATTTTCTGGCAAAAGAATTTTTTTAGAATTTTCAAAACTGGTGAATCCGGAATAATCAAATACATTGAAAATAAATTGAAAATTGCTTCTATTGGAGCTTTCGCAATTATTCATCGATTTTTATAAAAATTATGCGAGAAGTGTTTGAGAATTGTGAACAATTTTGATACGAAACCTTCAGTTATTCTCGAGTTATGAAAATTAATTGGTTAACGATTAATTAATTAATTTGATTAATCCTCAATTTCAGACTATCGAAAGGAAAATCTTTGAGATCAAATTTGAAGATACTATCGATCAAAGGGTCTAGATTTTATGAAAATTTGCATCGATTTTAGTTATTGGTAACGAATATGTTATTTGTTTTTGGTAACGAACATGTTATGTTACGTCTCTTGGTGTCTCATCATTAATCATTACTGTTCGTTATTTGTTAGTTTAGTCATTTATTTAATGCCTCCCACTGGAGGTAATTTTCTGGCAAAAGAATTTTTTTAGAACTTACAAAACTGGTGAATCCGGAATAATCAAAAACACTGAAAATAAATTGAAAATTGCTTCTATTGGAGCTTTCGCAATTATTCATCGATTTTTATAAAAATTATGTGAGAAGTGTTTGAGAATTGTGAACAATTTTGATACGAAACCTTCAGTTATTCTCGAGTTATGAAAATTAATTGGTTAACGATTAATTAATTAATTTGATTAATCCTCAATTTCAGACTATCGAAAGGAAAATCTTTGAGATCAAATTTGAAGATACTATCGATCAAAGGGTCTAGATTTTATGAAGATTTGCATTGATTTTTGTTTTTGTTTCAAGGATGTCTGTGATCGATCTAGTTTTCGCAAACTTTGCGATATTAAATCAAAGATTTTTTACACAAATAAGACTTTCACACAACAACAACAAAATTGAGCACCTTTCAATGATGTCCAAATGAATTCGAAAATACGTTGAATGTCATTTTTTCAAATTGCTAATGGCCCTCGGGATCAAAAGTAATAAATCAGGTGCTCCATTTAAACTAGCGTACTGTATAGTAAAAACTAGGAGTGAGGTAGGAATAATTCATGATCCATGAATAGTTTGAAAGCTAAGAGATAATATTTTTTTATTATTTTTTATTTTATTTATATTTGTTCCAACGTATACCCTTCTCGGGTTTTTACGTAGGACCCAAATCCATTTTTTTCCATTTTCCCTCCAATCACTCCCTACCCGCGATTACCTAAACTAACCGAATTTCCATTGCGCGCACGGACGGCTTAGCTACACTGTATCGCATTTGCTATGGACACAGTAAAACTGTGGATAAACCCGTGCCGATACGGAAGACTTTTATTTTTTACCGAGTTTCAGTTGTCTTACCATCGGAAACTCAGAAAAACTGCCTTCCGCTCAGTAGTCAGCGTGCAAAAGCCAATGCACGGTTAAGCGGTCACCCAGCCCAGTACTGACCACGATCAATTGTGCTTAACATGGGAGATCGCCAAAGCGACGCACCGACCACGCGTCCACTGCTGTCGGTAGCTAAGAGATAGTGATTAACAAATTTATACATAGATTAACATTAATTGCCAATTATCATATTGAAATTTCCAGACAAAAGTAAAATTTCACTTTTGTTCCCGCTCTCGCCTCTATACAAGAATTCGACTAAATGGATTTTGGCGATAAAACGAATGATACAATGCATACGATCGGAAAGAAAACGCAACGAATCCTGTAAGAGATCTCATTGTGTGTCAATGGTCATTGTGATTTGTGTATTTTTTTTTTTTTTATTATCGTAATGATATTTTCAGTAAGAGCAAAAGATGATCAAACCCATTACGATCCGGTTTTCAGGAAGAACAACTTTTTTTTCCCCCCCATTGGGAAAGAGAGTCCTTAAGAACTGAGCCGATTCTGCCATATATTTGTATTCCCCCCCCCCCCCCCCCAGTTCGACGTCAGCCGTTTTACAACCCCACCTGTATCGTATACGAACGCACGAGGGAAAGTACGGAAAACCTGCACCGACACAAACGGTCATATTTTAACTAACTCTTTGGCATTGGCAAGAGTAAACTCAATGCAAACACTAAAGTCTTAGATAAATGGCCTCCCGCTCAGCGATTCAAACCGCCAGCCTTCCGCGAGGCTAAGCTGTTACCCATCCAAGTAATGGACTCAAGCATTGCTGCTTGACTTTGGAAAGATCGACGAAACTATGCGCTGACCGCGTATCCATCGCTGTCGGTAAAAATCACACAATCCTTGAGGGCAGAATGCCTTCCCGGTAAAGAAGACTTACCGAGCAAGACGCGCGCACACGGCGTCGTGCGATAAAACAGAAAGCAGACGGCGTATATAAATTACGTTACTCTCTGGGCAATAGATAATACGTATCATCGATCGATAAATCGTACTATTTTTTAAATATTTTCATTTCACGGCTTCGAGCATCAGATGGCGTTCATGCTATCCCGATGTGGCGTATCTTTCGCCTCCCTTCTCACTCGCGCAGCACCGCTGACGGAACGACCAATGAGGATGCGAGACGCTCCTGACCAATGACCGTCCTAGTACGTGAAAGAGAAAGACGTGGTCTAACGTGGCTAACTGCACAGTAGCACTTACACGTGTTTGTGCCTCACCGCGTCACACGGGAACATAACCCAAAAAAGTATTAATAAAATCTATTTTTGTTACGTGGTGAAAACTTCTACGAGTGTACTTCTTTATTTAAATTAATTTCCGCGATCCTGAACCAATCATCCGCACCGAACCATACTCAACACAGCCGACAGACGAAGAGCGAGCTATTGACCGATTAACTGACGCATTGAATATTGAATCGCTCAGCGAGAAGTCGTTTATCTAGACTTTGGTGTTTACATTGAATTTACTCATGTACCAATGAATTAGTTAAAATATGACCGTCTGTATCGGGACGGGTTTTCCACAGTTTCCTTTGTACCCTCGTACGAATGCGATACAGAGGTGGCGGATGTAAGACGGCTGCAGAGGCAATCGGGCAGAGGGTTATGGAAAAATTGGTGTTAAAAAATGGAAGAAAGGATGATATAAATATATGGGAAGTTGTTGCCAAGGCCTCTTCCCTAATGGGAAAAAATAAATAAAAAAAACTCATCGCAGATTCACCCGACAGTGAAACATACAGATCAATTGAACGGAATCAGTGGAAGTCGACAAGTTTCTTTTAGTCGGAGCATGCTGACAGGACCCTTGATATTTTTTTGAAACGGAGTAATTATCGCCGAGTACTTGAGGTTGTTAATAAATAACACGGTGTCATTTTCACAAACAATGATATTCATTTATTAATATACATTGTTCTTTTCTGTACATTATAATGGTCGAAGCACGGTCGTAGTTGCCAAATGTCGATCGTGATCCTCCATTCCACTTCAGAGGGTTCTTTGTAGCAATATTTTGCTTGCCTGCAACAAAATAAAAACGTCCACTTCGTTATTCAGATATTTCACCTCGGTTCCACACTGGTCACACGTTATTCAAAATAACCCCAAACTTGTTGAAATCGTTGCCGTAGGATCAGTCTGGGTTCAGATCGGTGTACAAAATTATGTGACATATTTTAAACATTGTAGAATATTTTACAACGGCTTTTCCATAAGAAAATTAACCGATATCGAATTCTGAATGACCGTGTATATACAGAACGTTTCGGGTTTACGTGTTTCCCATACATCTGAATTACATATGCAGTATAGACATTATTTCCATGGGGATATTTTTAATTTCGTCGGAACTTAAAATTGGTTTACAAAAGCTATATTTATCCTCGATCTTCGATGAACAGTTCAGCCCCTTATGGCCGGAATAACTAAAGTTATTACGAAGATTTCCATGAGAGTCATCATTTTTCACAAAATTTTTCACGTCGTTTCAATCAATATGAACAACGGACCAAAAATATCATCGTACTGAGATATGCGATTTGTTACATACCTGCCAGGTTCTGAGTTCTAGATACCGTTAAAGAAATTCGTAAATATTTGACGTTTTAATCGAATTGAACAACGGATCAAAAATATCATTGTACTGAGATGTGCGATTTGTTACATACCTGCCGGATTCAGAGTTCTAGATACCGCTAAAGAAATTCGTAAATATTTGACGTTTTAATCGAATTGAACAACGGATCAAAAATATCATTGTACTGAGATATGCAATTTGTTACATACCTAATTCTTCTTGTAGAGCTTTCACCAAAGAAATTCGTAAATATTTGACGTTTCAATCAATATGAACAACGGACCAAAAATATCATCGTACTGAGATATGCGATTTGTTACATACCTGCCAGGTTCTGAGTTCTAGATACCGTTAAAGAAATTCGTAAATATTTGACGTTTTAATCGAATTGAACAACGGATCAAAAATATCATTGTACTGAGATGTGCGATTTGTTACATACCTGCCGGATTCAGAGTTCTAGATACCGCTAAAGAAATTCGTAAATATTTGACGTTTTAATCGAATTGAACAACGGATCAAAAATATCATTGTACTGAGATATGCAATTTGTTACATACATAATTCTTCTTGTAGAGCTTTCACCAAAGAAATTCGTAAATATTTGACGTTTTAATCGAATTGAACAACGGACCAAAAATATCATCGTACTGAGATATGCGATTTGTTACATACTTAACTTCAGTGGGTTTTCATTTTTCACTAAAGAAATTCGTAAATATTTGGCGTTTTAATCGAATTGAACAACAGACCAAAAATATCATCGTACTGAGATATGCGATTTGTTACATACCTCCCGGCTTCTGATCTTCAGTTGCCGCTAAAGAAATTCGTAAACATTTGACGTTTTAATCGAATTCAACAACGGTCCAAAAATATCATTATATTGAGATATGAAATTTGTAGCTTACAGTTTGCTGATGGAACGCGGCGTACCCCTAAAGTAATTCGTAAAATTTTACTTTTCAATCCAGTTTATCAATGACCAAAACATCTCACATGGCGATATGAAATTTGTTACTTACCACGGTGGTTGAAAAGAAATTTGTAAATGATCATATTTCAAGCTAAATTTATCAATTTTTTAATTTGCGACATTTTAATCGATACCCAAAACGATCCAAAAGCCCCAAGTAATTTGTGCCCCAAAGTAATTTGTCAATTTTCAAACTACAATCAACTTTGTCAATAACTAAAACATTTTACACGTTGTGATATAAAGAAATTTGCAAATTATCATATTTCAATAGAAATCTATCAATAATGAATGCGTCACATATTAAGATGTGCAATTTGTTACTTACGAACACCCATGTTTGCCATCTATAATCAAAACATGTTCTTAATTTCCAAAATTTGTTCAAGCTTTGTTATCGCAAGATTACGACATGTCTATCAAATATACTTACACACGCCGCGAAGCCTATGGCGAAGCATACGAGAATAATAAGCGTGGATCGCAGCATTTTTTAAAGTGATCTATATTGAAAGTGAAGAAATTTCACTTGAGCCTGATTTCGAGATTAAATCACCAGTTAAATGTTAAATAGTCAAGGAATAAAAACGTTAAATAGTCAAGGTTATTGTGTGCAATTCCGAGGAAGGAATTTGCAAGTTTTATCGTGGTATAATTTTTCGTACTCTTGCATCGTGAAAAATAACTCGCAAGGGTTGAATTTTGAAGAAAAATTGCGAATAAAAAGTGGATCTGGTTAATATAAATTGATCGCCATTCTCGAGAAACTCATGGCTTAATAAAATAATTAACATACAGAAATCAATTATTGTAATTTAAAATGATCGAAAAACGGTGAAATACTAAAGAAATAGACACTCACCTCAAAATTCGAAGTGTTTGAAGAAATATCAAGATTCCGTGGATACCGGGTGCGTGACTCTGCCAAATAGCTGGAACGAACCGTCTGACTTCGAGGATTTTCCGTGGGTTTTTATACGAAATAATAGGGAAGTACAGAGCTAGCGAAGGGGGAATCGGTTAAACAAATTAACGCAGGAGTGGGAGAGTGTAGATCATGTTGTCTCGGTTCTATTGGGTATCCGATACTGTTGAGTATCGACGCTCCAATCGAGACACGCCTGCAGGTACGTACGTGGTATGTCGTACGAGCAGCATTGCTTGCCACGTACGCTATGGAATTTTTCCTGCAAAATCGTAAAATCTCGAAAACGTGTGTGTCGTATAACAAATATAAAATAAAATATAAAATTTCGATTTTATTTTACATTTTTTATTTTTCCTTTCCAAAGATTAGATAAATCGACAACGCTCGCCTCGAACTTATACGTGCAATTTCATGCGTTTTCGCGAACGCATAAATGACTATACGACGTGCTTAAAAATGACCTTGGTCTGTTTTTTCACAGAATCGTAAAATCCCATAACCGTGTGTGCGTGTCGGAAGACAAATGGTCTGTAACTTACGTAAATGTAGAATCGACAATAATTGTGTAGATTTGATTCTTTCTTCATTCATTCTATCTGGCAAACGGATCTATACGATATCACGAAAACAGGTCATCGAATAATGGTCACCGTTTGAAAAAAATCAACATGGTATGAGCTTCAAATGAATTTTGCCTCTCAATTTTTCAATTATCAATGTTATCCAACATCCGTCTCAGTGGAATCATTGGAGAATCTTGCAGCAAAGAGCTTTGAGAAATTTTGGTCCGATCACTGTCATCGGTTTTGGTACTTGAAAAACGGAAATTTGTGTCACTTTTACAATATTATCAAGTGGAAAGCATATTAATTATTTTTCAGTGGGTCTAATGATGTACCCCTTACGTAGTAAGAAAATTGATAATTATTAATTTACCAATGCACAATTGTCATTTGGTGTTTCCTCCACCTTAGTCACAGAGACAATAGCAAGCTCGAATTCTTATGTAACATTTTATGACTTTCTGCAGATATAAATGAATATACAACGACCGTGAAAATGACCTTCGTCATCCAGCAAAGTCGTGAAATCGTGGAAACGTGTATGTCGCATAAAAATATAAAATTTAAATTTAATCTATATTTTTTATTTTTTCTTCAACCAAAGATTACATAAATCGGCAATGCTCGCCTCGAACTTTTACGACGTGCTTAAAAATTACCTCTGTCTGTTTTTTTGTAAAATCGTGAAATCCCAGAACCGTGTGTGTCGGGAGACAAATGGTTTATAACGTGGTTAATTTTTAAAAATTCTTTTTGCAGTATTTCCAAGAAGCAGGAGATATTAATTTTGTTCGATATAGCGAATGTTTAATTAACATTATAAAAAATTAATAAACGCATTTACCGATCACCCAATTAATTGCAAAACCGCCTAACAATACATTTTAACTTGATTTCTTAAATGTAGAATCGAGAATAATTGTGTAGATTTGATTATTTCTTTATTCATTCTATCTGGCAAACGGATCTATACGATATCACGAAAACAGGTTATCGAATAATAGTCACCGTTTGAAAAAAGTCAACATGAAATAAGCTTCAAATAAATTTTGCCTCAATTTTTTAACTATCAATGTTACCCAACATCCGTCTTAGTGGAATCATTGGAGAATCTTCCAGAAAAGAGCTTTGAGAAATTTTAGTCCGATCACTGTCATCGGTTTTGGTACTTAAAAAACGAGACGGAAATTTGTGTCACTTTTACAATATTATCAAGTGGAAAGCATATTAATAATCCTTCAGTGGGTCTAATGATGTACCCCTTACGTAGTAAGAACATTGATAATTATTAATTTACCAATGCACAATTGTCATTTGGATTTTCCTCCAGCTTAGTCACAGAGACAATAGCAAGCTCGAATTCTTATGTAACATTTTATGACTTTCTGCAGATATAAATGAATATACAACGACCGTGAAAATGACCTTCGTCATCCGGCAAAGTCGTGAAATCTTGGAAACGAGTATGTCGTATAAAAATATAAAATTCAAATTTAATCTATATTTTTTATTTTTCCTTCAACCAAAGATTAGATAAATCAGCAATGCTCGCCTCGAACTTTTACGACGTGCTTAAAAATTATCTCTGTCTCTTTTTTTGTAAAATCGTGAAATCTCAGAACCGTGTCTGTCGGGAGACAAATGGTTTATAACGTGGTTAATTCTTAAAAATTCTTTCTGCAGTATTTCCAAGCAGCAGGAAATATTAATTTTGTTCGATATAGCGAATGTTTAATTAACATTATAAAAAATTAATAAACGCATTTACGGATCACCCAATTAATTGCAAAACCGCCTAACAATACATATTAACTTGATTTCTTAAATGTAGAATCGAGAATAATTGTGTAGATTTGATTCTTTCTTTATTCATTCTATCTGGCAAACGGATCTATACGATATCACGAAAACAGGTTATCGAATTGAAAAAAGTTAACATGATATAAGCTTCAAATAAATTTTGCCTCTCAATTTTTCAACTTTGAGGAATTTTAGTCCGATCACTGTCATCGGTTTTGTTACTTAAAAAACGAGACGGAAATTTGTGTCACTTTTACAACTTTATCAAGTGGAAAGCATATTAATTATCATTTAGTCGGTCTAATGATGTATCCCTTACGGGGTAAGAAAATTGATAATTATTCTTTTACCAATGCACAATTGTCATTTGGTTTTTCCTCCAGCTTAGTCACAGAGAGAATAGCAAGCTCGAATTCTTATGTAACATTTTATGACTTTCTGCAGATATAAATGAATATACAACGACCGTGAAAATGACTTCCGTCATCCGGCAAAGTCGTGAAATGTTGGAAACGTGTATGTCGCATAAAAATATAAAATTTAAATTTAATCTATATTTTTTATTTTTCTTTCAACCAAAGATTACATAAATCGGCAATGCTCGCCTCGAACTTTTACGACGTGCTTAAAAATTACCTCTGTCTGTTTTTTTGTAAAATCGTGAAATCCCAGAACCGTGTGTGTCGGGAGACAAATGGTTTATAACGTGGTTATTTTTCAAAAATTCTTTTTGCAGTATTTCCAAGAAGCAGGAGATATTAATTTTGTTCAATATAGCGAATGTTTAATTAACATTATATAAAATTAATAAACGCATTTACGGATCACCCGATTAATTGAAAAACCGCCTAACAATAGATTTTAACTTGATTTCTTAAATGTAAAATCGAGAATAATTGTGTAGATTTGATTCTTTCTTTATTCATTCTATCTGGCAAACGGATCTATACGATACCACGAAAACAGGTTATCTATTAATGGTCACCGTTTGGAAAAAATCAACATGATATGAGCTTCAAATGAATTTTCCCTCCCAATTTTTCAATTATCAATGTTATCCAACATCCGTCTTAGTGGAATCATTGGAGAATCTTTCAGCAAAGAGCTTTGAAAAATTTTAGTCCGATCACTGTCATCGGTTTTGGTACTTAAAAAACGAGACGGAAATTTGGGTCACTTTTACAATATTATCAAGTGGAAAGCATATTAATTATCCTTTAGTGGGTCTAATGATGTACCCCTTACGTAGTAAGAAAATTGATAATCATTAATTTACCAATGCACAATTGTCATTTAGTTTTTCCTCCAGCTTAGTCACAGAGACAATAACAAGCTCGAATTCTTATGTAACATTTTATGACTTTCTGCAGATATAAATGAATATACAACGACCGTGAAAATGACCTTCGTCATCCGGCAAAGTCGTGAAATCTTGGAAACGTGTATGTCGCATAAAAATATAAAATTAAAATTTAATCTATATTTTTTACTTTTCCTTCAACCAAAGATTAGATAAATCGGCAATGCTCGCCTCGAACTTTTACGACGTGCTTAAAAATTACCTCTGCCTGTTTTATTGTAAAATCGTGAAATCCCAGCACCGTGTGTGTCGGGAGACAAATGGTTTATAACGTGGTTAATTTTTAAAAATTCTTTTTGCAGTATTTCCAAGAAGCAGGAGATATTAATTTTGTTCGATATAGCGAATGTTTAATTAACATTATAAAAAATTAATAAACGCATTTACGGATCACCCAATTAATTGCAAAACCGCCTAACAATACATTTTAACTTGATTTCTTAAATGTAGAATCGAGAATAATTGTGTAGATTTGATTCTTTCTTTATTTATTCTATCTGGTAAACGGATCTATACGATATCACGAAAACAGGTTATCGATTAATGGTCACCTTTTGAAAAAAGTCAACATGACATAAGCCTCAAATAAATTTTGCCTCAATTTTTTAACTATCAATATTACCCAACATCCGTCTTAGTGGAATCATTGGAGAATCTTCCAGCGAAGAGCTTTGAGAAATTTTAGTCCGATCACTGTCATCGGTTTTGGTACTTAAAAAACGAGACGGAAATTTGTGTCACTTTTACAATATTATCAAGTGGGAAGCATATTAATTATCCTTCAGTGGGTCTAATGATGTACCCCTTACGTAGTAAGAAAATTGATAATTATTAATTTACCAATGCACAATTGTCATTTGGATTTTCCTCCAGCTTAGTCAGAGAGACAATAGCAAGCCCGAATTCTTATGTAACATTTTATGACTTTCTGCAGATATAAATGAATATACAACGACCGTGAAAATGACCTTCGTCATCCGGCAAAGTGGTGAAATCTTGGAAACGATTATGTCGCATAAAAATATAAAATTTAAATTTAATCTATATTTTTTATTATTCCTTCAACTAAAGATTAGATAAATCGGCAATGCTCGCCTCGAACTTTTACGACGTGCTTAAAAATTATCTCTGGCTGTTTTTTTGTACAATCGTGAAATCTCAGAACCGTGTCTGTCGGCAGACAAATGGTTTATAACGTGGTTAATTTTTTAAAATTCTTTTTGCAGTATTTCCAAGCAGCAGGAAATATTAATTTTGATCGATATAGCGAATGTTTAATTAACATTATAAAAAATTAATAAACGCATTTACGGATCACCCAATTAATTGCAAAACCGCCTATCAATACATATTAACTTGATTTCTTAAATGTAGAATCGAGAATAATTGTGTAGATTTGATTCTTTCTTTATTCATTCTATCTGGCAAACGGATCTATACGATATCACGAAAACAGGTTATCGAATTGAAAAAAGTTAACATGATATAGGCTTCAAATAAATTTCGCCTCTCAATTTTTCGACTTTGAGGAATTTTAGTCCGATCACTGTCATCGGTTTTGTTACTTAAAAAACGAGACGGAAACTTGTGTCACTTTTACAACTTTATCAAGTGGAAAGCATATTAATTATCATTTAGTCGGTCTAATGATGTATCCCTTACGTGGTAAGAAAATTGATAATTATTCATTTACCAATGCACAATTGTCATTTGGTTTTTCCTCCAGCTTAGTCACAGAGACAATAGCAAGCTCGAATTCTTATGTAACATTTTATGACTTTGTGCAGATATAAATGAATATACAACGACCGTGAAAATGACTTCCGTCATCCGGCAAAGTCGTGAAATCTTGGAAACGTGTATGTCGCATAAAAATATAAAATTTAAGGCCTTACATACGTCGAGAATTTTCAAAAAATCGATTTTTTTTCTTTACGGATTATTATTCCTTATAGTCTTAGGCGTATTTCTGTGTAAGCTGATTGTAAAAATTCCCCATAGTTCAAAAGTTATTGTAGATAATGTGACTGCCCGACGAAAGAACAAAGGTCTGACCTTTGAGCCTCTTGAACAAAAGAGGCCAGAACAATTCGTCGATTAGAAAAAAATAAACAACAACAATTTTTTACTGACAAGGAAGGCGTACAATATGAAGCTGGAATGGGAGATTAGACGTAAGTTAACTAAATAAATTTAAAAAATTCATAAAGTTCTTGCTCCAGCCTCGCGCAACTTCGAGCGAAACGCGCTTGAAACTTTAAACGCGTTTTTCTCAAAACTACTTTTTCTGACACGGTCGGCATGATAACTCGTGGGGTTTTTAATATTTTTTGATGATTTTTTTTTTTAATATTCGGAATTGTTTTTTCTATAGTCTGTCCAGCCGGATTTTTAAAATTATAATTAGAAAATTTTATAAAAACAATTAAAGTGTGACTTTTTTGACACAAACTTAACATTTTTTTTTAAATTACCGTAAATTGTTTAATTTTTCGAATTTCAAAAATCCGGCTCGACACACTATAACTACTACCTTATTTTACAAGAATTTCTTTACATTTTGCAGATCCGTCAACATTTCAGGAAGAAATACTGCCGACCGTGGAGCAACTTTTTTTTTTACAGTGCTTCAAAAAATGTGATTTTTCATGTTGTAATTTTTGAAAAAAATAATTGAAATAAATTTTTTTATAAACTTAACACAGTAATAAACAATGAGTAAGAATTTTTTTATCAATTTCTATTTCTATCCCTCCTAAAAACAGTTTTTCTTTTGGTACGTTTTCGGTACCGCTGGACGTATGTGAGGCCTTAAATTTAATCTATATTTTTTATTTTTCTTTCAACCAAAGATTACATAAATCGGCAATGCTCGACTCGAACTTTTACGACGTGCTTAAAAATTACCTCTGCCTGTTTTTTTGTAAAATCGTGAAATCCCAGAACCGTGTGTGTCGGGAGACAAATGGTTTATAACGTGGTTATTTTTTAAAAATTCTTTTTGCAGTATTTCCAAGAAGCAGGAGATATTAATTTTGTTCAATATAGCTAATGTTTAATTAACATTATAAAAAATTAATAAACGCATTTACGGATCACCCGATTAATTGAAAAACCGCCTAACAATAGATTTTAACTTGATTTCTTAAATGTAAAATCGAGAATAATTGTGTAGATTTGATTCTTTCTTTATTCATTCTATCTGGCAAACGGATCTATACGATATCACGAAAACAGGTTATCTATTAATGGTCACCGTTTGGAAAAAATCAACATGATATGAGCTTCAAATGAATTTCCCCTCCCAATTTTTCAATTATCAATGTTATCCAACATCCGTCTTAGTGGAATCATCGGAGAATCTTTCAGCAAAGGGCTTTGAGAAATTTTAGTCCGATCACTGTCATCGGTTTTGGTACTTAAAAAACGAGACGGAAATTTGTGTCACTTTTACAATATTATCAAGTGGAAAGCATATTAATTATCCTTTAGTGGGTCTAATGATGTACCCCTTACGTAGTAAGAAAATTGATAATCATTAATTTACCAATGCACAATTGTCATTTGGTTTTTCCTCCAGCTTAGTCACAGAGACAATAGCAAGCTCGAATTCTTATGTAACATTTTATGGCTTTCTGCAGATATAAATGAATATACAACGACCGTGAAAATGACCTTCGTCATCCGGCAAAGTCGTGAAATCTTGGAAACGTGTATGTCGCATAAAAATATAAAATTTAAATTTAGTCTATATTTTTTACTTTTCCTTCAACCAAAGATTAGATAAATCGGCAATGCTCGCCTCGAACTTTTACGACGTGCTTAAAAATTACCTCTGCCTGTTTTATTGTAAGATCGTGAAATCCCAGAACCGTGTGTGTCGGGAGACAAATGGTTTATAACGTGGTTAATTTTTAAAAATTCTTTTTGCAGTATTTCCAAGAAGCAGGAGATATTAATTTTGTTCGATATAGCGAATGTTTAATTAACATTATAAAAAAATAATAAACGCATTTACGGATCACCCGATTAATTGCAAAACCACCTAACAATAGATTTTAACTTGATTTCTTAAATGTAAAATCGAGAATAATTGTGTAGATTTGATTCTTTCTTTATTCATTCTATCTGGCAAACGGATCTATACGATATCACGAAAACAGGTTATGGAATAATGGTCACCGTTTGAAAAAAGTCAACATGACATAAGCTTCAAATAAATTTTGCTTTACAATTTTTTAACTATCAATGTTACCCAACATCCGTCTTAGTGGAATCATTAGAGAATCTTTCAGCAAAGAGCTTTGAGAAATTTTAGTCCGATCACTGTCATCGGTTTTGGTACTTAAAAAACGAGACGGAAATTTGTGTCACTTTTACGATATTATCAAGTGGAAAGCATATTAATTATCCTTCAGTGGGTCTAATGATGTACCCCTTACGTAGTAAGAAAATTGATAATTATTAATTTACCGATGCACAATTGTCATTTGGTTTTTCCTCCAGCTTAGTCACAGAGACAATAGCAAGCTCGAATTCTTATGTAACATTTTATGACTTTCTGCAGATATAAATAAATATACAACGACCGTGAAAATGACCTTCGTCATCCAGCAAAGTCGTGAAATCTTGGAAACCTGTATGTCGCATAAAAATATAGAATTTAAATTTAATCTATATTTTTTATTTTTCCTTCAACCAAATATTACATAAATCGGCAATGCTCGCCTCGAACTTTTACGACTTGCTTAAAAATGACCTCTGTCTGTTTTTTTGTAAAATCGTGAAATCCCAGAACCGTATGTGTCGGGAGACAAATGGTTTATAACGTGGTTAATTTTTTAAAATTCTTTTTGCAGTATTTCCAAGCAGCAGCAGATATTAATTTCGTTCGATATAGCGAATGTTTAATTAACATTATAAAAAATTAATAAACGCATTTACGGATCACCCAATTAATTGCAAAACCGCCTAACAATACATATTAACTTGATTTCTTAAATGTAGAATCGAGAATAATTGTGTAGATTTGATTCTTTCTTTATTCATTCTATCTGGCAAACGGATCTATACGATATCACGAAAACAGGTTATCGAATAATGGTCACCGTTTGAAAAAAGTCAACATGACATAAGCTTCAAATAAATTTTGCCTCTCAATTTTTTACCTATCAATGTTACCCAACATCCGTCTTAGTGGAATCATTGGAGAATCTTTCAGCAAAGAGCTTTGAGAAATTTTAGTCCGATCACTGTCATCGGTTTTGGTACTTAAAAAACGAGACGGAAATTTGTGTCAATTTTACAATATTATCAAGTGGAAAGCATATTAATTATCCTTCAGTAGGTCTAATGATGTACCCCTTACGTAGTAAGAAAATTGATAATTATTAATTTACCGATGCACAATTGTCATTTGGTTTTTCCTCCAGCTTAGTCACAGAGACAATAGCAAGCTCGAATTCTTATGTAACATTTTATGACTTTCTGCAGATATAAATGAATATACAACGACCGTGAAAATGACCTTCGTCATCCGGCAAAGTCGTGAAATCTTGGAAACGTGTATGTCGCATAAAAATGTAAAATTTAAATTTAATATATATTTTTTATTTTTCCTTCAACCAAAGACTAGATAAATCGGCAATGCTCGCCTCGAACTTTTACGACGTGCTTAAAAATTATCTCTGTCCGTTTTTTTGTAAAATCGTGAAATCTCAGAACCGTGTGTGTCGGGAGACAAATGGTTTATAACGTGGTTAATTTTTAAAAATTCTTTTTGATGTATTTCCAAGCAGCAGGAAATATTAATTTGTTCGATATAGCGAATGTTTAATTAACATTATAAAAAATTAATAAACGCATTTACGGATCACCCAATTAATTGCAAAACCGCCTAACAATACCTATTAACTTGATTTCTTAAATGTAGAATCGAGAATAATTGTGTAGATTTGATTCTTTCTTTATTCATTCTATCTGGCAAACGGATCTATACGATATCACGAAAACAGGTTATCGAATTGAAAAAAGTTAACATGATATAAGTTTCAAATAAATTTCGCCTCTCAATTTTTCAACTTTGAGGAATTTTAGTCCGATCACTGTCATCGGTTTTGTTACTTAAAAAACGAGACGGAAATTTGTGTCACTTTTACAACTTTATCAAGTGGAAAGCATATTAATTATCATTTAGTCGGTCTAATGATGTATCCCTTACGTGGTAAGAAAATTGATAATTATTAATTTACCAATGCACAATTGCCATTTGCTTTTTCCTCCAGCTTAGTCATAGAGACAATAGCAAGCTCGAATTCTTATGTAACATTTTATGACTTTCTGCAGATATAAATGAATATACAACGACCGTGAAAATGACCTTCGTCATCCGGCAAAGTCGTGAAATCTTGGAAACGTGTATGTCGCATAAAAATGTAAAATTTAAATTTAATATATATTTTTTATTTTTCCTTCAACCAAAGACTAGATAAATCGGCAATGCTCGCCTCGAACTTTTACGACGTGCTTAAAAATTATCTCTGTCCGTTTTTTTGTAAAATCGTGAAATCTCAGAACCGTGTGTGTCGGGAGACAAATGGTTTATAACGTGGTTAATTTTTAAAAATTCTTTTTGATGTATTTCCAAGCAGCAGGAAATATTAATTTGTTCGATATAGCGAATGTTTAATTAACATTATAAAAAATTAATAAACGCATTTACGGATCACCCAATTAATTGCAAAACCGCCTAACAATACCTATTAACTTGATTTCTTAAATGTAGAATCGAGAATAATTGTGTAGATTTGATTCTTTCTTTATTCATTCTATCTGGCAAACGGATCTATACGATATCACGAAAACAGGTTATCGAATTGAAAAAAGTTAACATGATATAAGTTTCAAATAAATTTCGCCTCTCAATTTTTCAACTTTGAGGAATTTTAGTCCGATCACTGTCATCGGTTTTGTTACTTAAAAAACGAGACGGAAATTTGTGTCACTTTTACAACTTTATCAAGTGGAAAGCATATTAATTATCATTTAGTCGGTCTAATGATGTATCCCTTACGTGGTAAGAAAATTGATAATTATTCATTTACCAATGCACAATTGTCATTTGGTTTTTCCTCCAGCTTAGTCACAGAGACAATAGCAAGCTCGAATTCTTATGTAACATTTTATGACTTTGTGCAGATATAAATGAATATACAACGACCGTGAAAATGACTTCCGTCATCCGGCAAAGTCGTGAAATCTTGGAAACGTGTATGTCGCATAAAAATATAAAATTTAAGGCCTTACATACGTCGAGAATTTTCAAAAAATCGATTTTTTTTCTTTACGGATTATTATTCCTTATAGTCTTAGGCGTATTTCTGTGTAAGCTGATTGTAAAAATTCCCCATAGTTCAAAAGTTATTGTAGATAATGTGACTGCCCGACGAAAGAACAAAGGTCTGACCTTTGAGCCTCTTGAACAAAAGAGGCCAGAACAATTCGTCGATTAGAAAAAAATAAACAACAACAATTTTTTACTGACAAGGAAGGCGTACAATATGAAGCTGGAATGGGAGATTAGACGTAAGTTAACTAAATAAATTTAAAAAATTCATAAAGTTCTTGCTCCAGCCTCGCGCAACTTCGAGCGAAACGCGCTTGAAACTTTAAACGCGTTTTTCTCAAAACTACTTTTTCTGACACGGTCGGCATGATAACTCGTGGGGTTTTTAATATTTTTTGATGATTTTTTTTTTTA
Organism: Oxytorus armatus; assembly: GCA_958009045.1. Taxonomy (NCBI): domain Eukaryota; kingdom Metazoa; phylum Arthropoda; class Insecta; order Hymenoptera; family Ichneumonidae; genus Oxytorus; species Oxytorus armatus. Next base: position 13,680,449 of record OY253746.1, on the reverse strand, counting down.
ATATTCGGAATTGTTTTTTCTATAGTCTGTCCAGCCGGATTTTTAAAATTATAATTAGAAAATTTTATAAAAACAATTAAAGTGTGACTTTTTTGACACAAACTTAACATTTTTTTTTAAATTACCGTAAATTGTTTAATTTTTCGAATTTCAAAAATCCGGCTCGACACACTATAACTACTACCTTATTTTACAAGAATTTCTTTACATTTTGCAGATCCGTCAACATTTCAGGAAGAAATACTGCCGACCGTGGAGCAACTTTTTTTTTTACAGTGCTTCAAAAAATGTGATTTTTCATGTTGTAATTTTTGAAAAAAATAATTGAAATAAATTTTTTTATAAACTTAACACGGTAATAAACAATGAGTAAGAATTTTTTTATCAATTTCTATTTCTATCCCTCCTAAAAACAGTTTTTCTTTTGGTACGTTTTCGGTACCGCTGGACGTATGTGAGGCCTTAAATTTAATCTATATTTTTTATTTTTCTTTCAACCAAAGATTACATAAATCGGCAATGCTCGACTCGAACTTTTACGACGTGCTTAAAAATTACCTCTGCCTGTTTTTTTGTAAAATCGTGAAATCCCAGAACCGTGTGTGTCGGGAGACAAATGGTTTATAACGTGGTTATTTTTTAAAAATTCTTTTTGCAGTATTTCCAAGAAGCAGGAGATATTAATTTTGTTCAATATAGCTAATGTTTAATTAACATTATAAAAAATTAATAAACGCATTTACGGATCACCCGATTAATTGAAAAACCGCCTAACAATAGATTTTAACTTGATTTCTTAAATGTAAAATCGAGAATAATTGTGTAGATTTGATTCTTTCTTTATTCATTCTATCTGGCAAACGGATCTATACGATATCACGAAAACAGGTTATCTATTAATGGTCACCGTTTGGAAAAAATCAACATGATATGAGCTTCAAATGAATTTCCCCTCCCAATTTTTCAATTATCAATGTTATCCAACATCCGTCTTAGTGGAATCATCGGAGAATCTTTCAGCAAAGGGCTTTGAGAAATTTTAGTCCGATCACTGTCATCGGTTTTGGTACTTAAAAAACGAGACGGAAATTTGTGTCACTTTTACAATATTATCAAGTGGAAAGCATATTAATTATCCTTTAGTGGGTCTAATGATGTACCCCTTACGTAGTAAGAAAATTGATAATCATTAATTTACCAATGCACAATTGTCATTTGGTTTTTCCTCCAGCTTAGTCACAGAGACAATAGCAAGCTCGAATTCTTATGTAACATTTTATGGCTTTCTGCAGATATAAATGAATATACAACGACCGTGAAAATGACCTTCGTCATCCGGCAAAGTCGTGAAATCTTGGAAACGTGTATGTCGCATAAAAATATAAAATTTAAATTTAGTCTATATTTTTTACTTTTCCTTCAACCAAAGATTAGATAAATCGGCAATGCTCGCCTCGAACTTTTACGACGTGCTTAAAAATTACCTCTGCCTGTTTTATTGTAAAATCGTGAAATCCCAGAACCGTGTGTGTCGGGAGACAAATGGTTTATAACGTGGTTAATTTTTAAAAATTCTTTTTGCAGTATTTCCAAGAAGCAGGAGATATTAATTTTGTTCGATATAGCGAATGTTTAATTAACATTATAAAAAAATAATAAACGCATTTACGGATCACCCGATTAATTGCAAAACCACCTAACAATAGATTTTAACTTGATTTCTTAAATGTAAAATCGAGAATAATTGTGTAGATTTGATTCTTTCTTTATTCATTCTATCTGGCAAACGGATCTATACGATATCACGAAAACAGGTTATGGAATAATGGTCACCGTTTGAAAAAAGTCAACATGACATAAGCTTCAAATAAATTTTGCTTTACAATTTTTTAACTATCAATGTTACCCAACATCCGTCTTAGTGGAATCATTGGAGAATCTTTCAGCAAAGAGCTTTGAGAAATTTTAGTCCGATCACTGTCATCGGTTTTGGTACTTAAAAAACGAGACGGAAATTTGTGTCACTTTTACGATATTATCAAGTGGAAAGCATATTAATTATCCTTCAGTGGGTCTAATGATGTACCCCTTACGTAGTAAGAAAATTGATAATTATTAATTTACCGATGCACAATTGTCATTTGGTTTTTCCTCCAGCTTAGTCACAGAGACAATAGCAAGCTCGAATTCTTATGTAACATTTTATGACTTTCTGCAGATATAAATAAATATACAACGACCGTGAAAATGACCTTCGTCATCCAGCAAAGTCGTGAAATCTTGGAAACCTGTATGTCGCATAAAAATATAGAATTTAAATTTAATCTATATTTTTTATTTTTCCTTCAACCAAATATTACATAAATCGGCAATGCTCGCCTCGAACTTTTACGACTTGCTTAAAAATGACCTCTGTCTGTTTTTTTGTAAAATCGTGAAATCCCAGAACCGTATGTGTCGGGAGACAAATGGTTTATAACGTGGTTAATTTTTTAAAATTCTTTTTGCAGTATTTCCAAGCAGCAGCAGATATTAATTTCGTTCGATATAGCGAATGTTTAATTAACATTATAAAAAATTAATAAACGCATTTACGGATCACCCAATTAATTGCAAAACCGCCTAACAATACATATTAACTTGATTTCTTAAATGTAGAATCGAGAATAATTGTGTAGATTTGATTCTTTCTTTATTCATTCTATCTGGCAAACGGATCTATACGATATCACGAAAACAGGTTATCGAATAATGGTCACCGTTTGAAAAAAGTCAACATGACATAAGCTTCAAATAAATTTTGCCTCTCAATTTTTTACCTATCAATGTTACCCAACATCCGTCTTAGTGGAATCATTGGAGAATCTTTCAGCAAAGAGCTTTGAGAAATTTTAGTCCGATCACTGTCATCGGTTTTGGTACTTAAAAAACGAGACGGAAATTTGTGTCAATTTTACAATATTATCAAGTGGAAAGCATATTAATTATCCTTCAGTAGGTCTAATGATGTACCCCTTACGTAGTAAGAAAATTGATAATTATTAATTTACCGATGCACAATTGTCATTTGGTTTTTCCTCCAGCTTAGTCACAGAGACAATAGCAAGCTCGAATTCTTATGTAACATTTTATGACTTTCTGCAGATATAAATGAATATACAACGACCGTGAAAATGACCTTCGTCATCCGGCAAAGTCGTGAAATCTTGGAAACGTGTATGTCGCATAAAAATGTAAAATTTAAATTTAATATATATTTTTTATTTTTCCTTCAACCAAAGACTAGATAAATCGGCAATGCTCGCCTCGAACTTTTACGACGTGCTTAAAAATTATCTCTGTCCGTTTTTTTGTAAAATCGTGAAATCTCAGAACCGTGTGTGTCGGGAGACAAATGGTTTATAACGTGGTTAATTTTTAAAAATTCTTTTTGATGTATTTCCAAGCAGCAGGAAATATTAATTTGTTCGATATAGCGAATGTTTAATTAACATTATAAAAAATTAATAAACGCATTTACGGATCACCCAATTAATTGCAAAACCGCCTAACAATACCTATTAACTTGATTTCTTAAATGTAGAATCGAGAATAATTGTGTAGATTTGATTCTTTCTTTATTCATTCTATCTGGCAAACGGATCTATACGATATCACGAAAACAGGTTATCGAATTGAAAAAAGTTAACATGATATAAGTTTCAAATAAATTTCGCCTCTCAATTTTTCAACTTTGAGGAATTTTAGTCCGATCACTGTCATCGGTTTTGTTACTTAAAAAACGAGACGGAAATTTGTGTCACTTTTACAACTTTATCAAGTGGAAAGCATATTAATTATCATTTAGTCGGTCTAATGATGTATCCCTTACGTGGTAAGAAAATTGATAATTATTAATTTACCAATGCACAATTGCCATTTGCTTTTTCCTCCAGCTTAGTCATAGAGACAATAGCAAGCTCGAATTCTTATGTAACATTTTATGACTTTCTGCAGATATAAATGAATATACAACGACCGTGAAAATGACCTTCGTCATCCGGCAAAGTCGTGAAATCTTGGAAACGTGTATGTCGCATAAAAATGTAAAATTTAAATTTAATATATATTTTTTATTTTTCCTTCAACCAAAGACTAGATAAATCGGCAATGCTCGCCTCGAACTTTTACGACGTGCTTAAAAATTATCTCTGTCCGTTTTTTTGTAAAATCGTGAAATCTCAGAACCGTGTGTGTCGGGAGACAAATGGTTTATAACGTGGTTAATTTTTAAAAATTCTTTTTGATGTATTTCCAAGCAGCAGGAAATATTAATTTGTTCGATATAGCGAATGTTTAATTAACATTATAAAAAATTAATAAACGCATTTACGGATCACCCAATTAATTGCAAAACCGCCTAACAATACCTATTAACTTGATTTCTTAAATGTAGAATCGAGAATAATTGTGTAGATTTGATTCTTTCTTTATTCATTCTATCTGGCAAACGGATCTATACGATATCACGAAAACAGGTTATCGAATTGAAAAAAGTTAACATGATATAAGTTTCAAATAAATTTCGCCTCTCAATTTTTCAACTTTGAGGAATTTTAGTCCGATCACTGTCATCGGTTTTGTTACTTAAAAAACGAGACGGAAATTTGTGTCACTTTTACAACTTTATCAAGTGGAAAGCATATTAATTATCATTTAGTCGGTCTAATGATGTATCCCTTACGTGGTAAGAAAATTGATAATTATTAATTTACCAATGCACAATTGCCATTTGCTTTTTCCTCCAGCTTAGTCATAGAGACAATAGCAAGCTCGAATTCTTATGTAACATTTTATGACTTTCTGCAGATATAAATGAATATACAACGACCGTGAAAATGACCTTCGTCATCCGGCAAAGTCGTGAAATCTTGGAAACGTGTATGTCGCATAAAAATGTAAAATTTAAATTTAATATATATTTTTTATTTTTCCTTCAACCAAAGACTAGATAAATCGGCAATGCTCGCCTCGAACTTTTACGACGTGCTTAAAAATTATCTCTGTCCGTTTTTTTGTAAAATCGTGAAATCTCAGAACCGTGTGTGTCGGGAGACAAATGGTTTATAACGTGGTTAATTTTTAAAAATTCTTTTTGATGTATTTCCAAGCAGCAGGAAATATTAATTTGTTCGATATAGCGAATGTTTAATTAACATTATAAAAAATTAATAAACGCATTTACGGATCACCCAATTAATTGCAAAACCGCCTAACAATACCTATTAACTTGATTTCTTAAATGTAGAATCGAGAATAATTGTGTAGATTTGATTCTTTCTTTATTCATTCTATCTGGCAAACGGATCTATACGATATCACGAAAACAGGTTATCGAATTGAAAAAAGTTAACATGATATAAGTTTCAAATAAATTTCGCCTCTCAATTTTTCAACTTTGAGGAATTTTAGTCCGATCACTGTCATCGGTTTTGTTACTTAAAAAACGAGACGGAAATTTGTGTCACTTTTACAACTTTATCAAGTGGAAAGCATATTAATTATCATTTAGTCGGTCTAATGATGTATCCCTTACGTGGTAAGAAAATTGATAATTATTAATTTACCAATGCACAATTGCCATTTGCTTTTTCCTCCAGCTTAGTCATAGAGACAATAGCAAGCTCGAATTCTTATGTAACATTTTATGACTTTCTGCAGATATAAATGAATATACAACGACCGTGAAAATGACCTTCGTCATCCGGCAAAGTCGTGAAATCTTGGAAACGTGTATGTCGCATAAAAATGTAAAATTTAAATTTAATATATATTTTTTATTTTTCCTTCAACCAAAGACTAGATAAATCGGCAATGCTCGCCTCGAACTTTTACGACGTGCTTAAAAATTATCTCTGTCCGTTTTTTTGTAAAATCGTGAAATCTCAGAACCGTGTGTGTCGGGAGACAAATGGTTTATAACGTGGTTAATTTTTAAAAATTCTTTTTGATGTATTTCCAAGCAGCAGGAAATATTAATTTGTTCGATATAGCGAATGTTTAATTAACATTATAAAAAATTAATAAACGCATTTACGGATCACCCAATTAATTGCAAAACCGCCTAACAATACCTATTAACTTGATTTCTTAAATGTAGAATCGAGAATAATTGTGTAGATTTGATTCTTTCTTTATTCATTCTATCTGGCAAACGGATCTATACGATATCACGAAAACAGGTTATCGAATTGAAAAAAGTTAACATGATATAAGTTTCAAATAAATTTCGCCTCTCAATTTTTCAACTTTGAGGAATTTTAGTCCGATCACTGTCATCGGTTTTGTTACTTAAAAAACGAGACGGAAATTTGTGTCACTTTTACAACTTTATCAAGTGGAAAGCATATTAATTATCATTTAGTCGGTCTAATGATGTATCCCTTACGTGGTAAGAAAATTGATAATTATTAATTTACCAATGCACAATTGCCATTTGCTTTTTCCTCCAGCTTAGTCATAGAGACAATAGCAAGCTCGAATTCTTATGTAACATTTTATGACTTTCTGCAGATATAAATGAATATACAACGACCGTGAAAATGACCTTCGTCATCCGGCAAAGTCGTGAAATCTTGGAAACGTGTATGTCGCATAAAAATGTAAAATTTAAATTTAATATATATTTTTTATTTTTCCTTCAACCAAAGACTAGATAAATCGGCAATGCTCGCCTCGAACTTTTACGACGTGCTTAAAAATTATCTCTGTCCGTTTTTTTGTAAAATCGTGAAATCTCAGAACCGTGTGTGTCGGGAGACAAATGGTTTATAACGTGGTTAATTTTTAAAAATTCTTTTTGATGTATTTCCAAGCAGCAGGAAATATTAATTTGTTCGATATAGCGAATGTTTAATTAACATTATAAAAAATTAATAAACGCATTTACGGATCACCCAATTAATTGCAAAACCGCCTAACAATACCTATTAACTTGATTTCTTAAATGTAGAATCGAGAATAATTGTGTAGATTTGATTCTTTCTTTATTCATTCTATCTGGCAAACGGATCTATACGATATCACGAAAACAGGTTATCGAATTGAAAAAAGTTAACATGATATAAGTTTCAAATAAATTTCGCCTCTCAATTTTTCAACTTTGAGGAATTTTAGTCCGATCACTGTCATCGGTTTTGTTACTTAAAAAACGAGACGGAAATTTGTGTCACTTTTACAACTTTATCAAGTGGAAAGCATATTAATTATCATTTAGTCGGTCTAATGATGTATCCCTTACGTGGTAAGAAAATTGATAATTATTAATTTACCAATGCACAATTGCCATTTGCTTTTTCCTCCAGCTTAGTCATAGAGACAATAGCAAGCTCGAATTCTTATGTAACATTTTATGACTTTCTGCAGATATAAATGAATATACAAAGACCGTGAAAATGACCTTCGTCATCCGGCAAAGTCGTGAAATCTTGGAAACGTGTATGTCGCATAAAAATATAAAATTTAAATATAATCTATATTTTTTATTTTTCCTTCAACCAAAGATTACATAAATCGGCAATGCTCGCCTCAAACTTTTACGACGTGCTTAAAAATTACCTCTGTCTGTTTTTTTGTAAAATCGTGAAATCCCAGAACCGTGTGTGTCGGGAGACAAATGGTTTATAACGTGGTTAATTTTTAAAAATTCTTTTTGCAGTATTTCCAAGCAGCAGGAGATATTAATTTTGTTCGATATAGCGAATGTTTAATTAACATTATAAAAAATTAATAAACGCATTTACGGATCACCCAATTAATTGCAAAACCGTCTAACAATACATATTAACGTGATTTCTTAAATGTAGAATCGAGAATAATTGTGTAGATTTGAGTCTTTCTTTATTCATTCTATCTGGCAAACGGATCTATACGATATCACGAAAACAGGTTATCGAATTGAAAAAAGTTAACATGATATAAGCTTCAAATAAATTTTGCCTCTCAATTTTTCAACTTTGAGGAATTTTAGTCCGATCACTGTCATCGGTTTTGTTACTTAAAAAACGAGACGGAAATTTGTGTCACTTTTACAACTTTATCAAGTGGAAAGCATATTAATTATCATTTAGTCGGTCTAATGATGTATCCCTTACGGGGTAAGAAAATTGATAATTATTCTTTTACCAATGCACAATTGTCATTTGGTTTTTCCTCCAGCTTAGTCACAGAGAGAATAGCAAGCTCGAATTCTTATGTAACATTTTATGACTTTCTGCAGATATAAATGAATATACAACGACCGTGAAAATGACTTCCGTCATCCGGCAAAGTCGTGAAATGTTGGAAACGTGTATGTCGCATAAAAATATAAAATTTAAATTAAATCTATATTTTTTATTTTTCTTTCAACCAAAGATTACATAAATCGGCAATGCTCGCCTCGAACTTTTACGACGTGCTTAAAAATTACCTCTGTCTGTTTTTTTGTAAAATCGTGAAATCCCAGAACCGTGTGTGTCGGGAGACAAATGGTTTATAACGTGGTTATTTTTCAAAAATTCTTTTTGCAGTATTTCCAAGAAGCAGGAGATATTAATTTTGTTCAATATAGCGAATGTTTAATTAACATTATATAAAATTAATAAACGCATTTACGGATCACCCGATTAATTGAAAAACCGCCTAACAATAGATTTTAACTTGATTTCTTAAATGTAAAATCGAGAATAATTGTGTAGATTTGATTCTTTCTTTATTCATTCTATCTGGCAAACGGATCTATACGATACCACGAAAACAGGTTATCTATTAATGGTCACCGTTTGGAAAAAATCAACATGATATGAGCTTCAAATGAATTGTCCCTCCCAATTTTTCAATTATCAATGTTATCCAACATCCGTCTTAGTGGAATCATTGGAGAATCTTTCAGCAAAGAGCTTTGAAAAATTTTAGTCCGATCACTGTCATCGGTTTTGGTACTTAAAAAACGAGACGGAAATTTGGGTCACTTTTACCATATTATCAAGTGGAAAGCATATTAATTATCCTTTAGTGGGTCTAATGATGTACCCCTTACGTAGTAAGAAAATTGATAATCATTAATTTACCAATGCACAATTGTCATTTAGTTTTTCCTCCAGCTTAGTCACAGAGACAATAACAAGCTCGAATTCTTATGTAACATTTTATGACTTTCTGCAGATATAAATGAATATACAACGACCGTGAAAATGACCTTCGTCATCCGGCAAAGTCGTGAAATCTTGGAAACGTGTATGTCGCATAAAAATATAAAATTAAAATTTAATCTATATTTTTTACTTTTCCTTCAACCAAAGATTAGATAAATCGGCAATGCTCGCCTCGAACTTTTACGACGTGCTTAAAAATTACCTCTGCCTGTTTTATTGTAAAATCGTGAAATCCCAGCACCGTGTGTGTCGGGAGACAAATGGTTTATAACGTGGTTAATTTTTAAAAATTCTTTTTGCAGTATTTCCAAGAAGCAGGAGATATTAATTTTGTTCGATATAGCGAATGTTTAATTAACATTATAAAAAATTAATAAACGCATTTACGGATCACCCAATTAATTGCAAAACCGCCTAACAATACATTTTAACTTGATTTCTTAAATGTAGAATCGAGAATAATTGTGTAGATTTGATTCTTTCTTTATTTATTCTATCTGGTAAACGGATCTATACGATATCACGAAAACAGGTTATCGATTAATGGTCACCTTTTGAAAAAAGTCAACATGACATAAGCTTCAAATAAATTTTGCCTCAATTTTTTAACTATCAATATTACCCAACATCCGTCTTAGTGGAATCATTGGAGAATCTTCCAGCGAAGAGCTTTGAGAAATTTTAGTCCGATCACTGTCATCGGTTTTGGTACTTAAAAAACGAGACGGAAATTTGTGTCACTTTTACAATATTATCAAGTGGGAAGCATATTAATTATCCTTCAGTGGGTCTAATGATGTACCCCTCACGTAGTAAGAAAATTGATAATTATTAATTTACCAATGCACAATTGTCATTTGGATTTTCCTCCAGCTTAGTCAGAGAGACAATAGCAAGCCCGAATTCTTATGTAACATTTTATGACTTTCTGCAGATATAAATGAATATACAACGACCGTGAAAATGACCTTCGTCATCCGGCAAAGTGGTGAAATCTTGGAAACGATTATGTCGCATAAAAATATAAAATTTAAATTTAATCTATATTTTTTATTATTCCTTCAACTAAAGATTAGATAAATCGGCAATGCTCGCCTCGAACTTTTACGACGTGCTTAAAAATTATCTCTGGCTGTTTTTTTGTACAATCGTGAAATCTCAGAACCGTGTCTGTCGGCAGACAAATGGTTTATAACGTGGTTAATTTTTTAAAATTCTTTTTGCAGTATTTCCAAGCAGCAGGAAATATTAATTTTGATCGATATAGCGAATGTTTAATTAACATTATAAAAAATTAATAAACGCATTTACGGATCACCCAATTAATTGCAAAACCGCCTATCAATACATATTAACTTGATTTCTTAAATGTAGAATCGAGAATAATTGTGTAGATTTGATTCTTTCTTTATTCATTCTATCTGGCAAACGGATCTATACGATATCACGAAAACAGGTTATCGAATTGAAAAAAGTTAACATGATATAGGCTTCAAATAAATTTCGCCTCTCAATTTTTCGACTTTGAGGAATTTTAGTCCGATCACTGTCATCGGTTTTGTTACTTAAAAAACGAGACGGAAACTTGTGTCACTTTTACAACTTTATCAAGTGGAAAGCATATTAATTATCATTTAGTCGGTCTAATGATGTATCCCTTACGTGGTAAGAAAATTGATAATTATTCATTTACCAATGCACAATTGTCATTTGGTTTTTCCTCCAGCTTAGTCACAGAGACAATAGCAAGCTCGAATTCTTATGTAACATTTTATGACTTTGTGCAGATATAAATGAATATACAACGACCGTGAAAATGACTTCCGTCATCCGGCAAAGTCGTGAAATCTTGGAAACGTGTATGTCGCATAAAAATATAAAATTTAAGGCCTTACATACGTCGAGAATTTTCAAAAAATCGATTTTTTTTCTTTACGGATTATTATTCCTTATAGTCTTAGGCGTATTTCTGTGTAAGCTGATTGTAAAAATTCCCCATAGTTCAAAAGTTATTGTAGATAATGTGACTGCCCGACGAAAGAACAAAGGTCTGACCTTTGAGCCTCTTGAACAAAAGAGGCCAGAACAATTCGTCGATTAGAAAAAAATAAACAACAACAATTTTTTACTGACAAGGAAGGCGTACAATATGAAGCTGGAATGGGAGATTAGACGTAAGTTAACTAAATAAATTTAAAAAATTCATAAAGTTCTTGCTCCAGCCTCGCGCAACTTCGAGCGAAACGCGCTTGAAACTTTAAACGCGTTTTTCTCAAAACTACTTTTTCTGACACGGTCGGCATGATAACTCGTGGGGTTTTTAATATTTTTTGATGATTTTTTTTTTTAATATTCGGAATTGTTTTTTCTATAGTCTGTCCAGCCGGATTTTTAAAATTATAATTAGAAAATTTTATAAAAACAATTAAAGTGTGACTTTTTTGACACAAACTTAACATTTTTTTTTAAATTACCGTAAATTGTTTAATTTTTCGAATTTCAAAAATCCGGCTCGACACACTATAACTACTACCTTATTTTACAAGAATTTCTTTACATTTTGCAGATCCGTCAACATTTCAGGAAGAAATACTGCCGACCGTGGAGCAACTTTTTTTTTTACAGTGCTTCAAAAAATGTGATTTTTCATGTTGTAATTTTTGAAAAAAATAATTGAAATAAATTTTTTTATAAACTTAACACAGTAATAAACAATGAGTAAGAATTTTTTTATCAATTTCTATTTCTATCCCTCCTAAAAACAGTTTTTCTTTTGGTACGTTTTCGGTACCGCTGGACGTATGTGAGGCCTTAAATTTAATCTATATTTTTTATTTTTCTTTCAACCAAAGATTACATAAATCGGCAATGCTCGACTCGAACTTTTACGACGTGCTTAAAAATTACCTCTGCCTGTTTTTTTGTAAAATCGTGAAATCCCAGAACCGTGTGTGTCGGGAGACAAATGGTTTATAACGTGGTTATTTTTTAAAAATTCTTTTTGCAGTATTTCCAAGAAGCAGGAGATATTAATTTTGTTCAATATAGCTAATGTTTAATTAACATTATAAAAAATTAATAAACGCATTTACGGATCACCCGATTAATTGAAAAACCGCCTAACAATAGATTTTAACTTGATTTCTTAAATGTAAAATCGAGAATAATTGTGTAGATTTGATTCTTTCTTTATTCATTCTATCTGGCAAACGGATCTATACGATATCACGAAAACAGGTTATCTATTAATGGTCACCGTTTGGAAAAAATCAACATGATATGAGCTTCAAATGAATTTCCCCTCCCAATTTTTCAATTATCAATGTTATCCAACATCCGTCTTAGTGGAATCATCGGAGAATCTTTCAGCAAAGGGCTTTGAGAAATTTTAGTCCGATCACTGTCATCGGTTTTGGTACTTAAAAAACGAGACGGAAATTTGTGTCACTTTTACAATATTATCAAGTGGAAAGCATATTAATTATCCTTTAGTGGGTCTAATGATGTACCCCTTACGTAGTAAGAAAATTGATAATCATTAATTTACCAATGCACAATTGTCATTTGGTTTTTCCTCCAGCTTAGTCACAGAGACAATAGCAAGCTCGAATTCTTATGTAACATTTTATGGCTTTCTGCAGATATAAATGAATATACAACGACCGTGAAAATGACCTTCGTCATCCGGCAAAGTCGTGAAATCTTGGAAACGTGTATGTCGCATAAAAATATAAAATTTAAATTTAGTCTATATTTTTTACTTTTCCTTCAACCAAAGATTAGATAAATCGGCAATGCTCGCCTCGAACTTTTACGACGTGCTTAAAAATTACCTCTGCCTGTTTTATTGTAAAATCGTGAAATCCCAGAACCGTGTGTGTCGGGAGACAAATGGTTTATAACGTGGTTAATTTTTAAAAATTCTTTTTGCAGTATTTCCAAGAAGCAGGAGATATTAATTTTGTTCGATATAGCGAATGTTTAATTAACATTATAAAAAAATAATAAACGCATTTACGGATCACCCGATTAATTGCAAAACCACCTAACAATAGATTTTAACTTGATTTCTTAAATGTAAAATCGAGAATAATTGTGTAGATTTGATTCTTTCTTTATTCATTCTATCTGGCAAACGGATCTATACGATATCACGAAAACAGGTTATGGAATAATGGTCACCGTTTGAAAAAAGTCAACATGACATAAGCTTCAAATAAATTTTGCTTTACAATTTTTTAACTATCAATGTTACCCAACATCCGTCTTAGTGGAATCATTAGAGAATCTTTCAGCAAAGAGCTTTGAGAAATTTTAGTCCGATCACTGTCATCGGTTTTGGTACTTAAAAAACGAGACGGAAATTTGTGTCACTTTTACGATATTATCAAGTGGAAAGCATATTAATTATCCTTCAGTGGGTCTAATGATGTACCCCTTACGTAGTAAGAAAATTGATAATTATTAATTTACCGATGCACAATTGTCATTTGGTTTTTCCTCCAGCTTAGTCACAGAGACAATAGCAAGCTCGAATTCTTATGTAACATTTTATGACTTTCTGCAGATATAAATAAATATACAACGACCGTGAAAATGACCTTCGTCATCCAGCAAAGTCGTGAAATCTTGGAAACCTGTATGTCGCATAAAAATATAGAATTTAAATTTAATCTATATTTTTTATTTTTCCTTCAACCAAATATTACATAAATCGGCAATGCTCGCCTCGAACTTTTACGACTTGCTTAAAAATGACCTCTGTCTGTTTTTTTGTAAAATCGTGAAATCCCAGAACCGTATGTGTCGGGAGACAAATGGTTTATAACGTGGTTAATTTTTTAAAATTCTTTTTGCAGTATTTCCAAGCAGCAGCAGATATTAATTTCGTTCGATATAGCGAATGTTTAATTAACATTATAAAAAATTAATAAACGCATTTACGGATCACCCAATTAATTGCAAAACCGCCTAACAATACATATTAACTTGATTTCTTAAATGTAGAATCGAGAATAATTGTGTAGATTTGATTCTTTCTTTATTCATTCTATCTGGCAAACGGATCTATACGATATCACGAAAACAGGTTATCGAATAATGGTCACCGTTTGAAAAAAGTCAACATGACATAAGCTTCAAATAAATTTTGCCTCTCAATTTTTTACCTATCAATGTTACCCAACATCCGTCTTAGTGGAATCATTGGAGAATCTTTCAGCAAAGAGCTTTGAGAAATTTTAGTCCGATCACTGTCATCGGTTTTGGTACTTAAAAAACGAGACGGAAATTTGTGTCAATTTTACAATATTATCAAGTGGAAAGCATATTAATTATCCTTCAGTAGGTCTAATGATGTACCCCTTACGTAGTAAGAAAATTGATAATTATTAATTTACCGATGCACAATTGTCATTTGGTTTTTCCTCCAGCTTAGTCACAGAGACAATAGCAAGCTCGAATTCTTATGTAACATTTTATGACTTTCTGCAGATATAAATGAATATACAACGACCGTGAAAATGACCTTCGTCATCCGGCAAAGTCGTGAAATCTTGGAAACGTGTATGTCGCATAAAAATGTAAAATTTAAATTTAATATATATTTTTTATTTTTCCTTCAACCAAAGACTAGATAAATCGGCAATGCTCGCCTCGAACTTTTACGACGTGCTTAAAAATTATCTCTGTCCGTTTTTTTGTAAAATCGTGAAATCTCAGAACCGTGTGTGTCGGGAGACAAATGGTTTATAACGTGGTTAATTTTTAAAAATTCTTTTTGATGTATTTCCAAGCAGCAGGAAATATTAATTTGTTCGATATAGCGAATGTTTAATTAACATTATAAAAAATTAATAAACGCATTTACGGATCACCCAATTAATTGCAAAACCGCCTAACAATACCTATTAACTTGATTTCTTAAATGTAGAATCGAGAATAATTGTGTAGATTTGATTCTTTCTTTATTCATTCTATCTGGCAAACGGATCTATACGATATCACGAAAACAGGTTATCGAATTGAAAAAAGTTAACATGATATAAGTTTCAAATAAATTTCGCCTCTCAATTTTTCAACTTTGAGGAATTTTAGTCCGATCACTGTCATCGGTTTTGTTACTTAAAAAACGAGACGGAAATTTGTGTCACTTTTACAACTTTATCAAGTGGAAAGCATATTAATTATCATTTAGTCGGTCTAATGATGTATCCCTTACGTGGTAAGAAAATTGATAATTATTAATTTACCAATGCACAATTGCCATTTGCTTTTTCCTCCAGCTTAGTCATAGAGACAATAGCAAGCTCGAATTCTTATGTAACATTTTATGACTTTCTGCAGATATAAATGAATATACAACGACCGTGAAAATGACCTTCGTCATCCGGCAAAGTCGTGAAATCTTGGAAACGTGTATGTCGCATAAAAATGTAAAATTTAAATTTAATATATATTTTTTATTTTTCCTTCAACCAAAGACTAGATAAATCGGCAATGCTCGCCTCGAACTTTTACGACGTGCTTAAAAATTATCTCTGTCCGTTTTTTTGTAAAATCGTGAAATCTCAGAACCGTGTGTGTCGGGAGACAAATGGTTTATAACGTGGTTAATTTTTAAAAATTCTTTTTGATGTATTTCCAAGCAGCAGGAAATATTAATTTGTTCGATATAGCGAATGTTTAATTAACATTATAAAAAATTAATAAACGCATTTACGGATCACCCAATTAATTGCAAAACCGCCTAACAATACCTATTAACTTGATTTCTTAAATGTAGAATCGAGAATAATTGTGTAGATTTGATTCTTTCTTTATTCATTCTATCTGGCAAACGGATCTATACGATATCACGAAAACAGGTTATCGAATTGAAAAAAGTTAACATGATATAAGTTTCAAATAAATTTCGCCTCTCAATTTTTCAACTTTGAGGAATTTTAGTCCGATCACTGTCATCGGTTTTGTTACTTAAAAAACGAGACGGAAATTTGTGTCACTTTTACAACTTTATCAAGTGGAAAGCATATTAATTATCATTTAGTCGGTCTAATGATGTATCCCTTACGTGGTAAGAAAATTGATAATTATTAATTTACCAATGCACAATTGCCATTTGCTTTTTCCTCCAGCTTAGTCATAGAGACAATAGCAAGCTCGAATTCTTATGTAACATTTTATGACTTTCTGCAGATATAAATGAATATACAACGACCGTGAAAATGACCTTCGTCATCCGGCAAAGTCGTGAAATCTTGGAAACGTGTATGTCGCATAAAAATGTAAAATTTAAATTTAATATATATTTTTTATTTTTCCTTCAACCAAAGACTAGATAAATCGGCAATGCTCGCCTCGAACTTTTACGACGTGCTTAAAAATTATCTCTGTCCGTTTTTTTGTAAAATCGTGAAATCTCAGAACCGTGTGTGTCGGGAGACAAATGGTTTATAACGTGGTTAATTTTTAAAAATTCTTTTTGATGTATTTCCAAGCAGCAGGAAATATTAATTTGTTCGATATAGCGAATGTTTAATTAACATTATAAAAAATTAATAAACGCATTTACGGATCACCCAATTAATTGCAAAACCGCCTAACAATACCTATTAACTTGATTTCTTAAATGTAGAATCGAGAATAATTGTGTAGATTTGATTCTTTCTTTATTCATTCTATCTGGCAAACGGATCTATACGATATCACGAAAACAGGTTATCGAATTGAAAAAAGTTAACATGATATAAGTTTCAAATAAATTTCGCCTCTCAATTTTTCAACTTTGAGGAATTTTAGTCCGATCACTGTCATCGGTTTTGTTACTTAAAAAACGAGACGGAAATTTGTGTCACTTTTACAACTTTATCAAGTGGAAAGCATATTAATTATCATTTAGTCGGTCTAATGATGTATCCCTTACGTGGTAAGAAAATTGATAATTATTAATTTACCAATGCACAATTGCCATTTGCTTTTTCCTCCAGCTTAGTCATAGAGACAATAGCAAGCTCGAATTCTTATGTAACATTTTATGACTTTCTGCAGATATAAATGAATATACAAAGACCGTGAAAATGACCTTCGTCATCCGGCAAAGTCGTGAAATCTTGGAAACGTGTATGTCGCATAAAAATATAAAATTTAAATATAATCTATATTTTTTATTTTTCCTTCAACCAAAGATTACATAAATCGGCAATGCTCGCCTCAAACTTTTACGACGTGCTTAAAAATTACCTCTGTCTGTTTTTTTGTAAAATCGTGAAATCCCAGAACCGTGTGTGTCGGGAGACAAATGGTTTATAACGTGGTTAATTTTTAAAAATTCTTTTTGCAGTATTTCCAAGCAGCAGGAGATATTAATTTTGTTCGATATAGCGAATGTTTAATTAACATTATAAAAAATTAATAAACGCATTTACGGATCACCCAATTAATTGCAAAACCGTCTAACAATACATATTAACGTGATTTCTTAAATGTAGAATCGAGAATAATTGTGTAGATTTGAGTCTTTCTTTATTCATTCTATCTGGCAAACGGATCTATACGATATCACGAAAACAGGTTATCGAATTGAAAAAAGTTAACATGATATAAGCTTCAAATAAATTTTGCCTCTCAATTTTTCAACTTTGAGGAATTTTAGTCCGATCACTGTCATCGGTTTTGTTACTTAAAAAACGAGACGGAAATTTGTGTCACTTTTACAACTTTATCAAGTGGAAAGCATATTAATTATCATTTAGTCGGTCTAATGATGTATCCCTTACGGGGTAAGAAAATTGATAATTATTCTTTTACCAATGCACAATTGTCATTTGGTTTTTCCTCCAGCTTAGTCACAGAGAGAATAGCAAGCTCGAATTCTTATGTAACATTTTATGACTTTCTGCAGATATAAATGAATATACAACGACCGTGAAAATGACTTCCGTCATCCGGCAAAGTCGTGAAATGTTGGAAACGTGTATGTCGCATAAAAATATAAAATTTAAATTAAATCTATATTTTTTATTTTTCTTTCAACCAAAGATTACATAAATCGGCAATGCTCGCCTCGAACTTTTACGACGTGCTTAAAAATTACCTCTGTCTGTTTTTTTGTAAAATCGTGAAATCCCAGAACCGTGTGTGTCGGGAGACAAATGGTTTATAACGTGGTTATTTTTCAAAAATTCTTTTTGCAGTATTTCCAAGAAGCAGGAGATATTAATTTTGTTCAATATAGCGAATGTTTAATTAACATTATATAAAATTAATAAACGCATTTACGGATCACCCGATTAATTGAAAAACCGCCTAACAATAGATTTTAACTTGATTTCTTAAATGTAAAATCGAGAATAATTGTGTAGATTTGATTCTTTCTTTATTCATTCTATCTGGCAAACGGATCTATACGATACCACGAAAACAGGTTATCTATTAATGGTCACCGTTTGGAAAAAATCAACATGATATGAGCTTCAAATGAATTTTCCCTCCCAATTTTTCAATTATCAATGTTATCCAACATCCGTCTTAGTGGAATCATTGGAGAATCTTTCAGCAAAGAGCTTTGAAAAATTTTAGTCCGATCACTGTCATCGGTTTTGGTACTTAAAAAACGAGACGGAAATTTGGGTCACTTTTACCATATTATCAAGTGGAAAGCATATTAATTATCCTTTAGTGGGTCTAATGATGTACCCCTTACGTAGTAAGAAAATTGATAATCATTAATTTACCAATGCACAATTGTCATTTAGTTTTTCCTCCAGCTTAGTCACAGAGACAATAACAAGCTCGAATTCTTATGTAACATTTTATGACTTTCTGCAGATATAAATGAATATACAACGACCGTGAAAATGACCTTCGTCATCCGGCAAAGTCGTGAAATCTTGGAAACGTGTATGTCGCATAAAAATATAAAATTAAAATTTAATCTATATTTTTTACTTTTCCTTCAACCAAAGATTAGATAAATCGGCAATGCTCGCCTCGAACTTTTACGACGTGCTTAAAAATTACCTCTGCCTGTTTTATTGTAAAATCGTGAAATCCCAGCACCGTGTGTGTCGGGAGACAAATGGTTTATAACGTGGTTAATTTTTAAAAATTCTTTTTGCAGTATTTCCAAGAAGCAGGAGATATTAATTTTGTTCGATATAGCGAATGTTTAATTAACATTATAAAAAATTAATAAACGCATTTACGGATCACCCAATTAATTGCAAAACCGCCTAACAATACATTTTAACTTGATTTCTTAAATGTAGAATCGAGAATAATTGTGTAGATTTGATTCTTTCTTTATTTATTCTATCTGGTAAACGGATCTATACGATATCACGAAAACAGGTTATCGATTAATGGTCACCTTTTGAAAAAAGTCAACATGACATAAGCTTCAAATAAATTTTGCCTCAATTTTTTAACTATCAATATTACCCAACATCCGTCTTAGTGGAATCATTGGAGAATCTTCCAGCGAAGAGCTTTGAGAAATTTTAGTCCGATCACTGTCATCGGTTTTGGTACTTAAAAAACGAGACGGAAATTTGTGTCACTTTTACAATATTATCAAGTGGGAAGCATATTAATTATCCTTCAGTGGGTCTAATGATGTACCCCTCACGTAGTAAGAAAATTGATAATTATTAATTTACCAATGCACAATTGTCATTTGGATTTTCCTCCAGCTTAGTCAGAGAGACAATAGCAAGCCCGAATTCTTATGTAACATTTTATGACTTTCTGCAGATATAAATGAATATACAACGACCGTGAAAATGACCTTCGTCATCCGGCAAAGTGGTGAAATCTTGGAAACGATTATGTCGCATAAAAATATAAAATTTAAATTTAATCTATATTTTTTATTATTCCTTCAACTAAAGATTAGATAAATCGGCAATGCTCGCCTCGAACTTTTACGACGTGCTTAAAAATTATCTCTGGCTGTTTTTTTGTACAATCGTGAAATCTCAGAACCGTGTCTGTCGGCAGACAAATGGTTTATAACGTGGTTAATTTTTTAAAATTCTTTTTGCAGTATTTCCAAGCAGCAGGAAATATTAATTTTGATCGATATAGCGAATGTTTAATTAACATTATAAAAAATTAATAAACGCATTTACGGATCACCCAATTAATTGCAAAACCGCCTATCAATACATATTAACTTGATTTCTTAAATGTAGAATCGAGAATAATTGTGTAGATTTGATTCTTTCTTTATTCATTCTATCTGGCAAACGGATCTATACGATATCACGAAAACAGGTTATCGAATTGAAAAAAGTTAACATGATATAGGCTTCAAATAAATTTCGCCTCTCAATTTTTCGACTTTGAGGAATTTTAGTCCGATCACTGTCATCGGTTTTGTTACTTAAAAAACGAGACGGAAACTTGTGTCACTTTTACAACTTTATCAAGTGGAAAGCATATTAATTATCATTTAGTCGGTCTAATGATGTATCCCTTACGTGGTAAGAAAATTGATAATTATTCATTTACCAATGCACAATTGTCATTTGGTTTTTCCTCCAGCTTAGTCACAGAGACAATAGCAAGCTCGAATTCTTATGTAACATTTTATGACTTTGTGCAGATATAAATGAATATACAACGACCGTGAAAATGACTTCCGTCATCCGGCAAAGTCGTGAAATCTTGGAAACGTGTATGTCGCATAAAAATATAAAATTTAAGGCCTTACATACGTCGAGAATTTTCAAAAAATCGATTTTTTTTCTTTACGGATTATTATTCCTTATAGTCTTAGGCGTATTTCTGTGTAAGCTGATTGTAAAAATTCCCCATAGTTCAAAAGTTATTGTAGATAATGTGACTGCCCGACGAAAGAACAAAGGTCTGACCTTTGAGCCTCTTGAACAAAAGAGGCCAGAACAATTCGTCGATTAGAAAAAAATAAACAACAACAATTTTTTTACTGACAAGGAAGGCGTACAATATGAAGCTGGAATGGGAGATTAGACGTAAGTTAACTAAATAAATTTAAAAAATTCATAAAGTTCTTGCTCCAGCCTCGCGCAACTTCGAGCGAAACGCGCTTGAAACTTTAAACGCGTTTTTCTCAAAACTACTTTTTCTGACACGGTCGGCATGATAACTCGTGGGGTTTTTAATATTTTTTGATGATTTTTTTTTTTAATATTCGGAATTGTTTTTTCTATAGTCTGTCCAGCCGGATTTTTAAAATTATAATTAGAAAATTTTATAAAAACAATTAAAGTGTGACTTTTTTGACACAAACTTAACATTTTTTTTTAAATTACCGTAAATTGTTTAATTTTTCGAATTTCAAAAATCCGGCTCGACACACTATAACTACTACCTTATTTTACAAGAATTTCTTTACATTTTGCAGATCCGTCAACATTTCAGGAAGAAATACTGCCGACCGTGGAGCAACTTTTTTTTTTACAGTGCTTCAAAAAATGTGATTTTTCATGTTGTAATTTTTGAAAAAAATAATTGAAATAAATTTTTTTATAAACTTAACACAGTAATAAACAATGAGTAAGAATTTTTTTATCAATTTCTATTTCTATCCCTCCTAAAAACAGTTTTTCTTTTGGTACGTTTTCGGTACCGCTGGACGTATGTGAGGCCTTAAATTTAATCTATATTTTTTATTTTTCTTTCAACCAAAGATTACATAAATCGGCAATGCTCGACTCGAACTTTTACGACGTGCTTAAAAATTACCTCTGCCTGTTTTTTTGTAAAATCGTGAAATCCCAGAACCGTGTGTGTCGGGAGACAAATGGTTTATAACGTGGTTATTTTTTAAAAATTCTTTTTGCAGTATTTCCAAGAAGCAGGAGATATTAATTTTGTTCAATATAGCTAATGTTTAATTAACATTATAAAAAATTAATAAACGCATTTACGGATCACCCGATTAATTGCAAAACCGCCTAACAATAGATTTTAACTTGATTTCTTAAATGTAAAATCGAGAATAATTGTGTAGATTTGATTCTTTCTTTATTCATTCTATCTGGCAAACGGATCTATACGATATCACGAAAACAGGTTATCTATTAATGGTCACCGTTTGGAAAAAATCAACATGATATGAGCTTCAAATGAATTTCCCCTCCCAATTTTTCAATTATCAATGTTATCCAACATCCGTCTTAGTGGAATCATCGGAGAATCTTTCAGCAAAGGGCTTTGAGAAATTTTAGTCCGATCACTGTCATCGGTTTTGGTACTTAAAAAACGAGACGGAAATTTGTGTCACTTTTACAATATTATCAAGTGGAAAGCATATTAATTATCCTTTAGTGGGTCTAATGATGTACCCCTTACGTAGTAAGAAAATTGATAATCATTAATTTACCAATGCACAATTGTCATTTGGTTTTTCCTCCAGCTTAGTCACAGAGACAATAGCAAGCTCGAATTCTTATGTAACATTTTATGGCTTTCTGCAGATATAAATGAATATACAACGACCGTGAAAATGACCTTCGTCATCCGGCAAAGTCGTGAAATCTTGGAAACGTGTATGTCGCATAAAAATATAAAATTTAAATTTAGTCTATATTTTTTACTTTTCCTTCAACCAAAGATTAGATAAATCGGCAATGCTCGCCTCGAACTTTTACGACGTGCTTAAAAATTACCTCTGCCTGTTTTATTGTAAAATCGTGAAATCCCAGAACCGTGTGTGTCGGGAGACAAATGGTTTATAACGTGGTTAATTTTTAAAAATTCTTTTTGCAGTATTTCCAAGAAGCAGGAGATATTAATTTTGTTCGATATAGCGAATGTTTAATTAACATTATAAAAAAATAATAAACGCATTTACGGATCACCCGATTAATTGCAAAACCACCTAACAATAGATTTTAACTTGATTTCTTAAATGTAAAATCGAGAATAATTGTGTAGATTTGATTCTTTCTTTATTCATTCTATCTGGCAAACGGATCTATACGATATCACGAAAACAGGTTATGGAATAATGGTCACCGTTTGAAAAAAGTCAACATGACATAAGCTTCAAATAAATTTTGCTTTACAATTTTTTAACTATCAATGTTACCCAACATCCGTCTTAGTGGAATCATTAGAGAATCTTTCAGCAAAGAGCTTTGAGAAATTTTAGTCCGATCACTGTCATCGGTTTTGGTACTTAAAAAACGAGACGGAAATTTGTGTCACTTTTACGATATTATCAAGTGGAAAGCATATTAATTATCCTTCAGTGGGTCTAATGATGTACCCCTTACGTAGTAAGAAAATTGATAATTATTAATTTACCGATGCACAATTGTCATTTGGTTTTTCCTCCAGCTTAGTCACAGAGACAATAGCAAGCTCGAATTCTTATGTAACATTTTATGACTTTCTGCAGATATAAATAAATATACAACGACCGTGAAAATGACCTTCGTCATCCAGCAAAGTCGTGAAATCTTGGAAACCTGTATGTCGCATAAAAATATAGAATTTAAATTTAATCTATATTTTTTATTTTTCCTTCAACCAAATATTACATAAATCGGCAATGCTCGCCTCGAACTTTTACGACTTGCTTAAAAATGACCTCTGTCTGTTTTTTTGTAAAATCGTGAAATCCCAGAACCGTATGTGTCGGGAGACAAATGGTTTATAACGTGGTTAATTTTTTAAAATTCTTTTTGCAGTATTTCCAAGCAGCAGCAGATATTAATTTCGTTCGATATAGCGAATGTTTAATTAACATTATAAAAAATTAATAAACGCATTTACGGATCACCCAATTAATTGCAAAACCGCCTAACAATACATATTAACTTGATTTCTTAAATGTAGAATCGAGAATAATTGTGTAGATTTGATTCTTTCTTTATTCATTCTATCTGGCAAACGGATCTATACGATATCACGAAAACAGGTTATCGAATAATGGTCACCGTTTGAAAAAAGTCAACATGACATAAGCTTCAAATAAATTTTGCCTCTCAATTTTTTACCTATCAATGTTACCCAACATCCGTCTTAGTGGAATCATTGGAGAATCTTTCAGCAAAGAGCTTTGAGAAATTTTAGTCCGATCACTGTCATCGGTTTTGGTACTTAAAAAACGAGACGGAAATTTGTGTCAATTTTACAATATTATCAAGTGGAAAGCATATTAATTATCCTTCAGTAGGTCTAATGATGTACCCCTTACGTAGTAAGAAAATTGATAATTATTAATTTACCGATGCACAATTGTCATTTGGTTTTTCCTCCAGCTTAGTCACAGAGACAATAGCAAGCTCGAATTCTTATGTAACATTTTATGACTTTCTGCAGATATAAATGAATATACAACGACCGTGAAAATGACCTTCGTCATCCGGCAAAGTCGTGAAATCTTGGAAACGTGTATGTCGCATAAAAATGTAAAATTTAAATTTAATATATATTTTTTATTTTTCCTTCAACCAAAGACTAGATAAATCGGCAATGCTCGCCTCGAACTTTTACGACGTGCTTAAAAATTATCTCTGTCCGTTTTTTTGTAAAATCGTGAAATCTCAGAACCGTGTGTGTCGGGAGACAAATGGTTTATAACGTGGTTAATTTTTAAAAATTCTTTTTGATGTATTTCCAAGCAGCAGGAAATATTAATTTGTTCGATATAGCGAATGTTTAATTAACATTATAAAAAATTAATAAACGCATTTACGGATCACCCAATTAATTGCAAAACCGCCTAACAATACCTATTAACTTGATTTCTTAAATGTAGAATCGAGAATAATTGTGTAGATTTGATTCTTTCTTTATTCATTCTATCTGGCAAACGGATCTATACGATATCACGAAAACAGGTTATCGAATTGAAAAAAGTTAACATGATATAAGTTTCAAATAAATTTCGCCTCTCAATTTTTCAACTTTGAGGAATTTTAGTCCGATCACTGTCATCGGTTTTGTTACTTAAAAAACGAGACGGAAATTTGTGTCACTTTTACAACTTTATCAAGTGGAAAGCATATTAATTATCATTTAGTCGGTCTAATGATGTATCCCTTACGTGGTAAGAAAATTGATAATTATTAATTTACCAATGCACAATTGCCATTTGCTTTTTCCTCCAGCTTAGTCATAGAGACAATAGCAAGCTCGAATTCTTATGTAACATTTTATGACTTTCTGCAGATATAAATGAATATACAACGACCGTGAAAATGACCTTCGTCATCCGGCAAAGTCGTGAAATCTTGGAAACGTGTATGTCGCATAAAAATGTAAAATTTAAATTTAATATATATTTTTTATTTTTCCTTCAACCAAAGACTAGATAAATCGGCAATGCTCGCCTCGAACTTTTACGACGTGCTTAAAAATTATCTCTGTCCGTTTTTTTGTAAAATCGTGAAATCTCAGAACCGTGTGTGTCGGGAGACAAATGGTTTATAACGTGGTTAATTTTTAAAAATTCTTTTTGATGTATTTCCAAGCAGCAGGAAATATTAATTTGTTCGATATAGCGAATGTTTAATTAACATTATAAAAAATTAATAAACGCATTTACGGATCACCCAATTAATTGCAAAACCGCCTAACAATACCTATTAACTTGATTTCTTAAATGTAGAATCGAGAATAATTGTGTAGATTTGATTCTTTCTTTATTCATTCTATCTGGCAAACGGATCTATACGATATCACGAAAACAGGTTATCGAATTGAAAAAAGTTAACATGATATAAGTTTCAAATAAATTTCGCCTCTCAATTTTTCAACTTTGAGGAATTTTAGTCCGATCACTGTCATCGGTTTTGTTACTTAAAAAACGAGACGGAAATTTGTGTCACTTTTACAACTTTATCAAGTGGAAAGCATATTAATTATCATTTAGTCGGTCTAATGATGTATCCCTTACGTGGTAAGAAAATTGATAATTATTCATTTACCAATGCACAATTGTCATTTGGTTTTTCCTCCAGCTTAGTCACAGAGACAATAGCAAGCTCGAATTCTTATGTAACATTTTATGACTTTGTGCAGATATAAATGAATATACAACGACCGTGAAAATGACTTCCGTCATCCGGCAAAGTCGTGAAATCTTGGAAACGTGTATGTCGCATAAAAATATAAAATTTAAGGCCTTACATACGTCGAGAATTTTCAAAAAATCGATTTTTTTTCTTTACGGATTATTATTCCTTATAGTCTTAGGCGTATTTCTGTGTAAGCTGATTGTAAAAATTCCCCATAGTTCAAAAGTTATTGTAGATAATGTGACTGCCCGACGAAAGAACAAAGGTCTGACCTTTGAGCCTCTTGAACAAAAGAGGCCAGAACAATTCGTCGATTAGAAAAAAATAAACAACAACAATTTTTTACTGACAAGGAAGGCGTACAATATGAAGCTGGAATGGGAGATTAGACGTAAGTTAACTAAATAAATTTAAAAAATTCATAAAGTTCTTGCTCCAGCCTCGCGCAACTTCGAGCGAAACGCGCTTGAAACTTTAAACGCGTTTTTCTCAAAACTACTTTTTCTGACACGGTCGGCATGATAACTCGTGGGGTTTTTAATATTTTTTGATGATTTTTTTTTTTAATATTCGGAATTGTTTTTTCTATAGTCTGTCCAGCCGGATTTTTAAAATTATAATTAGAAAATTTTATAAAAACAATTAAAGTGTGACTTTTTTGACACAAACTTAACATTTTTTTTTAAATTACCGTAAATTGTTTAATTTTTCGAATTTCAAAAATCCGGCTCGACACACTATAACTACTACCTTATTTTACAAGAATTTCTTTACATTTTGCAGATCCGTCAACATTTCAGGAAGAAATACTGCCGACCGTGGAGCAACTTTTTTTTTTACAGTGCTTCAAAAAATGTGATTTTTCATGTTGTAATTTTTGAAAAAAATAATTGAAATAAATTTTTTTATAAACTTAACACGGTAATAAACAATGAGTAAGAATTTTTTTATCAATTTCTATTTCTATCCCTCCTAAAAACAGTTTTTCTTTTGGTACGTTTTCGGTACCGCTGGACGTATGTGAGGCCTTAAATTTAATCTATATTTTTTATTTTTCTTTCAACCAAAGATTACATAAATCGGCAATGCTCGACTCGAACTTTTACGACGTGCTTAAAAATTACCTCTGCCTGTTTTTTTGTAAAATCGTGAAATCCCAGAACCGTGTGTGTCGGGAGACAAATGGTTTATAACGTGGTTATTTTTTAAAAATTCTTTTTGCAGTATTTCCAAGAAGCAGGAGATATTAATTTTGTTCAATATAGCTAATGTTTAATTAACATTATAAAAAATTAATAAACGCATTTACGGATCACCCGATTAATTGAAAAACCGCCTAACAATAGATTTTAACTTGATTTCTTAAATGTAAAATCGAGAATAATTGTGTAGATTTGATTCTTTCTTTATTCATTCTATCTGGCAAACGGATCTATACGATATCACGAAAACAGGTTATCTATTAATGGTCACCGTTTGGAAAAAATCAACATGATATGAGCTTCAAATGAATTTCCCCTCCCAATTTTTCAATTATCAATGTTATCCAACATCCGTCTTAGTGGAATCATCGGAGAATCTTTCAGCAAAGGGCTTTGAGAAATTTTAGTCCGATCACTGTCATCGGTTTTGGTACTTAAAAAACGAGACGGAAATTTGTGTCACTTTTACAATATTATCAAGTGGAAAGCATATTAATTATCCTTTAGTGGGTCTAATGATGTA
This sequence comes from Oxytorus armatus, assembly GCA_958009045.1. Taxonomy (NCBI): domain Eukaryota; kingdom Metazoa; phylum Arthropoda; class Insecta; order Hymenoptera; family Ichneumonidae; genus Oxytorus; species Oxytorus armatus. Next base: position 13,652,539 of record OY253746.1, on the reverse strand, counting down.
CCCCTTACGTAGTAAGAAAATTGATAATCATTAATTTACCAATGCACAATTGTCATTTGGTTTTTCCTCCAGCTTAGTCACAGAGACAATAGCAAGCTCGAATTCTTATGTAACATTTTATGGCTTTCTGCAGATATAAATGAATATACAACGACCGTGAAAATGACCTTCGTCATCCGGCAAAGTCGTGAAATCTTGGAAACGTGTATGTCGCATAAAAATATAAAATTTAAATTTAGTCTATATTTTTTACTTTTCCTTCAACCAAAGATTAGATAAATCGGCAATGCTCGCCTCGAACTTTTACGACGTGCTTAAAAATTACCTCTGCCTGTTTTATTGTAAAATCGTGAAATCCCAGAACCGTGTGTGTCGGGAGACAAATGGTTTATAACGTGGTTAATTTTTAAAAATTCTTTTTGCAGTATTTCCAAGAAGCAGGAGATATTAATTTTGTTCGATATAGCGAATGTTTAATTAACATTATAAAAAAATAATAAACGCATTTACGGATCACCCGATTAATTGCAAAACCACCTAACAATAGATTTTAACTTGATTTCTTAAATGTAAAATCGAGAATAATTGTGTAGATTTGATTCTTTCTTTATTCATTCTATCTGGCAAACGGATCTATACGATATCACGAAAACAGGTTATGGAATAATGGTCACCGTTTGAAAAAAGTCAACATGACATAAGCTTCAAATAAATTTTGCTTTACAATTTTTTAACTATCAATGTTACCCAACATCCGTCTTAGTGGAATCATTAGAGAATCTTTCAGCAAAGAGCTTTGAGAAATTTTAGTCCGATCACTGTCATCGGTTTTGGTACTTAAAAAACGAGACGGAAATTTGTGTCACTTTTACGATATTATCAAGTGGAAAGCATATTAATTATCCTTCAGTGGGTCTAATGATGTACCCCTTACGTAGTAAGAAAATTGATAATTATTAATTTACCGATGCACAATTGTCATTTGGTTTTTCCTCCAGCTTAGTCACAGAGACAATAGCAAGCTCGAATTCTTATGTAACATTTTATGACTTTCTGCAGATATAAATAAATATACAACGACCGTGAAAATGACCTTCGTCATCCAGCAAAGTCGTGAAATCTTGGAAACCTGTATGTCGCATAAAAATATAGAATTTAAATTTAATCTATATTTTTTATTTTTCCTTCAACCAAATATTACATAAATCGGCAATGCTCGCCTCGAACTTTTACGACTTGCTTAAAAATGACCTCTGTCTGTTTTTTTGTAAAATCGTGAAATCCCAGAACCGTATGTGTCGGGAGACAAATGGTTTATAACGTGGTTAATTTTTTAAAATTCTTTTTGCAGTATTTCCAAGCAGCAGCAGATATTAATTTCGTTCGATATAGCGAATGTTTAATTAACATTATAAAAAATTAATAAACGCATTTACGGATCACCCAATTAATTGCAAAACCGCCTAACAATACATATTAACTTGATTTCTTAAATGTAGAATCGAGAATAATTGTGTAGATTTGATTCTTTCTTTATTCATTCTATCTGGCAAACGGATCTATACGATATCACGAAAACAGGTTATCGAATAATGGTCACCGTTTGAAAAAAGTCAACATGACATAAGCTTCAAATAAATTTTGCCTCTCAATTTTTTACCTATCAATGTTACCCAACATCCGTCTTAGTGGAATCATTGGAGAATCTTTCAGCAAAGAGCTTTGAGAAATTTTAGTCCGATCACTGTCATCGGTTTTGGTACTTAAAAAACGAGACGGAAATTTGTGTCAATTTTACAATATTATCAAGTGGAAAGCATATTAATTATCCTTCAGTAGGTCTAATGATGTACCCCTTACGTAGTAAGAAAATTGATAATTATTAATTTACCGATGCACAATTGTCATTTGGTTTTTCCTCCAGCTTAGTCACAGAGACAATAGCAAGCTCGAATTCTTATGTAACATTTTATGACTTTCTGCAGATATAAATGAATATACAACGACCGTGAAAATGACCTTCGTCATCCGGCAAAGTCGTGAAATCTTGGAAACGTGTATGTCGCATAAAAATGTAAAATTTAAATTTAATATATATTTTTTATTTTTCCTTCAACCAAAGACTAGATAAATCGGCAATGCTCGCCTCGAACTTTTACGACGTGCTTAAAAATTATCTCTGTCCGTTTTTTTGTAAAATCGTGAAATCTCAGAACCGTGTGTGTCGGGAGACAAATGGTTTATAACGTGGTTAATTTTTAAAAATTCTTTTTGATGTATTTCCAAGCAGCAGGAAATATTAATTTGTTCGATATAGCGAATGTTTAATTAACATTATAAAAAATTAATAAACGCATTTACGGATCACCCAATTAATTGCAAAACCGCCTAACAATACCTATTAACTTGATTTCTTAAATGTAGAATCGAGAATAATTGTGTAGATTTGATTCTTTCTTTATTCATTCTATCTGGCAAACGGATCTATACGATATCACGAAAACAGGTTATCGAATTGAAAAAAGTTAACATGATATAAGTTTCAAATAAATTTCGCCTCTCAATTTTTCAACTTTGAGGAATTTTAGTCCGATCACTGTCATCGGTTTTGTTACTTAAAAAACGAGACGGAAATTTGTGTCACTTTTACAACTTTATCAAGTGGAAAGCATATTAATTATCATTTAGTCGGTCTAATGATGTATCCCTTACGTGGTAAGAAAATTGATAATTATTAATTTACCAATGCACAATTGCCATTTGCTTTTTCCTCCAGCTTAGTCATAGAGACAATAGCAAGCTCGAATTCTTATGTAACATTTTATGACTTTCTGCAGATATAAATGAATATACAACGACCGTGAAAATGACCTTCGTCATCCGGCAAAGTCGTGAAATCTTGGAAACGTGTATGTCGCATAAAAATGTAAAATTTAAATTTAATATATATTTTTTATTTTTCCTTCAACCAAAGACTAGATAAATCGGCAATGCTCGCCTCGAACTTTTACGACGTGCTTAAAAATTATCTCTGTCCGTTTTTTTGTAAAATCGTGAAATCTCAGAACCGTGTGTGTCGGGAGACAAATGGTTTATAACGTGGTTAATTTTTAAAAATTCTTTTTGATGTATTTCCAAGCAGCAGGAAATATTAATTTGTTCGATATAGCGAATGTTTAATTAACATTATAAAAAATTAATAAACGCATTTACGGATCACCCAATTAATTGCAAAACCGCCTAACAATACCTATTAACTTGATTTCTTAAATGTAGAATCGAGAATAATTGTGTAGATTTGATTCTTTCTTTATTCATTCTATCTGGCAAACGGATCTATACGATATCACGAAAACAGGTTATCGAATTGAAAAAAGTTAACATGATATAAGTTTCAAATAAATTTCGCCTCTCAATTTTTCAACTTTGAGGAATTTTAGTCCGATCACTGTCATCGGTTTTGTTACTTAAAAAACGAGACGGAAATTTGTGTCACTTTTACAACTTTATCAAGTGGAAAGCATATTAATTATCATTTAGTCGGTCTAATGATGTATCCCTTACGTGGTAAGAAAATTGATAATTATTAATTTACCAATGCACAATTGCCATTTGCTTTTTCCTCCAGCTTAGTCATAGAGACAATAGCAAGCTCGAATTCTTATGTAACATTTTATGACTTTCTGCAGATATAAATGAATATACAAAGACCGTGAAAATGACCTTCGTCATCCGGCAAAGTCGTGAAATCTTGGAAACGTGTATGTCGCATAAAAATATAAAATTTAAATATAATCTATATTTTTTATTTTTCCTTCAACCAAAGATTACATAAATCGGCAATGCTCGCCTCAAACTTTTACGACGTGCTTAAAAATTACCTCTGTCTGTTTTTTTGTAAAATCGTGAAATCCCAGAACCGTGTGTGTCGGGAGACAAATGGTTTATAACGTGGTTAATTTTTAAAAATTCTTTTTGCAGTATTTCCAAGCAGCAGGAGATATTAATTTTGTTCGATATAGCGAATGTTTAATTAACATTATAAAAAATTAATAAACGCATTTACGGATCACCCAATTAATTGCAAAACCGTCTAACAATACATATTAACGTGATTTCTTAAATGTAGAATCGAGAATAATTGTGTAGATTTGAGTCTTTCTTTATTCATTCTATCTGGCAAACGGATCTATACGATATCACGAAAACAGGTTATCGAATTGAAAAAAGTTAACATGATATAAGCTTCAAATAAATTTTGCCTCTCAATTTTTCAACTTTGAGGAATTTTAGTCCGATCACTGTCATCGGTTTTGTTACTTAAAAAACGAGACGGAAATTTGTGTCACTTTTACAACTTTATCAAGTGGAAAGCATATTAATTATCATTTAGTCGGTCTAATGATGTATCCCTTACGGGGTAAGAAAATTGATAATTATTCTTTTACCAATGCACAATTGTCATTTGGTTTTTCCTCCAGCTTAGTCACAGAGAGAATAGCAAGCTCGAATTCTTATGTAACATTTTATGACTTTCTGCAGATATAAATGAATATACAACGACCGTGAAAATGACTTCCGTCATCCGGCAAAGTCGTGAAATGTTGGAAACGTGTATGTCGCATAAAAATATAAAATTTAAATTAAATCTATATTTTTTATTTTTCTTTCAACCAAAGATTACATAAATCGGCAATGCTCGCCTCGAACTTTTACGACGTGCTTAAAAATTACCTCTGTCCGTTTTTTTGTAAAATCGTGAAATCCCAGAACCGTGTGTGTCGGGAGACAAATGGTTTATAACGTGGTTATTTTTCAAAAATTCTTTTTGCAGTATTTCCAAGAAGCAGGAGATATTAATTTTGTTCAATATAGCGAATGTTTAATTAACATTATATAAAATTAATAAACGCATTTACGGATCACCCGATTAATTGAAAAACCGCCTAACAATAGATTTTAACTTGATTTCTTAAATGTAAAATCGAGAATAATTGTGTAGATTTGATTCTTTCTTTATTCATTCTATCTGGCAAACGGATCTATACGATACCACGAAAACAGGTTATCTATTAATGGTCACCGTTTGGAAAAAATCAACATGATATGAGCTTCAAATGAATTTTCCCTCCCAATTTTTCAATTATCAATGTTATCCAACATCCGTCTTAGTGGAATCATTGGAGAATCTTTCAGCAAAGAGCTTTGAAAAATTTTAGTCCGATCACTGTCATCGGTTTTGGTACTTAAAAAACGAGACGGAAATTTGGGTCACTTTTACCATATTATCAAGTGGAAAGCATATTAATTATCCTTTAGTGGGTCTAATGATGTACCCCTTACGTAGTAAGAAAATTGATAATCATTAATTTACCAATGCACAATTGTCATTTAGTTTTTCCTCCAGCTTAGTCACAGAGACAATAACAAGCTCGAATTCTTATGTAACATTTTATGACTTTCTGCAGATATAAATGAATATACAACGACCGTGAAAATGACCTTCGTCATCCGGCAAAGTCGTGAAATCTTGGAAACGTGTATGTCGCATAAAAATATAAAATTGAAATTTAATCTATATTTTTTACTTTTCCTTCAACCAAAGATTAGATAAATCGGCAATGCTCGCCTCGAACTTTTACGACGTGCTTAAAAATTACCTCTGCCTGTTTTATTGTAAAATCGTGAAATCCCAGCACCGTGTGTGTCGTGAGACAAATGGTTTATAACGTGGTTAATTTTTAAAAATTCTTTTTGCAGTATTTCCAAGAAGCAGGAGATATTAATTTTGTTCGATATAGCGAATGTTTAATTAACATTATAAAAAATTAATAAACGCATTTACGGATCACCCAATTAATTGCAAAACCGCCTAACAATACATTTTAACTTGATTTCTTAAATGTAGAATCGAGAATAATTGTGTAGATTTGATTCTTTCTTTATTTATTCTATCTGGTAAACGGATCTATACGATATCACGAAAACAGGTTATCGATTAATGGTCACCTTTTGAAAAAAGTCAACATGACATAAGCTTCAAATAAATTTTGCCTCAATTTTTTAACTATCAATATTACCCAACATCCGTCTTAGTGGAATCATTGGAGAATCTTCCAGCGAAGAGCTTTGAGAAATTTTAGTCCGATCACTGTCATCGGTTTTGGTACTTAAAAAACGAGACGGAAATTTGTGTCACTTTTACAATATTATCAAGTGGGAAGCATATTAATTATCCTTCAGTGGGTCTAATGATGTACCCCTCACGTAGTAAGAAAATTGATAATTATTAATTTACCAATGCACAATTGTCATTTGGATTTTCCTCCAGCTTAGTCAGAGAGACAATAGCAAGCCCGAATTCTTATGTAACATTTTATGACTTTCTGCAGATATAAATGAATATACAACGACCGTGAAAATGACCTTCGTCATCCGGCAAAGTGGTGAAATCTTGGAAACGATTATGTCGCATAAAAATATAAAATTTAAATTTAATCTATATTTTTTATTATTCCTTCAACTAAAGATTAGATAAATCGGCAATGCTCGCCTCGAACTTTTACGACGTGCTTAAAAATTATCTCTGGCTGTTTTTTTGTACAATCGTGAAATCTCAGAACCGTGTCTGTCGGCAGACAAATGGTTTATAACGTGGTTAATTTTTTAAAATTCTTTTTGCAGTATTTCCAAGCAGCAGGAAATATTAATTTTGATCGATATAGCGAATGTTTAATTAACATTATAAAAAATTAATAAACGCATTTACGGATCACCCAATTAATTGCAAAACCGCCTATCAATACATATTAACTTGATTTCTTAAATGTAGAATCGAGAATAATTGTGTAGATTTGATTCTTTCTTTATTCATTCTATCTGGCAAACGGATCTATACGATATCACGAAAACAGGTTATCGAATTGAAAAAAGTTAACATGATATAGGCTTCAAATAAATTTCGCCTCTCAATTTTTCGACTTTGAGGAATTTTAGTCCGATCACTGTCATCGGTTTTGTTACTTAAAAAACGAGACGGAAACTTGTGTCACTTTTACAACTTTATCAAGTGGAAAGCATATTAATTATCATTTAGTCGGTCTAATGATGTATCCCTTACGTGGTAAGAAAATTGATAATTATTCATTTACCAATGCACAATTGTCATTTGGTTTTTCCTCCAGCTTAGTCACAGAGACAATAGCAAGCTCGAATTCTTATGTAACATTTTATGACTTTGTGCAGATATAAATGAATATACAACGACCGTGAAAATGACTTCCGTCATCCGGCAAAGTCGTGAAATCTTGGAAACGTGTATGTCGCATAAAAATATAAAATTTAAGGCCTTACATACGTCGAGAATTTTCAAAAAATCGATTTTTTTTCTTTACGGATTATTATTCCTTATAGTCTTAGGCGTATTTCTGTGTAAGCTGATTGTAAAAATTCCCCATAGTTCAAAAGTTATTGTAGATAATGTGACTGCCCGACGAAAGAACAAAGGTCTGACCTTTGAGCCTCTTGAACAAAAGAGGCCAGAACAATTCGTCGATTAGAAAAAAATAAACAACAACAATTTTTTACTGACAAGGAAGGCGTACAATATGAAGCTGGAATGGGAGATTAGACGTAAGTTAACTAAATAAATTTAAAAAATTCATAAAGTTCTTGCTCCAGCCTCGCGCAACTTCGAGCGAAACGCGCTTGAAACTTTAAACGCGTTTTTCTCAAAACTACTTTTTCTGACACGGTCGGCATGATAACTCGTGGGGTTTTTAATATTTTTTGATGATTTTTTTTTTTAATATTCGGAATTGTTTTTTCTATAGTCTGTCCAGCCGGATTTTTAAAATTATAATTAGAAAATTTTATAAAAACAATTAAAGTGTGACTTTTTTGACACAAACTTAACATTTTTTTTTAAATTACCGTAAATTGTTTAATTTTTCGAATTTCAAAAATCCGGCTCGACACACTATAACTACTACCTTATTTTACAAGAATTTCTTTACATTTTGCAGATCCGTCAACATTTCAGGAAGAAATACTGCCGACCGTGGAGCAACTTTTTTTTTTACAGTGCTTCAAAAAATGTGATTTTTCATGTTGTAATTTTTGAAAAAAATAATTGAAATAAATTTTTTTATAAACTTAACACAGTAATAAACAATGAGTAAGAATTTTTTTATCAATTTCTATTTCTATCCCTCCTAAAAACAGTTTTTCTTTTGGTACGTTTTCGGTACCGCTGGACGTATGTGAGGCCTTAAATTTAATCTATATTTTTTATTTTTCTTTCAACCAAAGATTACATAAATCGGCAATGCTCGACTCGAACTTTTACGACGTGCTTAAAAATTACCTCTGCCTGTTTTTTTGTAAAATCGTGAAATCCCAGAACCGTGTGTGTCGGGAGACAAATGGTTTATAACGTGGTTATTTTTTAAAAATTCTTTTTGCAGTATTTCCAAGAAGCAGGAGATATTAATTTTGTTCAATATAGCTAATGTTTAATTAACATTATAAAAAATTAATAAACGCATTTACGGATCACCCGATTAATTGAAAAACCGCCTAACAATAGATTTTAACTTGATTTCTTAAATGTAAAATCGAGAATAATTGTATAGATTTGATTCTTTCTTTATTCATTCTATCTGGCAAACGGATCTATACGATATCACGAAAACAGGTTATCTATTAATGGTCACCGTTTGGAAAAAATCAACATGATATGAGCTTCAAATGAATTTCCCCTCCCAATTTTTCAATTATCAATGTTATCCAACATCCGTCTTAGTGGAATCATCGGAGAATCTTTCAGCAAAGGGCTTTGAGAAATTTTAGTCCGATCACTGTCATCGGTTTTGGTACTTAAAAAACGAGACGGAAATTTGTGTCACTTTTACAATATTATCAAGTGGAAAGCATATTAATTATCCTTTAGTGGGTCTAATGATGTACCCCTTACGTAGTAAGAAAATTGATAATCATTAATTTACCAATGCACAATTGTCATTTGGTTTTTCCTCCAGCTTAGTCACAGAGACAATAGCAAGCTCGAATTCTTATGTAACATTTTATGGCTTTCTGCAGATATAAATGAATATACAACGACCGTGAAAATGACCTTCGTCATCCAGCAAAGTCGTGAAATCTTGGAAACGTGTATGTCGCATAAAAATATAAAATTTAAATTTAGTCTATATTTTTTACTTTTCCTTCAACCAAAGATTAGATAAATCGGCAATGCTCGCCTCGAACTTTTACGACGTGCTTAAAAATTACCTCTGCCTGTTTTATTGTAAAATCGTGAAATCCCAGAACCGTGTGTGTCGGGAGACAAATGGTTTATAACGTGGTTAATTTTTAAAAATTCTTTTTGCAGTATTTCCAAGAAGCAGGAGATATTAATTTTGTTCGATATAGCGAATGTTTAATTAACATTATAAAAAAATAATAAACGCATTTACGGATCACCCGATTAATTGCAAAACCACCTAACAATAGATTTTAACTTGATTTCTTAAATGTAAAATCGAGAATAATTGTGTAGATTTGATTCTTTCTTTATTCATTCTATCTGGCAAACGGATCTATACGATATCACGAAAACAGGTTATGGAATAATGGTCACCGTTTGAAAAAAGTCAACATGACATAAGCTTCAAATAAATTTTGCTTTACAATTTTTTAACTATCAATGTTACCCAACATCCGTCTTAGTGGAATCATTGGAGAATCTTTCAGCAAAGAGCTTTGAGAAATTTTAGTCCGATCACTGTCATCGGTTTTGGTACTTAAAAAACGAGACGGAAATTTGTGTCACTTTTACGATATTATCAAGTGGAAAGCATATTAATTATCCTTCAGTGGGTCTAATGATGTACCCCTTACGTAGTAAGAAAATTGATAATTATTAATTTACCGATGCACAATTGTCATTTGGTTTTTCCTCCAGCTTAGTCACAGAGACAATAGCAAGCTCGAATTCTTATGTAACATTTTATGACTTTCTGCAGATATAAATAAATATACAACGACCGTGAAAATGACCTTCGTCATCCAGCAAAGTCGTGAAATCTTGGAAACCTGTATGTCGCATAAAAATATAGAATTTAAATTTAATCTATATTTTTTATTTTTCCTTCAACCAAATATTACATAAATCGGCAATGCTCGCCTCGAACTTTTACGACTTGCTTAAAAATGACCTCTGTCTGTTTTTTTGTAAAATCGTGAAATCCCAGAACCGTATGTGTCGGGAGACAAATGGTTTATAACGTGGTTAATTTTTTAAAATTCTTTTTGCAGTATTTCCAAGCAGCAGCAGATATTAATTTCGTTCGATATAGCGAATGTTTAATTAACATTATAAAAAATTAATAAACGCATTTACGGATCACCCAATTAATTGCAAAACCGCCTAACAATACATATTAACTTGATTTCTTAAATGTAGAATCGAGAATAATTGTGTAGATTTGATTCTTTCTTTATTCATTCTATCTGGCAAACGGATCTATACGATATCACGAAAACAGGTTATCGAATAATGGTCACCGTTTGAAAAAAGTCAACATGACATAAGCTTCAAATAAATTTTGCCTCTCAATTTTTTACCTATCAATGTTACCCAACATCCGTCTTAGTGGAATCATTGGAGAATCTTTCAGCAAAGAGCTTTGAGAAATTTTAGTCCGATCACTGTCATCGGTTTTGGTACTTAAAAAACGAGACGGAAATTTGTGTCAATTTTACAATATTATCAAGTGGAAAGCATATTAATTATCCTTCAGTAGGTCTAATGATGTACCCCTTACGTAGTAAGAAAATTGATAATTATTAATTTACCGATGCACAATTGTCATTTGGTTTTTCCTCCAGCTTAGTCACAGAGACAATAGCAAGCTCGAATTCTTATGTAACATTTTATGACTTTCTGCAGATATAAATGAATATACAACGACCGTGAAAATGACCTTCGTCATCCGGCAAAGTCGTGAAATCTTGGAAACGTGTATGTCGCATAAAAATGTAAAATTTAAATTTAATATATATTTTTTATTTTTCCTTCAACCAAAGACTAGATAAATCGGCAATGCTCGCCTCGAACTTTTACGACGTGCTTAAAAATTATCTCTGTCCGTTTTTTTGTAAAATCGTGAAATCTCAGAACCGTGTGTGTCGGGAGACAAATGGTTTATAACGTGGTTAATTTTTAAAAATTCTTTTTGATGTATTTCCAAGCAGCAGGAAATATTAATTTGTTCGATATAGCGAATGTTTAATTAACATTATAAAAAATTAATAAACGCATTTACGGATCACCCAATTAATTGCAAAACCGCCTAACAATACCTATTAACTTGATTTCTTAAATGTAGAATCGAGAATAATTGTGTAGATTTGATTCTTTCTTTATTCATTCTATCTGGCAAACGGATCTATACGATATCACGAAAACAGGTTATCGAATTGAAAAAAGTTAACATGATATAAGTTTCAAATAAATTTCGCCTCTCAATTTTTCAACTTTGAGGAATTTTAGTCCGATCACTGTCATCGGTTTTGTTACTTAAAAAACGAGACGGAAATTTGTGTCACTTTTACAACTTTATCAAGTGGAAAGCATATTAATTATCATTTAGTCGGTCTAATGATGTATCCCTTACGTGGTAAGAAAATTGATAATTATTAATTTACCAATGCACAATTGCCATTTGCTTTTTCCTCCAGCTTAGTCATAGAGACAATAGCAAGCTCGAATTCTTATGTAACATTTTATGACTTTCTGCAGATATAAATGAATATACAAAGACCGTGAAAATGACCTTCGTCATCCGGCAAAGTCGTGAAATCTTGGAAACGTGTATGTCGCATAAAAATATAAAATTTAAATATAATCTATATTTTTTATTTTTCCTTCAACCAAAGATTACATAAATCGGCAATGCTCGCCTCAAACTTTTACGACGTGCTTAAAAATTACCTCTGTCTGTTTTTTTGTAAAATCGTGAAATCCCAGAACCGTGTGTGTCGGGAGACAAATGGTTTATAACGTGGTTAATTTTTAAAAATTCTTTTTGCAGTATTTCCAAGCAGCAGGAGATATTAATTTTGTTCGATATAGCGAATGTTTAATTAACATTATAAAAAATTAATAAACGCATTTACGGATCACCCAATTAATTGCAAAACCGTCTAACAATACATATTAACGTGATTTCTTAAATGTAGAATCGAGAATAATTGTGTAGATTTGAGTCTTTCTTTATTCATTCTATCTGGCAAACGGATCTATACGATATCACGAAAACAGGTTATCGAATTGAAAAAAGTTAACATGATATAAGCTTCAAATAAATTTCCCCTCTCAATTTTTCAACTTTGAGGAATTTTAGTCCTATCACTGTCATCGGTTTTGTTACTTAAAAAACGAGACGGAAATTTGTGTCACTTTTACAACTTTATCAAGTGGAAAGCATATTAATTATTATTTAGTCGGTCTAATGATGTATCCCTTACGTGGTAAGAAACTTGATAATTATTAATTTACCAATGCACAATTGTCATTTGGTTTTTCCTCCAGCTTAGTCACAGAGGCAATAGCAAGCTCGAATTCTTATGTAACATTTTATGACTTTCTGCAGATATAAATGACTATACAACGACCGTGAAAATGACCTTCGTCATCCTGCAAAGTCGTGAAATCTTGGAAACGTGTATGTCGCATAAAAATATAAAATTTAAATTTAATCTATATTTTTTATTTTTCCTTCAACCAAAGATTAGATAAATCGGCAATGCTCGCCTCGAACTTTTACGACGTGCTTAAAAATTACCTCTGTCTGTTTTTTTGTAAAAATTTTTGACAAATAGTTTATAACGTGGTTAATTTTTAAAAATTCTTTTTGCAGTATTTCCAAGAAGCAGTAGATATTAATTTTGTTCAATATAGTGAATGTTTAATTACCATTACAAAAAATTAATAAACGCATTTACAGATCACCCAATTAATTGCAAAACCGGCTAACAATACATTTTAACTTGATTTCTTAAATTTAAAAAATTCTTTTCGCAGCATTTTTAAGATGCCGAAGATATCACTTATGTTCGATTGTTTAATCAACATAATTGTTTTTTTGACGTTTCGAATTTTTTTCCCAACTTCAACTCATTTTATTTTAAAAGATCATAATGAAAAAGTGCTTACAACGGGATTTCGAGGACATAGATTTTTTTAATTTCATAAAACACGCGTTTGAAAATTCTCAACTCTGAGTGGAACGAACTTGCCTGATGGATCGATAATTCGTTGGGTCCACCTCTCTTAAGAAGGGGTGGGCCCAACGAAACGTTTCGGTCAACAACAGTTGGGACTACGGGACTGAAACACCAGATTATTTCAATTCGAACAAAAGTGGAAAATCTGGTGAATACTTTAGCTGTTTTTTTTTTCTTCTTGGTTTTTACGATCGCTAATTACGATTACGATTTTATTAAAAATTTTATTAAAAATTTCAAATTCAATAATGCACATTACCACACTAAATAGCTCAACTTTAATATCTCGATTGGTTTATTTGACAAACAATATGAAAAATTCTTATACCAAAATCGCATAGGGTGAGAGGCCAATTTGATTTCACGCGGAATGCCTCATGTGTTATTAAATGCATAACGGTGCACAAGTGCACCGGTATGAATGTACTCCCCCGCGAGCAAATCTCGGAGCAACAAACACACAGAAACACACACACACACACGCACCGGTAATTATTATCGTTATAATCGAGAGCGTGACTCTCTCGGTTACGGATCATTCATGCGGCAAGGTGGCATCGTGATTAATCATCGCGAAAATATATATCTGTATGTATCGTTGAGATTTATAACGAGAAGTTCTAGTCAGAATATAGCTCCAAGCGTTATTAAGCATTCACGAGGATCGTCGGGAACAGAGAAAATCTGTCAAGACATTCGAGACCAGGAATTATTGTTTTTCTGATAGTCGATAAAATTATTATGTTTTATTTTGTTTCTCCCTAAGCTCGAGAGTTACGTACAAATACGTAATAGTTGTCCGAAATTATGAAACAAAACGAAAGTGATATGTTGATAGGACCACAGGCCATTGTGCGTAGATCGCTAGATGCCGATTGCAAAACGCGTCTCGCCGCGGATTTACCCTATCAAAAGCCCATATCGATCTCTCGAAAGACGTATATATATATATATCTATATTATATAAATGAGGCATTCCATGCGGTTTCGAACGGTCAAAAAGTTATCCACTCTCAAAAAAATTGAAATTTTGTGAAATTATTTAATTATATGAAAAAGAGCAGTGTAAATTTTTTCAAAATTATTGGATGGCATTTTTTTGAGTTTCTCAAAATTTCAAAATTTCGTAAGTAGCGTTATATCCTGAAAGCATACGATTGTACAGAAAAATGTTTGAGACAAAAAAGTTGCAGTTTTACATGAACTTTGTGAAAAGAATTTTTTTTGAATTTTTCGAGTTTGAAAAATCACCATTTTCATCAAAAATATACGAAAATAATTTTTTCGGTCAGTATATCAGTTTCGATTTATCTAAAAAAATTCCAGAAAATACTCTGAAGTGTGTACAATAGACATGTATTTTTTTAAGATGGCTCGAGTTGTTGTTCCAAAGTTATGCTTTGTTTTATTATGATAATTTTTTTTTTTTATAGAAAAATCAATTCTCTTTAAAAATTATTCTCTCACAAATTTTTCTCACATTTTTCAGGTAATAAACATCGATAACAGTAATAATTTTTTTGAGCTTAATCATAAATTATCGGTGAGGTATACAAAGTTAACCTTGCGATACACAGTAACGTCGTCCTCCAACATGAACATTTTAATACAAAGTATCGGTCGTCGTGTAATACAAGAAATAAAGTATCGTTGGCCGCCCAATGTAAACATTGTTATGCAAAGTAACGTGCGCCGTCCAATACCTTCTACATCCTTCAGTTTGTCAACATCCCCCCTCTATACCAAAATACGACTGTAGTTTTCAGCGTGTTTTTATTTTTTCACACTAGGTTGCACGGTGTAAGCCAAGCAGAGAAGTCATATGTTTCCTTTGAATTTTCTTGGTGGTTTGTGAAGTGAATTGTTACAAATTAATTTATGAGTAATTATTTTGATGATGGCCACAACAAATAAAATGACGGCGCAATTCAATCGGTGCTGCGACCCACTGAAAAAGCATCCCGGGCACGTAAAAAAACAATCACTACGACGCCCATCGGCCAGTGCTTTACAGAAAATACCATCGCTAAGCGCAAACAATTATTTGTGTAGTGTGTGTAGATCTGCAATGAAATCAATGAGAGTGAATGATGAAATCGATGAAATAAGTACAGGTAAATATTCAATATTATAATTTTATTTATCTTTATTAAATATTAAATATTGAATATGTTTTTTTATCAAATTCTCTAAATTCAATTAAATAAAAAAAAAATTAAATATAATAAATTAAATATTAAATATCAAATATAAAAAAATTAAATATTAAATTTATAAATTTGTATTAAATTTGCTGCCCGTGTCCTTGAGTTGAATTGCAATTTTTTTAATAACGCAAAAAATCTTCAGCAGATTCTGTTCTACATCAAACTGGTGGAGCGTCAACGTCGATGACCCGACAACCTTCATTATCAGCTGATCAGGATACAAATGTCGTGGTGACCCAAGAATCAGAAACTTCATCGAGTCAAACTCGGTCCTCGACCAGCCAACAATCGACGCCAGACGTTAATTTCGAATTATTACGTGCGAATGCTTCATTCGGAATGCTGCAACAATCTCCGATCCCTTCCTGGAAAGCGGATCAAGGTCACTGGATTTCAAATAAAATCGATCGTGTTTGTGGTACCCTGAAAGAGAAGCTGGGTTGTCATGACGAACCTCCGGACAAAGTTGCCTTGCAAGAAGTGATCACTGGATTGAAGAGGAAGTATCAAGATGACGATACAACACGAACGCAAAAAATCCAGATTTTGACTGCGCTGCCTGATTCTTGGTCACATGCGAGAATATCAAGGGAATTCGAGGCTCCGTTGTATACGGTCCGAAAAGCCAAAAGGTTGAAAGCCGAAAAAGGCGCACTAGCTTTGTCCAACCCGCGAGTCGGTGGTTCGTTACTCTTTTTTTTACACGTATTCATTAGTCATTCGATTGATGCTTTCCTATTCATTGGCAAGATTGATCTCAAAATGGACCATTGAACAATTTATTTTGCAGGTTCTGCACTACCGGGAAATATCGTCGCTGAAGTGGAATCGTTCTACAATGATGATACAGTGAGTGCCAATATGCCCGGCATGAAAGACTTCGTGTCGGTACGAGACGCCGAAGGAAAGAGGATCCACGTGCAGAAACGTCTGCTGTTAGCGAATTTGAAAGAGCTTTACGCGAATTTCAAATCTTCTCATCCTGATTCTCCTGTTGGCTTCTCGAAATTCGCATCGCTAAGACCAAAACATTGTATTTCTGCGGGGGCTACTGGCACGCACACAAGTTGTGTCTGTATAACACATCAGAACATGAAGCTGATGCTCCTAGGTATAGTTGAAATGTTTTTATAAATCTCTAGATTATCATATCACAGTTGGGCAAAATTGCAATGAAAAACTAACAATTATTAACTACAAGTATTTCTCGTATTTGTAATCGTATTAAACAATCATCTGGAATTACTTTGGGCAATTGCAAACGATACATCAATTACAATCACTGTGACAGACAACAAAGAAACTTAGAAATATTCGAAGTTATTTGAATTAGCAATGAAAAAAGGACAATTACTCCAAGTTATTTTTATAGCAAGAAAAAAAATTGCGACTGTTTGACGTAATTATGATTGGCAACAAAAGAAATTGAAACCACTCGATGTGATCGTAATTGATAGCGAAAAAATTACAATTACTCGAGATAATCGTGATTGGCAACTATAAAATAACAAATAGTCAAATTTTTATTGACAACGGAAAATAAATACGCTTACTCGACGTAAACGTAATTGTCAACACAAATAATCACGATTACTCCAAGTAATCATAATTAGCAACGAAAAAAATTACGATTGCACCAAGTGATCATAATTCGTAACGAAAAAAATTACGCATCCTCCGAGTGATTGTACTTGTGCACTAAAAAAATCCATTAGACTCCAAGTGATTGTATCAAACAACGAAAAAATTAGAATTATTTCCATAGCAATTTTTTCTAATGCAAATTTTATGTGACTGGTAACAACATGTCCAATAATATTTAAATACAATTTGGAATGTTTCCTATCCAATTTTATACTCCATGAAAGAAAGTTTCTGGATATAATTATTTTCTAAAAAACTTGAAATGACCCCAAACGCAAAAGAAGAGTAATTGCCTACAGTTATAATTATGCTACCTTGCATGGTTCGGCCCACATAAACAATGTGTATAAAAGCTTGTGTTAGCGAATCATTATTGAATGGTTGTAACAACACAACTGAATTTTTGTTCCAGGCTGTGATATTCGCAACTTATTGAAGGATTCAGAGTTCTCGATAAACGGCTACGAAGATTGTTTGAGTGCGATTATATGCGCGGTGCCAGATGAAAAATGTTACTTCGGTGACTGCGTGGATTGTCCTGGCGTAGGAAAACTTCGAGAGGCTCTGGAAGAAGCTATCGATGATCGTGCCATTGAAAGCATTACGTACAAGCAATGGGTTGCCAAACCGAGAATGACTCTCGAAACTATCTTGAAAAGCGCTGACGAGTTTATCGACGAGCTTTGTGATTCGGCTACAAATTTACTGGATCATGCGTTCATTGCCAAAAAGCAGGCCCAATATTTCAAGTATTCGAGGGAAAACTTGAAAGAGAGTGAATTTCTTGTAGTTTGCGATTTCGCTGAAAACTACGCTTTCGTGGTGCAACAAGCGGTTTCCGGTTTCCACTGGAATAACAACCAGGCTACCGTGTATCCGGTTGTTGTTTATTTTCGCGAAAACAACACGGTCGTTCACAAAAGTCTTGCAATAATCTCTGATTGTCTCCACCACGATGCGATCGCGGTTTACACTTTCACCAGAGTTATTCAAGACTTCATCAAGTCGATCTGTGAGAGCCCAATACGAACGTTTTACTTCTCTGATGGAGCTCCGCAACTATATAAAAACTTCAAAAATTTTGGCAATCTGTCTTTTCACGAAAAAGATTTTGGCGTACCAGCGGAATGGCATTTCTTTGCGAGTGCTCATGGCAAGGGGCCATATGACGGCGTGGGAGGTACATTGAAGAGACTTGCGGCTCGAGCTTCAATGCAATTGCCGTTGGATCAACAGATTTTAACTCCTCGAGATCTTCATG
Organism: Oxytorus armatus; assembly: GCA_958009045.1. NCBI lineage: Eukaryota > Metazoa > Arthropoda > Insecta > Hymenoptera > Ichneumonidae > Oxytorus > Oxytorus armatus. The sequence goes on along the minus strand of OY253746.1, from coordinate 13,634,137 downwards.
AATGGGCAGCTCGACCCGCGAATGTTCCTGCTATCACCGTCCGCTATTCATCTACTGATGATTACAATTCTCAAAAAGAAATGTTGGGAGCGAGATTCAAGAAAGTAAAAGCTGTACCGAAAACCCAAAAACACCATTGTATTATACCAGGACCGGATGGGATTTTACGATGCAAAATATATTCGCTCGCCGCGGACTTCGTAACTCACCGAGTCTGGAAAAATTAATAACATGAAACAATCTGTTTATGCTTCATTTTTTCCCATTTCTTACATTGTGATTAATGTTTACAACAATAAAGAAAAAATATAATGTTGGTATAGAAAATTATTAATTACATCATTAAATTTTTTGAACGAGCGATTATAGAGCGTGGCTTTCGTACGAGTTCAATGAAGTTCCATCTACCTTACCGATGAACTATTCTCCAATAAGATCCAAAACATTAATATTATAATTGTAGATGTTCTTTTATCTAAAAAAAAATTGAGAGAAACAATTTGGGAGAGTATAATTTTCTATAATAATTGATGCAAAAAAAAAAATATTATTGAAAAAAAAAGCATAACTTTGGAACAACAAATCGAGCCATCTTAAAAAAATACATGTCCATTGTACACACTTCAGAGTATTTTCTGGAATTTTTTTAGATAAATCGAAACTGACATATTGACCGAAAAAATTATTTTCGTATATTTTTGATGAAAATGGTGATTTTTCAAACTCGAAAAATTCAAAAAAAATCCTTTTCACAAAGTTCATGTAAAACTGCAACTTTTTTGTCTCAAACATTTTTCTGTACAATCGTATACTTTCAAGATATAACGCTACTTACGAAATTTTGAAATTTTGAGAAACTCAAAAAAATGCCATCCAATAATTTTGAAAAAATTTACACTGCTCTTTTTCATATAATTAAATAATTTCACAAAATTTCAATTTTTTTGAGAGTGGACAACTTTTTGACCGTTCGAAACCGCTTGGAATGCCTCATATATATCGCCGCCGCCGCCGCCGCCGTGTACAAGAGTTGAGGGGGGAGCCCGGGGCGTGATGGAACGGCGGGGGGGCAGGCTGGGGCGCGATGAAACGGGGCGGGGTGGCGTTCGAAGCGCGCAGGGGGGCAGAGCCCGCCTAGTATATATATATATACTAGGGGGGCTCTGCCCCCCTGCGCGCTTCGCACGCCACGCCGCCCCGTTCCGTCTCGCCACGGCCTAGCGCCCCCCCCGGCCCGCCGCTCTTGTACACGGCGGCGGCGACGGCGAAATATTTATATAAAATAGAGAGATAAGAGAGAGAAGCGCGCAGGGGGGCAGAGCCCCCCTCGTATATATATCTCTCTATATTATATAAATATTTCGCCGCCGCCGCCGCCGTGTACAAGAGTTGAGGAGAGCGAGCGGGATCGAGTAGGCTGGGTGAGCGGATCGAGCGGGGGCGTGGGTGGGGCGGGGAGTGGCGCGCGAAGCGCGCAGGGGGGCAGAGCCCCCCTAGTATATATATATATATTATATAAATATATCGCCGCCGCCGCCGTGTACAAGAGTTGAGGGGGGAGCCCGGGGCGAGATGGAACGGAGGGGGAGGGGGGGTTGGCGCGCGGAGCGCGCAGGGGGGCAGAGCCCCCCTAGTATATATATATACTAGGGGACTCTGCCCCCCTGCGCGCTTCGCGCGCCAACCCCCCCCCCCCCCCCCCCCCGTTCCATTTCGCCTGTCCTACCCCCGTCCACCCCCAACTCTTGAACACGGCGGCGGCGATATCTCTCTATATTATATAAATATTTCGCCGTCGCCGCCGCCGTGTACAAGAGCGGCGGGCCGGGGGGCGGTAGGCCGCGGCGAGACGGAACGGGGTGGCGTGGCGTGCGAAGCGCGCAGGGGGGCAGAGCCCCCCTAGTATTTATATAATATAGATATATATATATATTAGGGTGGTTCTTAATTTGGTGATGTTGGAAATTCTTTGGTATTGTTCCTCAAAAGTAATCAACATATCTAGGAAAAAAATTGGGCGCAAGCGAAACTTTGTCCAATAATTCTAACCCACCCCACCGAGCTGTCGAATTTTTATATGAAAAAATGCATGCATTCAAAATTTTGTTAAGAAAATTGTTTATTATTTCAAAACTATTTATGATAAAAGAATTTTATATAACGTCTTTGTAGGAAATATAATGCTCTACAAAAACGGTATCTTGTGAAATTCTCGTGAATCTAATATTTACCACGTAATTAGCAAAAAACTGTCATCATTTATTCCAAAAGTCGATCATTATGGTCAAAACAGGAGTTTGACATCGAATAGCTGCAATTTATTTTTCGTATGTATATAAGATTATGAAGAAATACGTAGCGCACTCAACAATGAAATGTAAACAATATTCAAATTTTCAATTTTATCAATTTTATTGTGAATTATAATGAATGATGTCATATATTTTAAAAACCAACTTACAATAATGAATTACATCGTTTGGAGCAAAGTTGCTTTATTAATATCAGGATATTTTTTTTAATATTCTTCAATTATTTGTACAATGAATTGTTTCTGATCTTCATCATAAGTGAGACGATCATTGTACTCTGTAATAAGTTTCACTCCTCTTTCTGCAACATCGTTAACCACTTTAATTCCTTTAACTATTTTTAAGCCTTGTAAATAATTTTCATTAGAAATCCGACTCGCTCACATCGATATCAAAAAATAAGGAGTTGATTTCAAATCTTTCGAAAAAAGCCATCGATTTGGAACTGATAAAGAAATCAATGTCCTTATCGATCAAAGAAGAAAAATTTATCATGAATGATAATAAAATTGATAAAATTGAAAATTTAAATATCGTTCACATACTGTTATTGAGTGCACTACGTATCTCTTCATATTTCTAATTGCATATGAAGAATACATTGCAGTTTTTCGACGTCAAACTCCTGTTTTGGTCATAATGATGGACTTTTGGAATAAATGATGACGGTTTTTTGCTAATAACGTGATAAATATTAGATTCACAAGAATTTTACAAGATACCTTTTTTGTAGAGCATTAAATTTCCTATAAAAACAGAATATAAAATTTTGTTATCATGAATAGTTTTGAAATAATAAACAATTTTCTTAACAAAATTTTGAATGCATGCATTTTTTCATATAAAAATTCGACAGCTCGGTGGGGTGGGTTAGAATTATTGGACAAAGTTCCGCTTGCGCAAAATTTTTTTTCTGGATATGTTGATTACTTTCAAGGAACAATACCAAAGAATTTCCAACATCACCAAATTAAGAACCACCTTAATATATATATATATATATACTAGGGGGGCTCTGGCCCCCTGCGCGCTTCGCGCACCAGCCCCCCCCCCCCCCCCCCCCCGACTCCCGCGCCGCCGCTCGATCCCGCTCGCTCTCCTCAACTCTTGTACACGGTGGCGGCGGCGGCGGCGGCGAAATATTTATATAATATAAATATATATATATATATATATACATTATACATGTATAAAGCGAGGCGTGGCTGGGGGATTAGTCGTATGGCGAAGCAAATCGAATGGTGCCACGATAAAAATGGGTGTTTACGGTTTCCGGCCGCTGGTACACGATATGGGATATATTGCACTTGAGCTCCTAGCCGCACTCTCGAGCTGGTTAACTACGTACAATGGAAATCTTCAATTAGAGAGCTCTCCGTGACGGCGACTGTGCAGACACATTAGGTACAGACTTTCCATCTGTCTTTATCGTTCGTGCTACATACATATATATATTATATAAATATCTTACCACTGCCAACGACGTGTACATGAAATCCTGCCTTTAATAACAATTGACCAAAAAAAAAAACAACTAAATTCTCACCCGTTTCCCAGTTATAATTTTACGATATTTTCAGTGCAATCAAATTCGAATAGTTCCTATCTCGTGAATTGTAACCGGATCAGAATAGAGTGACGTATAATTGTTGTTAAGAAAATAATTTTAATAAAGCCCGGAGAGTTTGTTCGCTCGTCTGTTTATTCGAATGCGCTAATCTCTTGAAATACTAATCCGATTTGGAAAATTCTTTTCGCATTAAATAGGCCGTTTATTCGGAAAGGCTTTACGCTGCATAACTTTATGCTATGACCCTAAGGATCGGTGGCAACGTGTTGAATCGAGGGACGAAAATTCAACGCGGGTGAAACCGCGGGGCACACTAGTCCTATATAATATGACTGTTTTTATTATCAACGTCACTTATCTCCGGTACAAGTCGTCAGTTATCCGATAAGTAATAACTAACAACTATAATTCATGGTATACCGCGAGATTCCCCACGCGGAGTAGAGGCATCGTATGCGAGTACACGTTGGGATCGATCGTGAACGCTCGATAATTACGCTAATTACGTGCCAATTACGGATCGATCCATACGAGCAGGCGTCACGTTCCTACTCTCTCTCTCTCTCTCTCTCCCTCCGCATAACTGGGTACGACGACGATGGGATATCTCCATTGAGTTCGACGAGCGAGAGGTAAAAAGTTTTAAGAAAATTATATGATATGAGGAAGAAAAAAAAAAGCGTCTACGGTCGGGACAAGGAGCGGTACAGCCAACATTTTGTATTATTTAACGAAGCGACTCCCGCGGTGAGTTTCAGATTAGGTCCGGGACTAATATAACCTTTCTGATCATCGACAAACAGGATTTGTACAAACTGATGACTAGAGATCGAAATTGCTTCAGGCTAGGAAGCAATTTCGATCTCTCGACATAAGATCGCAGGGATGATAGTAACAGTTATAATATTTCCTTTTCTTTTAACATTTTATTTTAATCTCAAAAAACCAATGGGAAAAACGCAAAATCGAAAAAATCACTTTTTGGACGATTTTCAATGAAATTTCGAGTTTCTCAAAGAAATGGCTACTGGATTAGTAAGGGAGCGAGGGAAAGTACGGAAAACCTGCACTGATACAAACGGTCATATTTTAACTAACTCTTTGGCATTAACACAAGTAAAATCAATGCAAACACTAAAGTCTTAGATAAATGGCCTCCCGCTCAGCGATTCAAACCGCCAGCCTTCCGCGAGGCTAAGCTGTTACCCATCCAAGTAATCGACTGAAGCATTGCTGCTTGACTTTGGAAAGATCGACGAAACTATGCGCTGACCGCGTATCCATCGCTGTCGGTAAAAATCACACCATCCTTTAGGGCAGAATGCCTTCTCGGTAATGAAGGTTTACCGAGCAAAACGCGCGCACACGGCATCGTGCGATAAAACAGAAGTACACGCGGTGTGTGAAACTTTTTGAGGAAAGTAGACGGCGTGTATATAAGTACGTTACTCCGGCAATAGATAATACGTATCATCGATCGATAAATCGTACTATTTTTTTTTACATTTTTATTTCAGGGCTTCGAGCATCAGATGGCGTCCATGCTGTCCCGATGTGGCGTATCTATCGTCACCCTTCTCACTCACGCAGCACCTCTACCGGAACAACCAATGAGGCTGCGATACGCTTCTGACCAATGAGCGTCCTAGTACCTAGTACGTAAGACAGAAAGAAAGATTATCATTAGTCTAACTTGGTCTAACTCAGGCCATGATGGAAGTAGACAAGGTGTAGACATGCGCATAATGTACGAATAGCCAATAAGAAATTTTGACCACTACGTCCGCCATTACGAGCGGCAATTCAAAAACGTTTATAATGAAATCGACGTAAATCAAATCAATTTAATAGTAAAAATAGACATTTTTTATTATTTCCCAGCAGAAGGGTAAATGCGTAAAGAGAGGCAAGACATTTTATTATGGATGTAGGCATTATTAATGAATAATGTTTTTTTTTCAGTAGACTATTTGTATATGCTACCTTTTCAGATTGTATTGTTTTTTCAAAATAAAAATAAAATTCTGATCTAAATTGGTTTCTTTTCATTAATTCATACTAAGCCTCTAAATCTATTCTTCATAATCGAAAACTTTGAAATTATCAATTAGTTTTCATCCATTAGCTTAACATGATTTTCAACTGAAATATACGAAAAACTTTATTTTTGTCTCTCGAATACTTATATCCCACATGATTGAAGGCAGAGAAGAAACTTCAGTCTCCTTAAGGACAAAATTATCAGAAACAGGGTGTATTAGATAATCATTGTGAAATACACACTTATCATATTTTATTTGACATTTTGAACATTTTTCAACCAACCGACTGCTTTGGTACTAAATGTCGCGTCTCCGTCCCTAGGAAATTGTACTTGCTTTTGAATCGGAATGCGACGTATCCGGCAATGTACTTAAGGCCTGATTCAGCTATCCATCCCCTAATATCTTCATCTTCTACAGCTTGCAACAGCTGTAACTCTTCTGAAAGAATGAAGGGCATATTGTTATCGTAATCGGAAACTGAATTATCTATTTTAAAGATATAATGGGGGGAAATGATAAAGTTAAAACATTATTGGGATTGAGTTTGAGGTTATAATTGTCACCGGTACATTATACATTTATTCCGTATCAACATTGTGTGATTTTCAATATTTGCGATATTCTGGGCGTTAGACTCGTACGAAATGGTTGAATAATTTTAACAACTCACCTGTTTTCTTGTTGTAATGAAGAAAGATTTGTTGAATATAATGCACTCGTGTCAGATTTTTATTCGCAGCATATGCACTAAATATAGGATATGTTGGGTATATATAAAATTAAGATGGCCGCAGTAGTGGGCTGCGCAGAACATGCGAAAACGCGTCGCGAGTATGGCAACACCTTGTCTACTTCCACCATGACTCAGGCCACCTGAGTTGAACCGAGTCTGATGGCCACAGTAGCACCTACACGTGTTCAGTTTTACCGGACCACGCGGGAACATAACCTGTAAAAGTATTAATAAAATCTATTTTTGTTACGTGGTATAAAACTGCTACGAGTGGACTTCTTTATTTAAATTAAATTAACCGAATCATACTCAACGCAGAGACCGACAGCGATAGGCGCGCTATTGACCGCTTAACTGGCGCATTGAATATTGAATCGCTCAGCGAGAGGTCGTTTATCTAGACTTTCGTTTTTCCATTGAATTTACTCATGTACCAATGAATTAGTTAAAATATGACCGTCTGTATTGGGACGGGTTTTCCATAGTTTCCTTTGTACCCTCGTACGAATGCGATACAGAGTCTGTATTCTTATCGTTCTTTAACGTTTTTTTTTTCCGACATCGTGCAGTTTAAAATTACTGTCTCTATATTTTTCGTTAAAACGGATAAAATTATGTTGTATTTGAGCTGAAATGAATTTACTGAATAAACATTGGTTTACGCATTACTTATTTCAATTGTGATTCACAAATTCACTTTATTTCGATATTAACCTTTCATTCGTAATAAAAAGAATGCTTCATTTTGTATAAAAAATAAAACCCATAAAATGATTAAGATACTTGCGATACGGCAAAGCAACACTTCCGCTGATGATCCCGAATATATATGCTTTAGCAAAAAAATATTCTGAAACAAATAAGGAAAAAGTACACGTGTATAGCACAACGTATAACACGTGGTTAAAACTGTTTCAATCCACAAAAAGTTTATTCGTTAGAACTGTTCCTGACGCGTAGAACGCGAAGGCGGATGAACTTTTCGTGGATTGACTAAACTACTATCCTTTCAAATGACCACGAAACTATTAGATAAAGAAACAATTTTAAAAGCCGAATTGTCCGGTCATTTATATATTCCAATCAAACCAGGGCCCAACAAACGTTCTAATTCAATTATTATTGAACTACGAACAATTCTGAATCGATTAACACTCCATTGAACAAAAACGCTTTAAAAATAATTATCGTGCGGTCAACTTCCTGCGGTCATATGACCGAGTCTCGTAAAATCAGTGAAATGTACCTGATACGTTTTTTAGCTTTTTTCGAGAAACGATGAACCAACAAACGTTTTACTTAGTTCACTTGGGACCTACAAACGATTGCGTATCCATTAGGCCTCTAGAAAACCTCAGTGCAAACTGAGTAAACATTTTCCGACCAAGTACACACCATACTTTATTTTTGATTTCCTGTAAAAACTATAAACTGTAGTAGTGTAGTATATACATATGATACATATGAAGTATCATATACATATATATATCATCTAGCTAGACAGTTGAATGGACTGTCTTTCGGTTGCTAAGATAATTTGTTTGATTGATTGGAGCTGAGAGTTTTGGATTAAACGTTGTGAAGTAAAGACGTACTTATAATCAATCCATTTTGTATTTTATTAAGTAAGAAGCCATCCTCTTACAATATCAGAAGTGGGATCGAGGCTTGTATTTCAATACAAGAATTATAAGTGACAGTTTGTAATAGTGAGACGACTGTATTAGCTGCGTGCCGAAAGTACAATCGCGAAACTGTTAACGAGTTCATCGGCTTAGAGACCGCTGAGAAATATAGAGCATCAGGGTAATTTCAAGGCCACGAAATGTGAAATCGCTTTACAAAAAAAATGCCGGGGATAAGTGATTTCACGGTAGTTCAATTAAAAGAACTTCTTCTAAATAAAAATCTCTCGCCATATGGAGTAAAAATAGAATTATTCACGCGATTGATGAATGACGATCCGTCCGGAGAATGGATGATGGAAGCACTGAGGATACCGGAGGCAAGAGCTATGTCTTCGACAGCAGATAATTTTATAGAGGATACGGACGATCAACGTAGCGATCGATTGGTGAACATTCAGAGTAAGCGACGAAACATCGATGAATCCAATGTTGTGAATACAGATCATCCACAACAAAATCAAACGTCGAATACCCCGAATATGGACAATGTTGTCCGTCGTGAAATTGAATTATTACGTAGGGAGAATCAATTACTCCAACGAGAATTACAATTAGTACAACGAGAAAATCAAATGTCAAGAGAGTCATCATCGTCTCAATCAGGTTCCGCAAACGCGCGCTCGAATATAAACATTAAATCAATAAGTGATTTATTAAGTGACTTTAACGGTACAAATCGTGACTTTGGTGATTGGGAAAAACAATTTAAACTACTCTGCACGACATATGAATTGGATGACAATTTAGCAAGAATATTACTCAGTTCAAGATTAAAAGGAAAAGCAGCCAGTTGGTTCCATTCAAGTTCAAGCCACATTAACATGAGATTAATAGTATTACTTGAAGAAATGCGGAAAATGTTTGATAATCGTTCAAGCAAATTGGAGCGACGAAAAGTATTCGAAGGACGAGTGTGGCTGAATAATGAGAGCTTCGGAGATTATTATCATGATAAATTGATACTAGCAAATAGAGTACCAGTAGCCGATGACGAGCTAGTAGATTATTTCGTCGACGGAATACCAGACTCACATCTTCGTAATCACGCGCGGATGATGGCGTTCGATTCTACAACAGCACTTCTCGAAGCATTCAAGAAAATAACTTTCCGACCGGAAGTGGGAACTCGTCAGAAACAAAACTTTTCACTAAATTCGACCGAAAAATATGAGTTGAATTCATCGGAGTCAAAAATTACGAAACCACAACAAAAGAGCAATGAGATCCGACAAATTTTGAAATGTTACAATTGTAACGCTATTGGACATAAATCGTCGAATTGTACTGAGCCACAGAAGGCTAAGGGCATATGTTACACCTGCAACGAACAAGGTCACTTCTCTAAGAATTGTCCGAAGAAATCTACGACAGAAGTTAATCTGTGTACAAATTCACTAGAAGAAAACGAATATCGGGACAACGTTCTATATGAAATTGGAGGTGCCAACTCAAACAAGGTATTTAAAGTTACTACACAACTTGACACCGGAAGTGCGATCAGTTTTGTGAAAGAGCAATTCGTAGATGGTACAACCATTGAAAGTGTAAGCGATTCAGATGGTCCATTTTTCGGAGTAAATCGATCTATCTTGAATGTCGCGGGAAAAACAAAAGCTCGAGTCACAATTGATGGAGCGACTAGAGATGACATCATGCTCTACGTAGTAGGAAATGATACAATGTCTATTCCGGTTGTATTAGGGCGAGAAGCGCTGAAAAGGTTCGGTATGAAATTGACTAAGCCAGTACAACTAATAGATGAAGCGATTCGAGAAATATTATCTATTGATACGAACACAACGAAAGTAAATTCGGTCGATTCACTCGAAGTTAACGACGCTATTACGAGTCAGGCCCAAAACGAATTACGACATTTATTTGAGACGGAATATTTGCAGCCAAAGCGACCGGATACTCCACAAATAAAAACAGAGTTAAAACTTACTTTAACTAACTCACGACCATTTCATTGTACGCCAAGACGATTATCATATGATGAACGGAACAAATTACAATTGATTCTAGATCATTTACTCGACAGAAAGGCTATACGCCCTAGCAGTTCAGAATATGCATCCCCAATTGTTCTCGTTAAAAAGAAAAACGGAGAGCTACGAATGTGTGTGGATTTTTGGATTCTCAACAAAGCAACTGCTCGTGACAATTACCCTCTTCCCTTAATTGAAGATCACCTGGAAATGCTGGGTAAGAAAAAATATTTCACCTTGATGGATTTAAAAGACGGATTTCATCACGTGAACGTTGAAAAGGATTCTATCAAATATACCTCGTTTGTGACACCGTTGGGTCAATACGAATGGTTGAAAATGCCGTTTGGACTTAAAACTGCACCATCGACTTTTCAAAGATTTATCAACAACATTATGTCAAGTTTTATTCGATCGGGCGATGTCCTCGTATATATGGATGATATACTAGTTATATCGGAAACGTTGGAACATCATATGAAGACTCTTAAGGGAGTATTTAAATTGATGGTCAATAATATCTTGGAGTTGAGAATCAATAAGTGCAAATTCCTCCAAACTGAAATCGAGTATCTAGGATACTATATATCGGAGCACGGTATCCAGCCTACAAAAAATGGAATAGAGGCGGTGGAAAAATTTCCTATTCCGAAATGTGCAAAAGAATTGCACAGTTTTCTCGGTCTCTGTTCCTATTTTCGGAAATTCATAGAGCAATATTCAATTATTGCTAAGCCATTGTACGACGCGATTAAAGAGAACTTGACCTTTAAATTTGGCAAGCTTGAACTTGAGATATTCCAAAAGTTGAAAGCTCTTCTGGTTGCGGCCCCGATATTGAGTATCTATAGTCCAAAAGATGAGACAGAGTTACACTGCGATGCCAGCGCGATAGGCTATGGATCTCAAGATTCATCCCGTGTTTTATTTTTCTAAACGTACAACAGATGGCGAATCGAAATATCACAGTTTTGAACTAGAAACTTTGGCGATTGTCTATGCGTTACAAAGATTTCGAATATATCTACAAGGGATTAAGTTTAAAATTGTGACAGACTGTAATTCTTTAACGATGGCATTAAATAAGAAAGATGTTAACCCACGGATCGCAAGATGGGCACTAATATTACTCAATTATGATTACGAATTAGAACATCGAATTGGTACAAGAATGAAGCACGTGGATGCATTAAGTCGCACGATTGGAGTGATAGAAGATAACCCTTTCGAGTGGAACGTCACTATATGTCAAGGACAGGATAGTAAAATTGTGGAAATTCGTACGAAATTGGAACGTACACAAGATCGATCCTTCGAGATGGCTAATGGACTAGTCTATCGTAAGCTTGATAAAGGATTATTGTTCTATGTTCCTGAGCAAATGGAAAAGAATGTTATCTATAAGTATCATGATGAAATGGGCCATTTCGGTGTACAAAAAACATGTGATGCAATAATGCAAAACTACTGGTTTCCGAAATTACGAGAAAAGGTTGAAGTTCATATAAAAAATTGTCTAAAGTGTATTTCGTACTCACCTTTGTCCGGGAAATGTGAAGGATATCTGAATCTTGTACCTAAAGGGAATGTTCCATTTTCTACACTGAACATAGATCATTTGGGTCCAATGGACAATAGACACTTGAAAAAACGACATATATTCGTTATAGTGGATGCTTTTACGAAATATGTTAAGTTATACGCTACTAAAACAACAAGTAGTAAAGAAGCTATTGGCAGTCTAATTGTGTATTTTGAGAACTATAGCAGACCAAATGTCATTATCTCAGATAGAGGAAGTTGTTTTACTTCCAAAGAATTCGATGAATTCCTATGCAACAATCACATTAAACACGTGAAAATAGCAACGGCATCTCCTCAAGCTAACGGCCAAGTAGAACGGGTTAACCGTGTTCTCATTCCGATGTTGGGTAAAATGTCCGATGATACGACCGGAAAATATTGGTACAAAATACTTGCAGACGTAGAATTTGCTTTAAACAATACCACAAATAAATCAACTGGTCAGACGCCAAGTATGCTGCTATTTGGAGTTAATCAGCGCGGAAAAGCTATAGATGATCTAAAGGAATATTTACGGGATAACGACGATAAAGAACGAGTGGATCTAGAAGAGATACGAGAATGTGCTGCGAAGAAAATGGAGCAATCGCAGATATACAATAAGACGTATTACGACAAAAAACGAAAAGAACCACACATATATGAAGTGGGTGATTTTGTGATGTTACGAAACTTCGATTCGACGTCCGGTGCTTCGAAAAAAATCATACCACAATTCAAAGGACCGTATACTATTGTTAAGACCCTGCGAAATAATCGATATATAGTGGGCGATATAGAAGGATTTCAAAATACGCAAAAACCTTATCAAGGTGTTTGGGAAACTTCAAACCTGAGACCCTGGAATAATCCAAATGGAAGTAACAACTAAACATATATTTGTTAACTCAATCGTTTAAATCCGAGACGGATTCTAGTCAGGCTGGCCGAATTGTAGTAGTGTAGTATATACATATGATACATATGAAGTATCATATACATATATATATCATCTAGCTAGACAGTTGAATGGACTGTCTTTCGGTTGCTAAGATAATTTGTTTGATTGATTGGAGCTGAGAGTTTTGGATTAAACGTTGTGAAGTAAAGACGTACTTATAATCAATCCATTTTGTGTTTTATTAAGTAAGAAGCCATCCTCTTACAAAACCAACAAACATTTTTATCGAACTAACAAACACCTACAAACGTTTGAAGAAAAAAAATTTCAAAACGTCAAAATCGACCGGCCAGCCAGGTCACAGAGGTGAATTTGACTCAGTTTGACTGTCAAGATTTTTCCATGCTCCTGAGCTGCGATTCTGTACCAGGCGCAATGTCATAGCGTCTGACGCAAAATCGAATTAGCCAATTGCAAGGAAGACTCCAGCGGTAAGGCGCGACTCTCATAGGCTATTTCAGTTTTGCGTCGGACGCTATGATATTGCGCCTGGCACAGAAACGCAGCCCAGAGGGGCGATTCTGTACCAGACGCAATATCATAGCGTCTGACGCAAAACCGCGACAGCCAATTACAAGGAAGATTCCAGCGGAAAGGCACGGCTCTCATAGGCTATTTCGGTTTTGCGTCGGACGCTATGATATTGCGCCTGGTACAGAATCGCCCCTCTGAGGGACGATTCTGAACCAGACGCAATATCATAACGTCTGACGCAAAACCGAAATAGCCTATGGGAGTCGCGCCTTTCCGCTGGAATCTTCCTTGCAATTGGCTATTTCGGTTTTGCGTTGGACGCTATGATATTGCGCCTGGTACAGAATCGCCTCTCTGAACGATCTATCACAATTTACTAGTTCCATCGAGGAGCACTTTTTATATAAGGAGGTTATTTCTTTCTATGGCAAGTTTATCATCGCCTTGTAAGTAATATTAACCAATAAATGTTTCAAATAGTAATGTAAGTATGAATCAAATTTGTAATTTAATTAGTACTATAATGAGTAATTGACAATCATTAACAAACGATTACTAAAACAAAAGATTCCCATACAGTACGTTAATATAATCAGCGCTGTCATCGCAGTGACAAAATTTGGAACTACCAAAGCCGTCACCGTAAGTCGCAAATTATAGGTTATATTTGTGTATACACGTGTTTACGACAATGTGGTCAAACTGTAAAAATTCTTTTTAATATCTAACGTCAACAATGTCATTCAGAGCAAAGAAGCCAAGTTTGGCGGAGAAAATAAGTAGTTTAGTAAGCGCGGCCCCTACGGTATTTGGTTCGGACGATGAGAACGAGGAAACCAGAGCCAAAGTCGTCGAAAATTACGACGAGACCGAGTCCGATGAAGATCCCACTGTATCGACATTTAGAAAACGAAACGTCGATTTCTTGGATGAAATTGACAACAGGCTAGTAAAAAATTTCAATTAACATTCTAAAAATTATTATTATTATTCTTATTATTATTTACGCAGATCTATCGCGCACTATAGAATTATTAACCACTTGACAATTCGCAAATTTGTCAAAACCCCATTTTAACAATTAATTATCGAAACTTCAATTCGGTGCAGTTAAAATTCTAACGTTCATTAAAATTATTCATCAAAATAATGAAAAAAGTAATCGTGGAAGAAAATTGGGAAAATCTTACCTTACTTTTCAATTTATCTATTTCCTTCATCTATTTGATGAATTTCACAATGTTTATCCTATGAAACTAAAGCTTCGAAAACACTAACGGTTGAATAGCCAAGTGGGAGTAAAAATTATCCTTTCACGGACTAGTAAATGAAGAGGGAAGAAACTCTAGACCTCCCGATAGTTAACCACCACTGAAACGGCCATATGACAAAAAAATAAAATGCAGTCGCTAGCATCGCATTAATTTTTACCAAATTTACTTTGCAATCAACGACAAAACCTAAATTCTCTTGTTACTATTGTGTCTCAATGAGAATTTCCTGCTCATTGTACTTTTTGCACTACTCCAGATACAAAGGGAAAAAAATCTCAAGAAAAGATGTTTACGATGTGGAGGATGAGAGCGAAGGGAGCGAACTTGGTGAGGAAGGATCTGAGGATTCCATGGACGAACATTCCGAGAATGGAAAGTCTGCGGAGGACGAAGAAATAGCCTCCAGTGGTTCAGAATCAAACTCAGACGAGAGTCAAGATTCCGAGATAGACGAGGACAATCCACTGCGCAGAGATCGCGAAAACCATACAAATTTCAAGAACATAACACCGACGAATGCGCACGCCGACGTGGAAAAGGGCAATTGCGTCAGAGAACAATTGAAGATCTGGGAGAATCTCTTGGAAGTTAGAATAAAATTGCAAAAATGTCTCATAGTAAGCAACAAAATGCCGCAGCACGATGTCTATGAAGAATTGAAAACGAATCAAGATTTTAAGAAACAGGCGGAAGATGGAAAAAACAAGCTCAGTGGACTTTTGGAAAATTTGCTTGATATGCAGAGAAATCTTTTGGGCAATTGTTCAGAAACGAAAAGTCTGCTGAACAGAGGACGAAAACGCAAAGCCGAAACAAACGACGAGAGATCCGAAGGCGAGACGTCTGACGAGGAAATTTGTTCGGATACCGACGTTGAGACAAATCAGAATGATGAAAACACCGGAGAATCCTCGGAGAGCGAGAAACAAACTTTGCTCGAGAAAAAAAAGAAGAAACGTAGTTGCGTCGAGTACGAAAAATTACTCTCCGATAAGCACGATCTTTATCGAGACTACAGAAATTCCGTGATACAAAAATGGAACGATAAAACTCGCGTGGCGTCCGGAAGCGTCAACAAAGGTTCGAGCCAATCGATCGTGAAACAAATAGAATTTGTACTTGGTGACAGAACAAAATTGCTCAAAAAAACACGTTTGAAGAGATCGGAGTATGAGATTTTTGGCAAACGTGTAACGTCCACGAACGACGATGACGGCAGACGAACGCAAGATTACGATAATGAGATTTACGACGATGACGATTTTTATCATCAACTGTTGCGCGAATTGATCGAGTACAAAACATCGGACATCACCGATCCCGTACAATTGAGCAAACAGTGGATAGCGTTGCAGAATATGAGAAGTAAAATGAAGAGAAAGATCGATACGAGAGCGACGAAAGGGCGAAGAGTACGTTATAACGTACATACGAAATTGATCAATTTTATGGCTCCGATAAACGCGAACGAGGGTTGGTCGGATTTGGCGAAAAATGAATTGTACAATTCGCTTTTTGGCAAAATCAAATCGATGGAGATTGAAACAACGGCCGACGCTGTAACTAACGATAATTAATGTTTCAACGTAACGACTTTACTTCGTTCAAGTTTGTTGCGTGCGATACTGTAAATAATACATTATATATTATAGAAACAAATAAACGTTTTGTTTATCTCAAGGTTCGTTGGTTCTTGCTTTGTTTTCGTTAACAATTTACTTCTTTCAGTGATTTTGGCCGTATCTGAGATAAAAGTTTGAATTTTTTAAATATGTTTCAGTTAATCGCTATGACACGTAATTGTGCGTAATTTGCATCAGATTTCACAGGCCTTCGCTGTGAATTTCGTTACAAATGCGAATTTGAAATTTTTACTTTGAGCTTTCCAAAAAAAAAAAACGCCTATAATCGATCGAACTTTTGTAAAATTGTCGACGGTCGAGGCAAAACTTTCTGACCAAATAGTCTCGATTTACTCATTCATGAACTGTTAAGTAATAATAACGTATTGTCGATAATTGTTTTTTTTTTTATCTTGTTTTTGGAGTTTTTATATATTCGCAAATGGTATCGGAATGGTATGGGATGATGGTTTTATGTGTATCGTTTCGCAAATGAGACAAAAACGTGATAAACTAATCGTGATTTAATCATTGTTTGCGACGCCATCAGCGTTCCGTTTGCCTTCGATATTTATTCTCATAATGCGCTAATTGTTGTCTCGCCGCTTCGATATCTTCCTCGGTAACGGTGGAGTCACGTCCGCACGCCATTTCCTCCTGCCTGATGAACCGGAGTTTCTCTACTTTTTCAGTGAAGAAACTGACATGTTGATTCTCCAATTCTTGCTTGTAGATGTTCAATTTTTCATTCCTCAAGTGACAACAATGTAACTTTGTCAACCATCTCATTGATCTTTTCCTCGTGACGTTTCCGTACAGACTGTAAAAGCGAGTAATTAGTGTTTAATTCATCATTTTTTTCTTTTTGTAAAAGATGCCTAAAAGTAGATTTCATAGAAAAATGTTCAATACTTTCTAGGATTATACATCTTAGAATTATTAAATTTTTTTAAATTCTTACATTTAGATCGTACAAAATGAAATATCGCTAACTTTATCCCTACAAATCGTTTAACTCCGTGGTCACACTTCTCCCCAGTCTCGCGCTAGTCACACGAGTTCGGAATTACCCCACCCTTCCTTAAATGGTCGCCGTACAATATCGGTTCAATTGTTTGAAAAAAAAAATTGTGCCGTAAAAATGAACTTTTCACTTATAACAGCGTAACTTTTTCATTTTTTTTTTTTTTTTCCATAAAACTTATGAATGATACTCATAAGATATGGTTATTTGAGGAAAAAATTGTTCTACATTGCAAGTTCGAAAAAAGGTAAACCCAAAGGGGTTTCCTAATGAGGGAACATCAAACCTTCGGCACAGTCATATAGACTGCAACGTTAAAGTTGGTGTCAGTTTGACCCATTGTGACTGTCGAGGGTTAATATTGTGATTCTAGGTTTTATTTGCCATTTCCTCTGTTTTGGCTAGTTACTTTGTTTTTTGCTTTTAATTCTCTTCTCATTTATTCTTTCCGTTTGGTCTTGAACTATTTTCTAAGATATGCCCTATTAAAGTAAACGATTTCTCACAGTATAAGTCTATAAATAAATAAACACTTACTCAGGATTAGGTTTGTAAACGAGATTAAGTTTCTCAAGTACCCATTCGAATCTTTTGTAATCCCATCGGCGCAATATGCCCAAAAATTTTTTTCTCTTCTCAATGAGTTCCTTCAAAAAGTTCTTCGTTCGTTTGTTTTTTTTATTAGTTTTCATGACCTCTTGCAAGCTAAGTATCTCGCTGGTCATACACGCAACTGTATGAAAAAGAAAAGAAAACACCTTAGAAACACAAATGGCGATATTAGTAATAGAAAATATTTGCAAATTAACTCACGTCTTGATTCCATAGATCCTCGATCGGCTTTGTGTCGCTTAACCAGCTCGAGGGTAACTTCGCGTTCTTTGTTGCGAGTCTCCCTTCGTGGCATAAATTCAAGGGTAAACAGTTTCTTCACAATGTCGTCGGCGCTGAAACAACGAAAAGTATTGCCAGAACAGATTTGAAGAATCGTTACCTCAACATAATTATTACAACAGTTTTCTACGTTTGAAATTGAATTGTTTAAAAAAAATTTCCATGCGACGGAGCGGTATGCTCAATCTAAACGCCCCTCCCATACTTGACTTTGCCAGGGTTTGAATTTTTCTATTGTATGTACGTTTTCTCTTACTCTGCTTCAGAGACGGGCGCTGTTGAAGTAAAAAACCTTTATACATACTTTTCATTGGCCAACATTATAGCAATGTTTCTTCAAGCATATAATTATGTTCAAAAAGATAACTTTTTTCACTATTCCTTTTGGTTTTTTAAATGTTGGCCTAAATCAAATGTTACTTTTCCGGCAGAAATTAGGTAATCTCTGACATAATGTTCAGATAACTTTTGCAAAATTGCTTCTTCAGTACCAAGGGAGTACGTTTCAAGAAGCTATCAGAAAATTATCTAAAGGCATAACATAAATCTGTTTTCAAGTTACCTACAAAGTGTCCAAAAACTTTTAGATGTTTTATTGCTTATAGATTACAATGTGGCAGATGTTTCATACCCATTTAAATAACTTTTAAAGAACTTCTTGAAACTGACTGCCTGGTCATTTATATGCAGCTTATCGACGCTGCTTTATGGCTGTAAGTTCACAGCTAACAAATGAAACAACAAAGTGTCAATGTTGCTAATTCGACAATTCCACCACTAATTCAATTCATAATATGTCACCTATTAATAAATATTGGGAGAAAAAATGACAAAAACATAAAATAAAAAAGTATTACAGGAACATAATGAAAAAATGACTTTTCACTAATTCAACAGATGTACTTACTCCTGAAGTTCTTTCGATTTTTCGTAATTATTGATGTAATCTTGGGGTGTTATTTCGAGATCCAAACCGCCGTCGCCGCTCTTTTCTGGCATTGTCGAGCAAATTTTCTTTGGTCTTACCCATGTTATCTTTAGGTCACTCTTGAAAGCGGCGGTTCTCGAGACGAGGCCACCGTTCTTAAGTAATAAATTGTTGACGATGTTCGGAACGTAACGAACATTTCTCGCCAGAAAGTTCATTCTTCTTACAGGTCGTACGATTGCTTTCGAGTTCGTTTTCTTTTTTACCTCCTAATTTATATCACAAACGACCCTTTGCGAGCTTACTCCTCGTCGTGCAACATTTAATTCAATTTAATTTACGTTTTCAGCTTTTAAGGTTAGAAAGAATCAGCTGCTAACGAAAACCGGAAGTCGAGAATTGCGCGTGCGCGTTCGACTAAAATTACGTGAATACAATTTAAATTTCAAACGAATGGAATAGAAGGTAGATTTTTGTTCGATCATTATTTTTATTCAATTAAAAATTATTAATGCATCTAAACATCCTTGAATCGAAATGTATTAAAATTTTTATTTTTATCTCGGTATTTTTGTATACGAAAAGTCTCTGAATTAAAAGTGTATGCCTGATCTTTGCAAAAAAAATTTGTTAAAACAACTAGACGTCTACATCGAAGACGTTTCTCGATTATAAACAGATCCTTACAAGGCTACTTGTGTCAGATAACGGAATTGCAAATGTTGTCTCTCAGTATCGTGTAAAATGACGAAATGTCCATGCACAATATTATTCTTCCGAAATTGCTCGAATGGGATAAGAAAAAAATGAGTGAAGACGTATTTTTTTTGCAAACAATTGTCTTTTTTTTCATTTCATCGACTGTTTGAAAGAAACATGTATATATACATATAGGAATTTTATGCAGGTATAAACCGAATTTCTTAGGTGTCGATTTTTCCGACAACCTCGAACCATTGTCTGAGAGCGTCGCTCAGTACTCCCGGCAAAGCGTTAATGTCTCTTAGTATCATGTAAAATGGGAATGGAAAACTGTCCATGTACGATTTTATTCCTAGCAATTTTCCCGCCTGGAAAACTGGCATACGAATGTCCAATATCGAGTCCTAGAACCGAAACAATATAAATAATGTAAAATATTCCGTTATACGGTTTTGTATCATTGAGAAAAATGTTATCGTGGCAATCCCACCTTGTTCAGCGGATTATCGACTATTATAAATACGAGAAATATATCAGCCAGTCTAGCTCTTCTCACGGCGTTATTGACCTGATCCAAACCCTCGGAGAAGACACCTCGACCGTCCGACAATACAACGAGCAATTTTGCACTGTCGTTTGAACTTTTTTGGCTATCGAACATATCGACCGTAAAATCCACCAATTGGCCAACTTTAGTTTTCTTCTGATCGAATCTCATTTCCTGTATCAATCTGTAAATTTTGACAATTAATTAAAAATCATTCACGTATAGTTTTATAATTAGAACCGACTGAATGAGAATTCTAATGAATCGCAATACATGTTTTTATTAAATATACGTTCCAATTTTGAAATATTACTCAACAATCTCTCACTCGGTATATTTAATATGTTTTGGAACATTTAAGATAGTAGTGACTGAAGCCGATTTTCATGTCTTTTTTGGAGGGCGTTTTTTTGTAGGAAAATAAAAATGAATCGTTTTGGATATTTGGAAGTTTTTATTTACATATTAAAGATACAAAAAAAAATTTGTTTGAAAAAATTTAATAGTTTATTATTATTATTATTATTGATCGAAGTTGGCACCTCGAAAAAAAAGCGCGTGGGTGGCCCCGGTGATTTTGGCTCTTGATGTTATCTGAAATAAAAAATTCTTGATAATTCTTAATCTGTAGGCATGTCATTCTGGTCGGAATTACTGAAGTTAAATTTCATGGATAAATAACAAAATGGCGGACTTTGGAAAAAAAGTTTTTTTTCGAAAGTCCGTCATTTTGTTATTTATACTACTGAAGTTAAATTTCATGGATAAATAACAAAATGGCGGACTTTGGAAGAAAAGTTTTTTTTCCAAAATCCGCCATTTTGTTATTTATCCATGAAATTTAACTTCAGTAGTTCCGACCAGAATGACATGTTCATAGATTAAGAATTATCAAGAATTTTTTATTTCAGATAACATCAAGAGCCAAAATCACCGGGGCCACCCACGCGCTTTTTTTTCGAGGTGCCAACATCGGTCAATAATAATAATAATAATAAACTATTAAATTTTTTCAAACAAATTTTTTTTTGTATCTTTAATATGTAAATAAAAACATCCTAAATATCCAAAACGATTCATTTTTATTTTCTTACAAAAAAAACGCCCTCCAAAAAAGACATGAAAATCGGCTTAAGTTACCAAACTACTACCTTAAAAGAGCCCCGTTTCTTCAACGTTTTTTCACGAAAGTTCACCCTCGAACGAATATTCTACAACCAATCAACTGAAAATCTCTGCGATAACGCGAAATGATTTACCTCGAGCCGCTGTTCTCATTGAAGGGCTGTCCAAGCGGATGAAGAACATTCGCCGTTTCACCGAAGCTAACGACACTGAGTTCACCAACCTCGAGATATCCCATGGCTTTGCTTATAAGTGACAAAGATTCGAAAGCGAGTTCCTTCGAGTGATTATCGGCCATACTGCTACTGTCATCGAGTGCGAGAACGATCTGATAATCTCGCTTCGAGGGTTTGGTACGTCGAAGCCAAATTTTGTCTTTTCTAAATTGACTAGCGATATAAGGAATGATTTTACGCATATTAATCCTTCGTCCAGTACGATAATCACCCTTGAGTCTGGTAGCTTGCGTAGGCTCTAATACCAATCGTAATTTCTCCGCCAAATCTCTCGCCGGCGCTTCGACAACGCTGTTGAGACAATTCCAAGCAGCGAGTGCTTCGTCACTCGTTGGAACGCAAGTCCATTGGCTCAACATTGTTTCAACTTCCATACGCTTACGGGCTAATTGTACAGAGGACAATGTTGCGTCGTTCTGTTCGAGAATATTCGTGAAAAAAGCGGATTCATCACCTCTTTCCACTCTCGAAGTTTCAGTTATATCTCCTTCGATCTCAACGATACTCTCCATTTGTCCGTCATCGACATTACCCTTGTTATCATTTTTACTTTTTTCTTTGTCCTTATCTCCTTTGCTTGTAATATCGGGCTTTTGTTCACGCGGTTTGTCCTCCTCTTTCTCGGGCTCTTCTTCATCGTTATCGAGATTCACATCAATTTCCATAGACTCATCGTCATTCTTCTTCTCTTCCTCGTCTTCCTTGTTGGCAACTTGCTGTTTGACCTGTTCTTTCGTAGCTGCGTCAGTAGCTTGATCGTCATAATTTTCGGAATTTTTCACATGCTCACACATATCAATCTCATCGTCGTTCTGATTCTTCTCCGCACCTTCCTCCTCGTTATCCCCGCTCGTCTCTTCGTGGGAATGTATCATTTTTGTTTTTTTCCTGTCCGGTTGAATGTTCTCGACGAGCGAACGATTTTCGTCGCTCTCGCCCGGATTCTTACGTTTCTCAATTTTCTTCTGTTCGTTATCACGATGCTGAACCGGCGCTGTATTCTGCATTGATGTACCAGAATGACCGGTTTCTTGCTGTTCGGACTGTGCGTTTCCGGTTCCACGATTGTTACTGTCGTTCTCGTTATTCTCCGCTGTAGATTCTTCGTGCTCGTCGTTATTCGGCTGATTTTCCATTTTGTCACGAGTGCCATCTTTGTTTTGATCTGGCTGATCCGTAGCGTCCATCTCCTTGCTCGGATCGTCGATACTCGCTGTCGCTTTGTCCTCGGGTTCTTTGTCAGTTTCCTCGTTCTCGTTCTTCTCGTCTCCCTCCTGATTTTCATCCTTTTTCTCTGGTATCTGAGCGAGCATCGATGAAATTATAATTAGGCGTTCAATTACGTTTATTTACGATTGCGAAGTAATGGCAAATATTTCATATCAATTATTTCGATAGCAAAACAGCAATAATTTCATTTTTTACTCTTTCCGATAGCAAAGTAACGATGGTTATTACTTTTTGTTTTTTTTTTTTCGCATGGAAAGTAACAATAGTTTTTTTTTCACAATTTAAAAGCTATTTTCTATTCAGTATTTGTATCCATTATCTTATTATCATTTTTTTGGAATCTAGAAATCTGACGTTATTTCGACGCTGCTTACGAAAGGCATGTTTCAGATTTCTTACGAAAACAAGCACGCTTGATATCTGCGCGAAAACTAGCATGTTTCGGCTTTTGCCACGAAAACTAGCACATTTCGATATTCGCCGCGAAAACTAGTGTGTTTCGGCTTTTACCACGAAAACTAGCAAGTTTCGATTTTCACCGCGAAAATTAGCACGTTTCAGTATCACTGGAAGTGTCGTTTCTCATTTTTTCCTCCACGTTTTTTGAACATCCTTTTTTACTCCAAATTGACGAAATATTTATGCTTGTCATTTTATACTGTTTTATTTTTTGTTTGAATTTATTTAATACATATTTTACCGTTTGAATTTTGGTATACTAGGCTTATCATAAGATGGCAAACAGCAAATGCCTCGTCATTTTGGAGTAAAAAAACCATGATCAAAAAAATTAGAGAAAAGAAAATCGAAAACAATTGCGGTGTATGCAAAGTTAACAATGTCAGTTTTTTTCCCTCTTGCTGCTTCGTCCAAGATCTGACATTTCTCGAGATATCTCAATCGATTGTTTTGAAGATTTTGTCAACTGTACTTTATACTTATACTGTACTACGTCTTCTACGATCTTTATACTTTGGTCGTTGATCACTCCAAGATTGTGTTTTTTTGAATGAAATAAAAACACAATGAACGATTCTTCAGACTGTAAGTAGAATATACTTTTTATAAACAATAATTTTGTTCAATTCCATCGCTGACTCCGAAACTTGAAGTCATGAAAAATATCATTGATGAACAATTTTAGTTTTTGAGTGGTGGAATATTGCGTATCGTATTTGCGAATCGGATTTTCAATAATGTTATTATTTTTTCAAATAGAAAACGAATATAAATGTTTGAGGGTGTACGGGCGATGCACCCTTAATGTTTTTCATTTATTCCTTATAGTGGTCCTGAGAAAATTATTAAAACATTTGTGAAAGTTCTGAATCTTATTCGATTTAGTTCGGCAAATATACTACTTTTTCCAGTGCAAATCGAAATATGCTAGTTTTCGCGACGGAAGCCGAAACATGCCACTGTTCGCGGCAGAAGCCGAATCATGCTAGTTTTCGCGATGAAAGCCGAAACATTTTAGTTTTCGCGTCGAATATCGAAACGTGTTGATTTTCGTGGTGGAATTCGAAACGTGTTAGTATTCGTAAGAAATTTGAATCGTGCTACTTTTCGTAAGCAGCGTCGATTTATAAGAGCATACACCCCCAACCGCCATATTGGAACTGCTCCACTGGGGTATGACATTTTTCAGTGGAGCAGTCCCAATATGAGAGACATACCCCCGAGAGTGTCTCATACACCGAGGAGTTTCTTAAACCCATCTGGGGTTGCTCATACCCCACTGGCGACTCTCATACCCAAATATTTGGAAATTCATGTCGAATGCACCATTTGGATAATCGTTTTATGGAAAAAATCTTAACAACAACAAAAATACTGGCTATCGTTATTTCAATATTGGGAATGGAAAAAACCGTAAAAATATCGTTAATTATTCATTTTAAATAGCGAAAAAATAAACTTATCGTTACTTTGCTAATAGAAAATGTACAAAACAAGTCGATCACTAATTATATATGACAAATGTAATGTGCATTAGAAGGGCGATAATTTACGTTATATAATCGACCATGCGAATATTTGTACCTGAGTCGTTGAATCGATTTCTGTCTCGTCTTTTTCGTCCACCGGGGTATCGTCGTTCGTAGCTTTCGCGTCACCACTTTCAGCAGCGTTGTCCTCTTCCTCGTCGCTCGAATCCACAGGAGGATCTTTGTCCTCCTTTTCCATGTCGTCTCCATCCTCAGGAGTGTCCTCTTTTTCCGCCGGTGGCAAGCAATCCTTCATCTCGTCGATATCAAAAGGATTATCATCGTCGGCTTGTGGATTATCCTCAGGGTCATCACCATCGAGATTAAGTTCGTCAGGAAGATCCATGGCTTCTGGTTCGGGCGGTGGTTCAAGATTTCCATGATAAGGATCTATCTGATCGTCATTGACATCCGGTTCGTTCATCTCATTGATTTCCTCCTTTTCCTCGTCTTTTCTCTCGCCGTCCTCGTTCTTCTCCTTATCCTCGTTCTTCTTCGTACTATCGTCCTTCGCTGTCATCTCTTTTTCACCAGTCTGCTCCCCTTTGCCGCCATTTTCCTCAGCTTTCTCATTCTCATTCTCCGATTCGTCCTCGTCGTCACCCCAAATTTCCTCGTCAAGCGCGTCAGCTCCTTGCTCGGTATCGCCCATTTCCTTGTCTAAATCTCCATTATCCTCGTCCTCGTCCTCTCTCTCATTGTCCTCGTTCTTCTCAACGTCCTGCAACTTTCCGTCAAAATTCTCGGACATATCTATACCATTCTCTTCCTCCTTGCAATCATCCTCCTCCTCTGTATTTTTCTCCTGATCGGCCGGACGCGCGTCATCCAACTGATCCTCCGATTCAATTCTCTCGGAAACATCTTTCTCACCCCGACCCTCGCCGAGACCCATTCCACTCTGGCTCTTTCCCTCTCTCGACTCTTCGCCGTCACCCTCCTCGAGATCCAAATCTTTCGGCACGCAAAAACCGTTTGCAGCGAGATCGAGAAAAACGCTCAATTGTAGATGTAACATTTTGCAAGTCGCACGAAAAGCACCGACTTGCTCGTTCAGATAGAATTGCGAGAAGAGCAAGTATTGTCGAAGCAGCGGTAAGCAACGTATTATCAGGGTTCTTCGTTGACTCGTCAATGACCAATTGCCGTTGGACGACATTTTTAAAACGCTCAACAGACAGTCATGTGTCTCCTTCAAACGCAAATTATTAATATCTTTCTCCAGGGATTCTATCAATTTTCCGCGAAAACTATTTTCCTCCATACTATCGTTCTCCTCATCGACTCCTTCCTCCTCGTTATTTTTCTCCTCTTCGTTATTTACCTCGATGTTTTTCTCCTCATCAATTTCCGTCACTACCAATTCGTTGATCGACGATGCGTCTTTGTACTTTTGCTGAATTGTCAGTAACATTGTTTTAACGAGAAGTTCGATGCACGAGGTGTACTCGTTCGTTGTAACATTGTTCTCCGAGGTGGATTCATCGATCGAACTTTCCGTCACTTCAATGAGCAAAAATTTCTCCATCCATTCGTTCATACGCGATTCCATGAACTCGAGAGTCTCGACAATCGGATGAGATTCCTCATTATCGTTCGAGAACACATTGGCAAATTCGCGAATCAATTTTTTCACAATCACCAAACGTTCGTTGCTATCGTTCAAGAATTCGTAATGCACCGGAGTGAGAATCGAAATCTCGGGATGAAAGAATTTTTCGTAAGATTGAACAATCGGTTGTAACGAGGCGAGACATCGTTTAAGAAGAGAATTCGTCGATTCCCAGATTGGATCATTTTTTCTTGCGTTTATAATGGCCAGTTGACTAGTTTCCAATGTGAAAATTTCCTCGCACTTATCGACACCCAAATCATCTGGACACGCTTGTAAATAAAGTTCCAACTGTTCCAAACCGGTTTCAAGAGTAATTATCAATTTTTTCAAACCCTTCGCGCAGTCGTGCCATTCACGTGCGTCCGAAATGTGGAAAGTACCGTCAATAATTCTCGACAGATTGGTCGCTTGAATTCTCAGCGCGACGTAACTGTCGAACGAATCGGCGAGTAATCTCTTTTGTTTGTGAGCCAAGAGCATTATGTGGGTTGAGTAACCCGAGCATCTTTCCATATTTGGCATACCGAGATCGGACTGTGTCTTCGTGAAAGCAACATTTAACGCGTTCAATTGTATCATCGATTTGTAATAATAGTCATCGCAACCGTGCCACTGTGACAACAACTGTTTGTCGGCATTGTCGTGTGAAAAATGTTCGAGAGAGGCGTGAAGATCGAGGGGCGGTACGGTAAGATCGACAACACGATCGGGACGATTTTTCCACGCTAGCGTTCCAGTTCTGTAGGAAACACCGATGTGCGACAAAGTTTTGAAGTAATCCGACAGTGCCATTCTCTTTTGCTGCAATATGCTCTTAGCGTGTGATTTTTGCTTGGGTTTCGGTAACGTACGATCGACGTCCATGCTCTTCAAACGAGCACCGTGAGAAATCATATTTTCCATTAATTCCTCGAGGCCCACCCGTAATCCCGGATAGGAAGACATGAGAATTGTCTCTTTGCAGAGACGTTTAGCTTTGACGAGTAAACTTTCCATTCGCGAAACTAACACGTTAGCATCGTAAAGTTCCTTCGTTTCTTCGTCTGCGAGTCTCGGAACACTCCTTTTTCCCGAATAAACAAAATCTCTCGGATCAATGGCGTAATCACGTTCTTTCGATCTGTCCCACTCGCCTTTGTCAGCCTCCGAGCTGTAGCTCGATGGTTTTATCAGCAAACAAGTGACCACACTGATTCTCAGACAATTCTCGTATTCTCGAATGAATTTGTGCAACGTTCTGTGTGTCTTTTCCACCGTTTCCTTCACCGACCAATAATTAATATCGTTCCAGCGTGCTATCTTCACGAAATCACGAAGTTTCTTCTCGATCGGTGCTTTCAACGATTTTATCTTCTTATCAACGTCACCACTGAATTGTTTGTAATAATTGTGAACGTTCCATAGTATAGCCAAGAGTTGATGACGTTCGTTGGACGGGGGCAAGTGAAAAGCGTGAGAATGAAAGGTCATTAATAGATCGAGACGCGGTTGAAACTCGACGATCGACGAACCATTCATAAAAGCTTCGAGTAACTCGGTAAGTTTTTTTACCGTTATTGGTTCATCGACTTTTGGCACATCGACACTGTCATCGATCGTCGGAATATCTATCGTGAGCGAGGTATTCGTTGTGTAAGATTCGACAAGTGCGTAAAGGAAGAACCACCATTTAGAGGCTTTCGACGAGAGTCCCTGATGAGCAACGTTCAAGCAATCCTTCCAGCAGGCTAACTCGAGTCTTCGCCAGGAGATAATTTGTTGTGTCAGCGACAATGACAATTCGCAAAGGCTAACACCACTGTGTGCATTCTCCTCCCATTCCTTCATCTTCACGAGCAACAATTCCAGGCCCGTTAGGAATCTTGAGATCGGCGATGTTATGGAAAATCCATAGATCCTCTGTACGATTAATCTTATCGATCTAAGTGTCGGATGTTCCGGCCATTCTTGCAAAAAATCATCGACTCTCTCGATAATTATTTCCAAAAGTGATAAACACTGTTTGGCCTCCTCGACGTTACTACTTTTGTAATAATCGTAAGATCCTTCGAGCGCATTGTCGTTCGTACGCTCGGAAAAATTGTTAGCACGTCCCTCGCTCGTGCCAACAGCGAGATGAGTCAAGAAATTCAAACTAACGTACAGTCTCGTGTTTAGTTGATGATCCATAGCTGGTAAAAGATTGTCAAGCATCAGGGAAAATGTGCTGTAACGCTGTAACAGCGGTTCGATGTAATCTCTCTTGTTGGTAACCGGACGTTTTCTCATCCACGGAGCTCTGACGAAAAAGTCAACGATTCTCGAATGTATCGCGTGCACTTGAGCGACGTCATCGTCGGTAACGAGGCCAGCGTAACGTCGACAATGTAGATCCGTTTCATCGTCCATTTTTCTCGTTTCTACGTGTTCCAATGTCGGTTCTCCGATCTCCTCGATATTCGTGAAATCCTCGTTGCGCGATGTTGGAAACAAATTCGCGAGTTCACGGGCCATCTCCTCATCCTCGGTCGGACAATCACCCTGTATCTTCGCTCTGTTTCTGTAGAGGCTGTCCTTTTCGATAGCGCGCTTCTCATTTTCGTCACGCTGTCTCTGCCATATCAGCACGATCTGTTGCAATAGAACATTGAGCTCTCGCCACAATTCAACGTCCAATTTATCCTCGAGGGTAATATGATTATAAAGCTCCAACAAACCTGTTTTTATCATACGAAATTGTTCAGCGAGCGTCACGAATGTGTCGTTGTTGATGTTCTTTATATTTTTATCAATAATTTCACGAGTCTCCTGCGATGTACAGCGTTCCACAAGACTCAATAAATCACTTTGTCCATTACCAATTGTCGGAAAACGTACGAGATTGTGCATCAAATACTGAATGTCCTTTCCATTCTCGCTTGTTTTTCGTAAATTTAACAATCTCATCGTTTCGTCACTGAGACAACGAACACCGTGATTCAATTGGCCAACAGCGGTCAACAATGGCGTCACAATGTCAGGATAATGTTTCGAAAATTTTTTGTCCAACAGTTCGGTAAATCGCTGCGAAGATTCTCGCCAAGTTTCAGCCTCTTGAACAACATCATTGGCGTTTGAGATCATTGTGGAACCGTTGATTGTCGTTAATTCTTCGATAGCACGGGACAATTTGTTCGTTATTTTCGAAACAATTTCCCAAGAACCTAGGGTATTACGATAGTTGAAAGTTTCCTTAGCGAGACTTATAAATTTTATGCTCGACGAACGTACGGCTTTGCAATTTTCGAGAGTTGATTTTTCGTCATTCAAAGACTGGAGACACTCGATCGTTTCGATTATTCGCGGATGTGTGTTACACGATGGAAACGAATCACCGTTAATTCGTGAATTAAGATTGGCAACGTAAATTGTCTTTCGGAAATCCTCGATGTCTTCCTCGATGTAACGTAGTTTAAGGCTAATTTTGTGTATTGGATCGATATAACCAAGATTACCGAATAAAAATACTTGCAGATAACCGAGAAGAATCCACGCTTTCGCTCTCTCAACTTGTTCCTTATCGCCTGACTCGCGAGAAGGCGAAAATTCACCGGATCTTCTCTTCAATTCGTTCAACGGAAGAACGTAATCTCTCTGAAACTTTTCCACAAGTTCGATTCTCTCGGTGCCCTTTTGTTTCTCAATTTCGGCTTCTAGAACGAGCCTCGCGTCACGTTCTCTCGACATTTTTTCCTCCGCATTTAGGAAAACTTTTAGATAATTCGTCAGTGTCTGACGATCGTTTTTACCTATTTCGTAACCCGACGAATTTACAACTATACTGTTACGCCATAAAATTTCATTGAGTGTTTTGAATTGTCTCAATCTCGATCTGTAAGTACCTAGTCGAGCTGTAGCGAGAATTGATTTTTCGTGAATCGTTGGTGACTTGTTGACGATCAATTCCGACACTAGATTCACCAGAATCGGACAATATGTAGGATTATCGATTTTAATGTCTTGTTCATCGATCAATGAGCTTTCTATGTCAATCTCGCTGATTCCTTGCCAATGTAAAATACCCTTGGAATCGTTGAACGCACAAGAATTTCTGACGAAACGATCGAGTAGTGGGAAAATCTCGTGCTTCGCCCGGTTACCCAAGTTCGCGCGATTTTCCTGTCGAACAATCGCTTCCAACAGAGCAATCAGATTGATCGGTAAACTTGGGATTTTTGATAATTTCTCCAAGGCACAGACACTCGAGAGCTCTACACGATCTTCCGAGATTTTACGATGTAAATTATTCGCCAAAAGGAAAAATAGATACTCGTAGATAGGCCATAGTTGAACATTGGTCGATAGTTCGATGATTTCTCGTTCGGGATATGTTTGAATTTGTGCGAGAGCATTGGATATCTCGACGGGAGTGCGTAGACCGAGATTCGAACGATCGCAAAATTCTCTCATGTCGTGCAACGTTTGAACGGTTCTCTCGTCAAATTCACAGTCGTTGTAATAATCTTTCCAGATATTTATTAATTCAGCGCGAATTTTCAGATTCTCGTGATTTTGCAATAATATTATTTTTAATTCTCTCTTAAGTGTACTCTCGCCACGATCGATCGTACAGGGCGCTAATTCGTCCGATAATTTTTTCACGTGCGAATAAACGCTCACGATAATTTCCGAGGAAAAGGGCAACGGCATTGTGAGATATTTTTTAATACGTTTCGTAATTTTTCGAAATGGATCGTGAATCGATTTAACGCTCTTGTCAATATTTTCGATCATTCCTGCGAGTCTCGAGATTTCGACTTTACACTCGTCGGTTGGATTAAATTTTTCACCAATTACGAATAACATTTTGATGAATTTAACGAGCCACTTGTAATGAACTCTCAGCGTTAGAATTATCTCGTCCAGATTGTCACAAGCGTTCGATGTTTTTTCCGTTCTTGCGTTAAACGGCAATTTTCCCAGAGAATTAAATCTCTCGAACCACGTGAAATTACGTCGAAATTTTATGTAATCTTCGTTACTCAGCAGTAACGAATTATCGTGAAATATGTGATTCACGCAGGAATTTAATTGAGCAATGAATATTACGAAATTCGTGATTAGAGGCTGATTTTTCAAGTGTGACGTCAGTTTCCCTGAAAGTAGAATAAATGATCAGTGTAAAGGTGATGAAAAATGTAAAAAGTTACTAATTGAAGTTTATCTTTTTTTTTTTACTTCAGATACTTCAAAACTCGATCGTTCTATTTTTCTTTTAGTTCGAACGATTATGTGCATTTTTTTGGAAAACATTTTTTTAAATTACCCCATTGACATTTCTTCTAGCTAAATTCATAACTGTATATGCCTTTAAGGTAGTAGTCTGGTAACTTAAGCCGACTTTCATGTCTTTTTTGGATGGCGTTTTTTTGTAGGAAAATAAAAATGAATCGTTTTGAATATTTAGGATATTTTTATTTACATATTAAAGATACAAAAAAAAAAATTTTCAACAAATTTTTTTTTGTACCTTTAATATGTAAATAAAAATATCCTAAATATCCAAAACGATTCATTTTTATTTTCCTACAAAAAAACGCCCTCCAAAAAAGACATGAAAATCGGCTTAAGTTACCAGACTACTACCTTAACTTTACGTGGTCAAACTTCTCCCCAGTTCCGCACTGGCCACACGGGGTATTGGATTTACTCTCATAACGATACTGAGAATTAGCTAATAAAGAAGTGACTGTTACAAAAACCACTCGACATCGATGGCGCCGGAGAGTCGGCTGAGCGTTGACATAACCATAAACATGGGCAGTGATTTCTTGGGAAGAAAGAACTAAGCTTTCTTTCTTCACGTGACGAATATGCTTTTGGTCTTTGTGACCAGCCTTTAGTCTTCTGAAGTATTCCGGAGAGTTAAGACAGATCTTCCTCGCGTGTCAAGAATAAAATTCAAGTTCAAATATAATTCACTGCGTTATACATTATTTATCTACCCATTCCCAATACGGGGCCATAATAACACGAGGCTTTCTGTCTTATCATGAAAAAAAATATAAATATTTTCCAGTTTTCAATGGTCATTTGTTAAAAATGTGTCTAAACGTCGAAAAATACGCTTAAAAGAAATGCCCGGGTGAATTTGTGTGTGTGTGTGTGTGTGATGATGATGATTTTTTAAAAATCAACGTTCTACAACTTCGAAATGGTTTCAAATTTTTAAATGGCTTAAAATTTGGCTCCGAAATTTTGCATCCAAATAGAGCTGTCAACCCCCTTTATCTGATATAACTTTCTTGAAGATTGAACAACTCATTCAGATTTTGCGCAATTTTCAATTACCCAAAAATGTTGGATAGGAGCATAACTCGAGCAAATTCCAAGTTCACAGGCTAAAACTTTCTACACAAATAGACTACCATGAAGTACGGCTCGGTTTCGAATTTGAAGAAAATCGATAGAGGTATTAGAAATTTACGGAATTTTGAATTTTTTAAAAAATCGCTATAAGAGTTTGTCGAGGCGTTAGCTCGTGCAATTTTTGAGTTATCGAGGTTAAAATTTTCTATATGAGTTGAATATCGTGAAAGGATATTTGGTATTGAATTTCGAGAAAATCAATAAAAGCGTTCGAAATTTATTATCAATTTTTCGAAAAAAAAGCATTCAAAACGAAAGAAGCTTTTCACTATCAACTCAATGGAGAGAAAAATGATGCAAATTTGAAATTGTATATTGTGTCAGCATTATTTTTGCGCATAGACAAAGTTTCATCCATGAGAAAACCAAAATTGAAAAAGCCCCTTGCTAGAAAACAAAACTGTCTCCAAGAAATAATCAAAACGATTTTCCCCACTGTACTAGCAATTTATTTATTTTTTATCGTCTTATACTCACCGTGGTAGACGGAGTTCGAGTACTGCAGCACGGAAATGATTTTTTCGTTCTTGTCAAAGTTTGTGTCATCGAGTATCCTCGGATACTGTATATTCATGGTAATGAGATACAAATTTAGAGCCAAACGGTTCGCTCTGCCAGGGCTATTATCATCGTCCAAGAGATTTGACAAGTGTACCGAATTCCAAGGTAATGTTTTAACGAACGACTCTTGATTCGATTTTGCAATTTCACTCGACAGTAATTCACTTCTTTCCATCAATTTTTTCGATATTTCATTGTCACAATTTACCCCCAATATCTCGTTGATCCAACGTTTTCTCAGTTCGATGTCGTTCAACGATGAAGTTTCGTAAAAATTCAACAACAGATAGGGCATTATTTTCACGATACAAAAGTCCTGTGTCCACTCTTTGTTTTTCGAAAGTGACAAAAATTCGTTCAAAAGCGCGGTTGTGGGATACAAATTGTTCGTATTAGTTTTACGATATTTCTCAATCGTTGATCGATAAATACGTAAAATCGAGTCGAGAATAAATCCTTGCTGTCTGATGATTGTTAATTTTGAATTATCCTGCAAATCACGTATTTTCAGTGTAAGCGCACTGAGATCAAAGAAATTTTCTTCAACACCAGAGACATCGTGATTTACGATAGAATCGTTGATTATCGTTAGGAGACGTTGTTTAATCGTTGATTGCTGGATGGAACGTGATTTTACGTAAACGTCGATGCAAGAAATTCGAAAAGCTTCGCTCGCTGAAAAACCTCGCGATGTCTGTTGCGTTATCAAAAATGCCGAGTGCAAAAGATTAACGAGACTCAATCGATCGGTTAAGCAATCTTCCGATGACATTTTTTCATGTATCTCCAACAGCGCCGTCTGATGATTCGTTCTTACGAGGCCAAGATTACATAGCAGTGATTTGAGATCGAGAATGTTATTTTTACGATTCTCCTTGTCACTGAGCATGTAAATTTCTACACCTCTGTTTCGCATAGCCCTGCAATTCAAAAGTTTTGCCCGTTTACATTTTTTTTCTTTCAATTGAATTTCGTATTTGCAATCAAAATAACAATTATTAATATTATTATTATTATTCTGTTATGTATGTCTGTTTGCTAAGTATTCGGAAAACAAAATTGATTAATTTTTTTGTATGTAATCCTCGAATTGCTTATAAGGCATGCAAGTTTGAAATGAACGTAAATTTTTTTTTTATCGATTCTTCGAGTTGTAATTACGTGTTGAAACAAAATGCTCGAATTAACTTTTTTTTTGCTCATAATGATGCTCGATTTTGAAGAATTAAAAAAAAAAAAAAATTATATTATTCATCGCGTCAAAAAATTAACTATTTGAACTTTTTGTGATTTTTTTTTAGACTATTTAAAGTGTAATACGAAGTTTCTCAACTGACTTGTCCCAAAATTCATTTTTTACAAATCAAAAGTATAATATTGCTCTAAAAATAGAATGTTTATTTCCGATAATAAATTTTTCGAAAGGATTGTATTTAATAAAATCACAAAAATCGCCAATTCTCGAAGATCGAACTTAAATGCGAGTAGAAAAAAAAAATTAATTCCTGCATATATGTATATGTATTTTTTTCTTACTTCAATTAAAAACGTCGATATTGAAGAATCGTTGGCAAAAAAAATAAATCATTCGAAAAGTCGATGATTTAAAAAAAATCTCCACGCGAAAAGGGAATGTTATTATATTTATGAAACCGGCTTGAGGTTTATCGTTGAAACTCTGTAAGTATACTAATTAAGTTTCTCAACAGAGCCTCGGAATTCATTCATGAAAATTTGCCAATTTGCTCCTTGAATAACTGATGCAATATACGTGAAAACTTTGAGTGTAAAAGGCACCTGAGAGACTCGTGTTTGCTTCCGCATAGAGGAAGCTTTTTTTTCATTATTTATTGTATTTTTTTTTTGTTCGGGTTAAATAACTTGCCTCGATATCTCGCCGTAGCGAGGATCCATCGTCAAGAAGAGCCGAAAGTTTTTGTGCGGCTTAATAGTTAAGATATTACCGTCGTTGGCAACGCCACGCTCACCGATAGTGAGAACACCGCCAGGTTCTAAAAGCCCGTTCAACCTGTCCAGTACCGCGGGACTGCATAAATTAACTTGGTCCAACAGAAGCCAAGAACCCTCTTGCAGGCACTGTAAAATGTTTACGTTGATATATATACAATATATATATATATACATCTATTTGCGTAAATGTTATCAGGAGATAAAACAAACGACAGTTCAAATATCGCTCGTTTTTTAACCCCCGATCGTCCTTTGTAACTCAAGAACGTTAATTCTCAACAGAAAAAAACGAAGCCATTGAAAATTGGTTCGAAATTATTATATCTCATTGCTGAATAATGTTTACCTGAACGAGAATACTGTCTACCCATTCGAATTTTCCTCCTGCATTCAGACACTTGTCTTCCTTAACGTTACTCGCCAATTTTCGTAATTTTTCGTCAATCAGCTGCAATTCGGCGACAGACGACTTATTCAAACTCTTCATTGCGGTAACTAATTTCCAGAGTTCTTTCGTTCGACGAAGAAAAAGTTCAGTCTCAGCAGCCATCGTGATTGTATGATTTTCGTCTGTAGATCATTGATTTCAATCGATAATACAATTTTCTGATACCAAACACTTTATATCTATAAATATTACAACGAGCAAAGTTTAATTCAATGAAAATTTCGGTTGGTGGGCATTTTTTTTAGTTTATTCAACACTTCCAAATTATCGTAACTCGTGATTTTACCAAACGAAAGGAAAACTACAAATTTTTTGTATTTTCCCATGGTTATATTTAATCTTTGACCTTTCGTTATTTATGCGTTAATCGCTAAGAAAATAGTATAATATTCGTGAAAATTCTAATATCGTTTCAATCACTTACCGTGCGATAGATTTTGGACTCTTTCCAGCCAGCTGTGATACTCAACGATCTGTTTGAGGCCATCGCTATTCAGCTTCAGTTTAAGATATTCGATGAGGATACTCTCGACCTGCTCGAAAATCTGTTCCAAATGCCGATTATAGTCAGTCTGAAAAAATAAACGTTGATCTACTGGTTATAAAAAAAAATCACTTCACAAAATTCTGTAAAATATCAAATTGAAAGAAATATTCGACGTCGTAAATATATACTAGTTTTGCCATTTGAGTGCCATTTTGTACCATGAGCAGGATCATTAGGACCAAAATAGGCAAAGTAGAATAAAAATCCACTTCAAACTTTCAGACTTTCTGAAGAATGATCCGGCCCTAGAAAAATTCAGTCTAATTTTTTATCCCAATTATCCTGCTTGTGACATAAAAGAGCTTTTAAAAATAAAATTGTCTCGTAATTTTTATACGGAGTAGCAAATATAAAGAATAAAATGAAATTACGAAATAACACGGAAAATTGGGCAAGTAAAATCACCCACAATGAAACACGTATCGAGCCCCCTACACCTCTGAAAACATTTTCTCTTGGGGACTGTGAAGCATTAGCTCTCTAAAACTTTATAAGCCCGTCTTGAATCTCCACATGCAAAGTATACGACCAACAAACATAACACACCCCACCCTTTTGTAATTTTCTCTCATATCCTCATGAAGTTTAATCCTATACGATCCATAAGCTCATGGACGTGATACACGTGTTTGTGTAGAGTTTCGATGTTTCTTGTTGACAAAAAAAAAAACATAACACGTAGGAAGAGCTGTCTATACTTTTTTTAGATTCAACGAAAATATCTCCTGAATGTTCCCTATCAGTCTGTCGTTCATTTTATCATGTTATTTCGTCCATTACTCAAAGAAAGAGTTTGACTCGAATCGCCGAATAGAACGGGAAGGACAATTTTATATCAGCGATTGACATACGAGGTCTGTTCCAAAAGTATCGCGAATTTTGAATTTCCGCGGGCTACGTATATTCGATTTTCGATTTTTTTTGTGGCGTTAAGTTGGTACTCGTGTCCCTCACTTATGCTGAAAAAATCGGCCATTTTGAATGTTTAGTTAATTGTTGACAGCTGTTTTGGTTAGACGTGTTTTGGCTTGTCTTCGATTTTTGCCAATTCCAAAAAAATGGATCAAAGAATCCGTATCAAATTTTGTGTGAAAAACAAAATTAAGTGCGCGGACGCATTCCGAATGTTGACTGTGGCATATGGTGAAGCTACCTTGGACCAAAGCAACGTTTATCGGTGGTACAAAATGTTCTCAGAGGGCCGAGAAGATGCGAACAACAAAATGCGTTCCGGACGTCCGAGCACATCAACAACAGACGAAAACATTGATGAAGTGAAGAAAATAATATTGGCCAATCGTCGAATCACCGTTAGAGAAGTTGCTGAGGAACTAAACATATCGATTGGCTCGTGCTATTCGATTTTTACAAATGATTTGGGAATGAGACGGGTCGCC
The DNA here is from genome assembly GCA_958009045.1 of Oxytorus armatus. Classification (NCBI taxonomy): domain Eukaryota; kingdom Metazoa; phylum Arthropoda; class Insecta; order Hymenoptera; family Ichneumonidae; genus Oxytorus; species Oxytorus armatus. The sequence goes on along the minus strand of OY253746.1, from coordinate 13,596,307 downwards.
GCGAAATTCGTGCAAAAATTGCTCAATTTCGAACAAAAACAGTGTCGCGTTAACATTGCTAAGGAGCTGTTGGACTCGGTCCGCGACGACCCAAATTTGCTCCAGAGGGTCATAACTGGTGACGAATCATGGGTTTATGGTTATAACGTGGAAACCAAAGATCAATTATCGCAATGGAAGCTGCTTTTTTGGAATAGGCAAAAATCGAAAACAAGCCAAAACACGTCTAACCAAAACAACTGTCAACAATTAACTAAACATTCAAGATGACCGATTTTTTCAGCATAAGTGAGGGACATGAGTACCAACCTAACACCACAAAAAAATCGGAAATCGAATATACGTAGCCCACGGAAATTCAAAATTCGCGATACTTTTTGAACAGACCTCGTATATCCGATTATCGGATTCTCCATCTATAACTATATAGCGTTAGACAAAAATTCGTGAATCTATATCGGACACATTGAGCTCGATATTTCGCCATATAAATACTTGCTAAATCCTTTTCCACAGTAGATGTATTTCATTTACGTTTTTTTTTTAATATCATTGCTGTCTTTAAAGAAATTGGAAGGGGGGATGCTATCATTGGTAATTTTGTTATCGAGAAAAGTACTCGACGCACTCTGGAACATCGTAGAAATTTTTTTCCACAATAGCTCTCTCTCACGCGAAATCCAGTGTATATTGTACAGAGTCGAACATGACTCTGCATTTAGGCCTCTGGACGATGAGAGGCTACATTTTTCCGGGAGAGAGGCTCGCCTTGGCGAAAAAAACACGACAGAGATATTGGATGAAGGATAATCCACGGATCAAGGTTGAGAAAGCCTATATCCCCGCGCATGAATCAAAATGATTGATACGGGTATTTCGCTAGTCTCCTCACCGCTATACATCCTCCTTCTCTCTCTCTCTCTCTCTCTCTCTCTCTCTCTCTCTATCAGATTTTTTTTATTTAGTTTTTTTCTCTCGTCCTATTGGCACACCGAGGGATTCAAGTTTTCAGCTTTACCCTCTTACATCTTTTTTCTTCGAACAACTCCTAGGCGCGGAATATCCGATTTTCCTAGCTTCTTTTTCTCATCCCCAAAGGCTCACCTCGTGGGTTTGAATGCGATGCGTTGAGCTTTAGCGAGATAGTGGATTTTGTGTCGTTTTTTAAACCGAATTAGTTTTTAGCATGTGCGATGTAACAGAATTAAGGGGCTGTACGCAGTTGGAAATTTCAAAAAAATCGATTTTTTTTATTGCATTTTCGGAATTTACATATATTTGAGTATATTCTCTGAAAATTTCAAATCGATCCGGAAAATATTCTTGGAGATATATGCATATTTGTAAGGACGCTCGGAGCATTACAAAGTAGGCGGCCTAAACTTTGAACGCGTTTTTCTCAAAACGGTGTTTTCAAAGTCGGTGAGCACGATTTCTCAAAAACGGCTCAACCGATTGGTCTGCAATTTTAACACAACCTTCTCAGATATACTCTTCAGGTATTGATCGAAGGAATAAGATTTCCGATAATTATTTCTATTCTTTTCAAACAATTCAACGGAGAAATTTTGGTCGAAAATTGGAATTTTTTATTTTCTGAGCCGCCACTTTGTCAAAAATCACAATTTCGACTATTCCTTCGATCATTACCTAGATTTATCTATCCACTAATAGAATCTTTTTGGTTTTTTATTTTTGATAATCCAAACCGGAGATATCGTGCTCACCGCCAGACACCTTTTTTTAGACGAGCTCCCGGAGATTGGCTATAGCAGCTTTAAAAATCATTATGTTTAGAAATAAAAAATATGAAAATAAAGTTAAAAGTTACCACAATACGTATATAAATTTTTACGTTAATAAATGAAAATGTCTTTCGGGGAAAAATCGTCTTTTTTCGGTCTCCTGACTGCGTATAACTCCTTAAAATAAATAATTTCATGAATGTTTTATATGATTGTTGTTTTCATAGAAATATTATAACGATTCTCGCAGAATTATCATTATTGCTCTCGGATACATATTACGATTTTCGTGAAATTAATAATAATTTTTTTTTCAGAATCATTGTTCTTAATTACGTCATCAAAAAATGCTCAAAAAGGCTCATTTTTGTTCGTAAAAAGAAAAGGTTGTCATCCTTGACGGGCGTCTATTTTCCTGGATATGTTCAAAGTTCCTGGTGCAAGATTTGTGCCAAAAGGTGTAGGTGCTCGTTTTTTCGGTCGAAAAATTCGTGTACCATCGTGACAGTTAAGCGTTTTCCAATATGACACTTATATACGTAACTCGTCTTTCATTGCTTGGGGTGGAATGGCAAAACGAGACTCGAAGACAAATTTCAACGAAGCATGGAATTCTACGTCACATGTATGTGTATACATATGAAATCTCTTTCTTTCTCTCTCGACATATTTCTCTAGTGCAGAGTTGTGTTGTTGAATGGTAATGCTCGTTCGTTTTACTAGAAAAGTGTGACAGATGCTACGAGTGAATTTTTCTTTACTGCCCCTCTCATCCAGTTTGAGAAGATCGTGAGATACATTTTTACGCGAAACTGGCATGTTACCGAGGATTTTCACTTCAGATATAGCTTTTTCAACGGAAACTTGCAACGTTACCCACACATTTTTCCGTGGTAAACTGCACGATCCTGCGAAACAACACAAACATAATGAATTTTTGAAAATCTTTCCGAGTTTTGCTTTTGTTTTTTTTTGTGTGCAAATGGGCTTCAACGAAAAAATCGAATGCAGTAAGACTTTTGTCTGTATTTCTGGCACGTAGTCGATAATCCTTGGACCGTGCCTCGGGGAAAAACTATACTGGCGATTCGGAAGCGCAGTCTTATGATTCTTTAGGTCTCGTTTTCTACGGTTGAGGAAGGCAAATAAATTCAACGCTTCCGTACATTCGCGAAAAGTCTTTCTTCCACATTGTGTACATATATTAGGGTGGTTCTTAATTTGGTGATGTTGGAAATTCTTTGGTATTGTTCCTTGAAAGTAATCAACATATCCAGAAAAAAAATTGGGCGCAAGTGGAACTTTGTCCAATAATTCTAACCCACCCCACCGAGCTGTCGAATTTTTATATGAAAAAATGCATGCATTCAAAATTTTGTTAAGAAAATTGTTTATTATTTCAAAACTATTCATGATAAAAAAATGTTATATTGTGTTTTAGGAAATTTATATATATATTGTTATATATTGTGTAATAGGAAATTTAATGCTCTACAAAAAAGGTATCCTGTAAAATTCTTGTGAATCTAATATTTATCACGTTATTAGCAAAAAACTGTCATCATTTATTCCAAAAGTCCATCATTATGGCCAAAACAGGAGTTTGACGTCGAAAAACTGCAGTGTATTCTTCATATGCAATTAGAAATATGAAGAGATACGTAGTGCACTCAATAACAGTATGTGAACGATAGTTTAATTTTCAATTTTATCCATTTTATTATCATTCATGATAAATTTTTCTTCTTTGATCGATAAGGACATTGATTTCTTTATCAGTTCCAAATCGATGGCTTTTTTCGAAAGATTTGAAATCAACTTCTCATTTTTTGATATCGATGTGAGCGAGTGGATTTTTAATGAAAATTATTTACAAGGTTTAAAAATAGCTAAAGGAATTAAAGTGGTTAACGATGTGGCAGAAAGAGGAGTGAAACTTATTACAGAGTACAATGATCGTCTCACTTATGATGAAGATCAGAAACAATTCATTGTACAAATAATTGAAGAATATTAAGAAAAATATCCTGATATTAACAAAGCAACTTTGCTCCAACCGATGTAATTCATTATTGTAAGTTGATTTTTAAAATATATGACATCATTCATTATAATTCACAATAAAATTGATAAAATTGAAAATTTGAATATTGTTTACATTTCATTGTTGAGTGCGCTACGTATGTCTTCATAATCTTATATACATACGAAAAATAAATTGGAGCTATTCGACGTTAAACTCCTGTTTTGACCATAATGATCGACTTTTGGAATAAATGATAACAGTTTTTTTGCTAATTATGTGATAAATATTAGATTCACGAGAATTTCACAAGATACCTTTTTTGTAGAGCATTATATTTCCTACAAAAACGTTATATAAAATTCCTTTATCATAAATAGTTTTGAAATAATAAACAATTTTCTTAACAAAATTTTGAATGCATGCATTTTTTCACCTAAAAATTCGACAGCTCGGTGGGGTGGGTTAGAATTATTGGACAAAGTTCCGCTTGGGCCCAATTTTTTTTCTAGATATGTTGATTACTTTTGAGGAACAATACCAAAGAATTTCCAACATCACCAAATTAAGAACCACTCTAATATATATGTATAGGATATTCTACAACTTAAACTGGCTATCATTCTCACCATTTTATTTCCTTCAAGTAAGATCACAGAGTGAGACAAAAAAATGATTTCGAAAAAATGTGAACATTGATGTGAATCATTTTTCGTTGTGTCACTGTCTAACATACTTGAAAAAATAAATGAAAAATGGTGAGAGTCCCGATCTGGTCGATATGGCGTGGAATGTTCCATGCATGAGTGTATATCACGTACGGACGAAGAGAGGAAAAAAAATTTTGCCTCAATCATACGATTTAAAAAAGAAAAAGGGGGCACAAAAAATGTATTTGCATCTATGTACGTTCTTCGGTCAATATTTGCGATACGATTATTCCGAACCAAATATATTGTACGTATATGTATGATCGAGAGCTCAATGCAAATCCTGGAAAATCCTGGAGTTACAAATCACCACTGACGAAACATGAGAGAGAGAGAGAGAGAGAGAGAGAAAGCGTAAACATTTATTTCAATATTTGGCTTTTCGTTCGTTATTTCTCTCCACTGGAGAAATGCGCAATGTTTAATGTTCCCGGACCACAAGATAGTTGTGTAATTAGACAGAATATATGAGCTATGAATAATGAGTATATCATTAAAATGAACGTTGAATGGATGATAGAAAAAAAAAGTATGGCATAAAAAATATTTAGGCAGAGGCAATAAATTATCAATTAATTTTTTTATTCTCGCACAGTTGCATCTGTGCAAATAAAAACAAATGGGACAGAGACAAGAGTGAAGAATGATTAAAAACATGGAACACACAACAAGGGATGTTCACTATGAATTGTTAAAAAATTATATTATAGTTGCAATTTCTTTATACCTGAGGAAGAGATTTTTTTTGAGGGCTCACATGCCCCTGAAATTTTCAAAAAATCGATTTTTTTTACAGATTTTTATTCTTCAAACTTTTATGAATTAAAAACAAACTTTTAAGAAAATTCCACTTCGTTACAAAGTTACAGCAATAAATGTGACCGGACATCGGGTTCACGTTGTACCTACCAGAAACTTTAAACGCGTTTTTCTCGAAACTATGTTTTTAGACAGTGTCAGCACGATAACTCAATTAATTTTTAATATTTTCTAACTTTTTTCTTAAATCTTGATAATCATTTTCTCTAAGTCTGACGAGAGGTTTTTTTAATTTTTTGGTTGGACAATTTTTTATAAATTATTAAACACTACATTTTTTTTTAAATTGCATACTAAAGTTTGAAATACTGTAATTTCTTTATTTAAAAAAATAAATAAACTCCTTCCGTCAGACTATCACTACTACATTATTTTACTAGATTCCTTTTTATTTTTGCAGATTGGATAATGTTTGGTGAAGTTATGATGTCGACAAGGAGGCGCCATGGTTTTCATCAGTAGTCCATTTATATCGGTAAAAAATAATGTTAATATATTTGACAAAATTTTGTAAAAATTTATATTCTTATAGTTGAAAAGTTAATAAAAAATGTGAAATCAACAATTGAATTTTTTTTTCACCATACAACCTTTATAATAATTTTTCAAATTTACTCGGTATTCAGCGCGCGCAGCAGTATGTGAGCCTTTAAGCTGTAGGCGATGACCTAGCGAAATTTAAGGGCTGAAAATAATTTTATAAAAACGATAGAAACACAACGATGACTCATTACTCTGTTTAAAAATTGGATGATTGTTATTATAGATTTAGATGAAATTTTATCTCGAGTCAAACGGAATTTAACTAATTACAAAGCACGAGAATAATTTAAAAAAAAAATTGTCGAGCAAGATGAATTTCGAGTCAAAGTATATGTAGAAAAAAATACAGGTGAAAAGGATAACGGGACGACAAGGAGAAAGAGGATCTCCACGTGGAGCTCGTGACTAGTCCTGATCGATAAGGGTGGTTCCGGCGGAAGGAAACTTTTTCGTCGAGGCCAAAACTCGCTAACGTAAGCGACCACAAGAGTTGGGTGGTTCGACCGAAGAGTTCAACGACGGTCTCGAGGTTTCTATATATATATATATATATATATATACACGTTATGCTAGTGATACTGCACAGTAGGGAAATTATATACGGGAATCGCTGCTTGACGACGGTTTGTACAGAGTCGAAGGTACCGAGGAAAAGCCTGGAGAGCTCGAACCATAAGGTTTATTACATAAGCTCCCTAGAGCCTTTGACAAAACTTTTCTACTGCCCTTTCCATATCGCCTTTACATCTATATATATACCATATATGATGAATGTGTCAAAAAAAAAAAAAATTATTTAAAATACAAATGTCAATTGCAAATAATTTTTCTTGTTTTATTAAAAATGAGAATTTCACAAAACACTGTGAATCATATTAAAAATTCGATTGAAAATCGCGTGTAACATTGAAAATTACTTGGATAGTGTTAAAATCCTTTACAAAAAGAACTTTTGACATTACCCAACGATTTATATCGTATTACACGTAAGCATTCTGGCTAAGAATTTAGTAAGCTCAAAAAAACTACTCCCTTGTCTTAATTAACTGTTGGATATTCGAGAACTTCGTGAAAAAAAAAAATGAAAATTCACCCGACAACTAGCGAGCGAATTACACATACGCATTACAAGTAATGTTCCAAGGTATAGAGGTGTAGAAAATTGGAGGATGTTGGAGGGTGCATAAAAAAAAAAAAAATGATATGAGAAGTTGACGTTACGCGAGGCCAGTGCTGAAAATTGTGGAACAACGGTAGAGAGGAAAACTCGGGAGTGGTGGACATACCGAGCTTGGATTAGGCAAATGCGAATTCTCTGCAGTTGGGCTTTGTTTTGGGGTAGGGAGAGGACTTGGCTGAGCACGTCACGTGTCGACGACCGCACGGCAATTTCATTGTTCGACCCTTGTTCCACTAGTATACACGTATTATCGCATTTACACATGGGAGTTTTCACGCCAAATTAACGTTTGTCGCGGATTTCTTTCATTTTTATTCTTCTTAGGATTTCTTAAGCTGACAGGGACAAATATTCGTGACAAATTTTTAGATTAAGAAAATTGAACGTTCACGTTTTTTTCTGATCCTTTTACACGGTAAATTCTTAATTAAATGAAAAAATGGTCATTCCTCATTTTTTCATTTTCTTTTTGATATTTTCTTTATTCAAATAAATCATTCGAATAATGCCAATCATTTGTTTGCTCAATAATTTTTCCATAAAGCATTTGTTAAAGATAAAAAATCAAAATATGAAAAAAAAAGGACATTGGTTTTCGATTTTTTTTGAGCAAACACTGGAATGGAGTAATTTTCGGAGAGATCTTAAAAATGTTGTTTTGCAAAATCGATGAGAGCCAACAGTGTTCATTTAATACTATCATTAATGATCGAACCTCCCAAAGAAATCCGATCATTTGTTTAGGGTGTTTTTTCTTCTGTCCCTCTGAGAGATACTGAAAAGATGGAAAAAAAAGGTTGGCTCTGTTAATTTAGCCTGGAATGCCCGATACATTTAATATCAACTTTAAAAAACAAAAGGACGTAACTGCCGTGACTTTACGCTTCAAATCGCGTATACGATGACCTTATGTTTGTTAGCTGTATATACACGCAGATCGAGACATAACAAACCCCTATGGAGGAACTGTGTATAGTATACTTAGTAGAATGGCTCTCTCGGTTTCGTACCCTCCTCGCTGTCCTGTCTCATTAAGCTTCCCTGGGGTAATGACACCGCGCACAGTTCCGGATTAAAAAGAAAAACACCCTCCGAATGGAATTTTCGCAAATACTACAAGAGGGGTTTGTCTCGTCGTTGTATTCACGTCCGACAAAGAAAAACAATGTGTTTTCTTCCCTTGGGCTCTTTAAATACTCATAAAAAAATATAATAACAATAAAATAACAATGTACCAAGCTCTTCAGGGTTTTTGAACTTTTACACCGAGATCAAAATCAATAATTTGTGTTATACAATAATTTGTGTTCACAATTTTTATAATAAAAATTAATAAATTCAAGTATATGTTCAGAAGTAAAAAACGAAAATTCTTTTAGAACGTAAGAAATGAATAGCTAAAATAGCTAAAAAGGCATTTCCCCGAAATGCTTTTTCACGATGAAAAAACAATCATTGCTCTTCAAACAAATTCATCTGCCGAAAAAGGAATAGTTTGGGTTGTTAATTTACACACAGAATCGTCAATTAACAATAAAACGTGTCGTATAATAAAAGATAATAATCTCGATGTAAGCGAAACGCAGATATGTTTTTCTCGTCAGAGAAGTTAATTTAAGGGATGAATTGAAAAGTGGTTCTATTCTGATAAAGTGCTGGTATTTCATACATTTTATTTGTGGTAAGTAATTCCATTTGATAGAAGAGGAATTTTTTTTTAGAGTATGACTATCGATGTTTCGCTAACTCTGGATAAAAGTAGGGTAGATCTGCCATTTTTGACCATTTATACAATTAATATATTTCTATCATTGTCTGCCCATTCTCATAATGGCAATAGTCACATAAATCTACAAAATTATATAGTCGATTTTCCATGAATTCGATGGTATCCCTTTAGGTAAAACGCTGTATGTATACAGCGTATGTATACAGCGTTTATACTTTTAGATTGTGATAGCCAAAATGTGAAAAGTTCTGGCTAAAAAAAAATGGTACATCTATCCTAACACAAGTCGAATAAAAGAAAATGAGAAAAATTGAAGATTCTTCTCATCGCTTTCTGGCATTTCGAGGAAAACAAACAAAATCCCATTTATAATAACGCGAAAATTGTATTTCGAGCTCTGAATTTCATCGAAGTTTTTGATATACGAAGATATAATAGATGAAGCTGGTGAGAGGATTCTGAACAATACTGGGTAAAAGCAAACTTTCTTCTCGTTTTGCTTTTTGTCGTTGTTTGGTATCGATCGTCTTTAGTATTGCAGAATTTCTGGTGAACCAGAACCTTCTATGTATACATATATACACACCTATATACGAGGTATGTTAAAAAAGTATCGCGAATTTTGAATTTTCGCGGGCTACGTATATTCGATTTTCGATTATTTTGTGGCGTTAGGTTGGTACTCATGTCCCTCACTTATGCTGAAAAAATCGGCCATTTTGAATGTTTAGTTAATTGTTGACAGCTGTTTTGGTTAGACGCGTTTTGGCTTGTCTTCGATTTTTGCCTATTCGAAAAAAGCAGCTTCCATTGCGATGATTGAGTTTTGGTTTCCACGTCATAACCATAAACCCATGATTCGTCACCAGTTATGACCTTCTGGAGCAAATTTGGGTCGTCGCGGACCGAGTCCAACAGCTCCTCAGCAATGTTAAAGCGACAATGTTTTTGTTGGGAATTGAGCAATTTTGGCACGAATTTCGCGGCGACCCGTCTCATGCCCAAATCATTGGTAAAAATCGAATAGCACGAGCCAATCGATACGTTTAGTTCCTCAGCAACTTCTCTAACGGTGATTCGACGATTGGCCAATATGATTTTTTTCACTTCATCAATGTTTTCGTCTGTTGTTGATGTGCTCGGACGTCCGGAACGCATTTCGTTGTTCGCATCTTCTCGGCCCTCTGATAACATTTTGTACCACCGATAAACGTTGCTTTGGTCCAAGATAGCTTCACCATATGCCACAGTCAACATTCGGAATGCGTCCGCGCACTTAATTTTGTTTTTCACACAAAATTTGATACAGATTCTTTGATCCATTTTTTGGAATAGGCAAAAATCGAAGACAAGCCAAAACACGTCTAACCAAAACAGCTGTCAACAATTAACTAAACATTCAAAATGACCGATTTTTTCAGCATATGTGAGGAACATGAGTACCAACCTAACGCCACAAAAAAATCGAAAATCGAATATACGTAGCCCGCGGAAATTCAAAATTCACGATACTTTTTGAACAGACCTCGTATATATGCAGACTTTTAACTTTATCGTGTGTTTCAACAACGAAGTATGTTCGACCAGTCGCAAGAGTAAAGTTTCTACACATCGTTGTCTGCTCTGTGGGAAGATCCACACTGTGATTAACCATCATAGTGAAGAACGAATAGAACGCTGAAGTGCGAAACAGCTGTACAACATCGGTGAACGAGAGTTTATCTCACAATGTTGGATGATAAAAAAAAACGAGAGATGAAAGTCGGGCGAACGTGAAAAGAAAATCAGGCACTTCCGATAATCGATACATACCCGCGACCAATCGATAATTCAAGACAAATTTTTTTTTGCCTCCAATACATTACCAAGAGGGATACCATCTCGATTTTTGTCTATACGATAAAACCCACAGGTTTTTCAAGAAATTATTAATGATGTTATAGGACACTCGTGAATGAGAGAAGAAAATTTGCTGGAATGCTCTATTTCCGTTTAATAAAAAATGAAGGTTTCATTAACCAATCGATTTTTCCGTCAGTGAATACACTTTGCCACCAACTAACACATCTCTGGCATTCGCGTAAAAAAATATGTTCTATGCGCGGTCAAAGACAAAGTTTAGTAGGATTGCCCAGAGTTTAAAAAATTTACGTTAATAAACTCGGGGAATTAAACGAGTTGCGGTTGAACGTAAATAAGATACGGATTCAGCGAGATAAATGTTTCGATTCAATTATAAAACTAACTTTACGAGAAACTGAAATGCGGTAATGTTTATTTTAACACGGGGATTCACGATTTTTTTATATTTCTGACAAAAAAAGGTATCGAAAATTCCAAATGAGAGATTGTTGGAAATGCTGTTAAAATTGTTGAAATAAATATTCAAATTTGAATCTCAAAAATTTTAGGAGTTATTACATTTTTACGAGTTAATGGATTTTTTTTAAATTCTAAATTCTATAAATTTGCAACACCTCCATCGATGTTCTCCAGATTCAATAGCAAACAGTATCTGATGATGGTCTTATTATATTTGTGTCGAAAGTTTTTTTTCTAATAGCTCGAAAATGGCACGAGTTATACTTTTAAGGGGGGAAATAGGGTTAGACGGTTCAAAAAATCGATTTTTTTTTAATTTCATAATTTGTTAAAAAAACTATTAAAAAATATGTTCCCAAAATTTCAAATGAAAATTCCGACTCGTTCTATTGTTATAAGCCATTAAGGGGGGAAATAGGGTTAGGACAGCGTTTTCTCAATGATTTTCATGAATTTTTTTATAGTATAAAAAATGAATATAATTTATTGAAACTTTGAGAATATTTTATACATATATTTAAGTATATACTATAAAATTTTTGAAGAATTTCCTTGAAAAACACCGAAGAAAATTTATGACTGCCTTGACTTTTTTTTTCTTGGTACTATTTTTTCAAACGCGTTTTTCTGAAAACGACTTTTTTTTAACTTGCGTACACGCTAGTTGGAAAAGTTTTCCACCAATCTTTTTGAAAATCACATTCTTCATAGTATTGCGCTCTGAATGAACCTAAAATCGGAATATTATCATTATTGAAAATAATTTTTTTTTGCAAATAAAGTTGTAAAAAATGGCAAAAAATCATGCTTTTTTGTTTTGACCCCTGTGAAAAATTCAATTTTCTATTTTTTTGATAGCATTTAGGTTCATATAGAAGAGAGACATATAATAAAAGTAAATTCCAACCTCGTTTGATTTCAGATGAAAATTGCGGCTTCCAGAATGTACGCAAAATGCTGAGTCTGATTGTGACCTGCAATATGGTGTCGCTAATATCTTCGGTGTTTTTCAAGGAAATTCTTTATAAATTTTATAGTATATACTTAGGTATATGTATAAAATATTCTCAAAGTATGAATAAATTATATTCATTTTTTATACTATAGAAAAATTCATGAAAATCATTGAGAAAACGCTGTTCTAACCCTAAATCCCCCCATGATAGATATTTTTGAAAAAATTCAAATGTCTGTAAAATCCGAACAAGCTGTTCAAACTTCACGAAAATTGAATCCGACAAAGAGTGCTGGTAGATCCACTGGCGTGCTAAATTTTGACCCGATCAATTCAGCCATTTCAGAGTTACAAAACATTGATTTTTGCAACCCCCTACACATGCACATATACCGAAACATTTTTTTGTCATTTTGTCAACACATTGGCATTCAGTAATGAAAAAAAAAATATCACGGAACGAAAGCTTCCTCTGTGAGGAAGCAAGAAAGTGAAATTTCATTTCAATCCCAAAAACTCGCAATAGTGTTGGCCCCAAGATGAATATTTTTTTCCGGACGAATTCACGAGGTGGATTTTAAGGGGGTGACTCTGAGTCTGGATGTTTTTTTCTCCTATTTCTGACGTTTCGTCCAGGAATCGAGGGAGCGTGGAAATATACCGGCGTGGTCATGGATTAAAGAGTAGTTTTTTTCTTCTATCTCCTAAATAGATATACGAACATAAAAACGTATGTACGTACCGATATTGTACATGTATATAAAAAAAATCTGTATGCATAAAAATCCACGAGAAAAAAGGTATATCTATATATATTTGTTTTTTGTTCTTTTATGATTCTCTCGGTCACAGCATCCGTACTATCCATCGCCTCTTTTTCAGCGAATGGAAACTATCTCGGAGTTGCAGACGGAATTTTTTTTTTTTTTTTTTTTCAGCCCGAGAGCCTCGAACCCAATTGAGAATTGCGAGAGCAAGAAAAATTTGTTTCCTTCCATCCTGCCGTGCACGTTATTTCGTAATCTCTGAAATTGAATCCTCGTGAATCTTATCATTCCACCGGACATTTTCTGCGAGCGGAGAAGAATTTCCATCCTCGTTCGTCACACACTAACTCTAGAGTTGGTCGCTAATGATAAATTAATTTGTGTCTCTTTTGGGGACAATATTGAACGAGAGGAAGCATTCGCAAATTTGTCTCGAATGGACATAGATTTATTATGTGGGCAAGGGTATATATAAACTACCCTTGTAAAAATAAATGTATATATGTATGTACAAACGTGAATCCTCGTTTGAACGAGTTCTCTTCGATCTACACGACCTCTCCCGTCTATCAATAGATGAATAGTCGATGTAGGGCAAAGAGAGATCGAGGGAAGACCGGAAATAGCCCGAGGGATGTTAAAGGGACAGTGACCAGGACACGAACAATCGGGCTCTTCGAACCTCTCGTAACCATACGCTTGTTCAAGAAATATTCCCTTTGTTCTCTCTCTTTCTCTCTTCCCTTGAGAACGACCGATTCGATAATCTACAACGTACTATATATTTATAGAGAATTTTGTATAAACTTGATCAAAGTCTATCTTTGAACATTTTTTTAAGGTAGTAGTCTGGTAACTTAAGCCGATTTTCATGTCTTTTTTGGATATTTAGGAGGTTTTTATTTACATATTAAAGATACAAAAAAAAATTTTGTTGAAAAAATTTAATAGTTTATTATTATTATTGATCGAAGTTGGCTCCTCGAAAAAAAAGCGCGTGGGTGGCCCTGTTGATTTTGGCTCTTGATGTTATCTGAAATCCAAAATTCTTGATAATTCTTAATCTATAGACATGTTATTCTGGTCGGAACTACTGAAGTGAAATTTCATGGATAAATAGCAAAATGGCGGACTTTGAAAAAAAAGTCCTTTTTCCACAGTCCGCCGTTTTGTTATTTATCCATGAAATTTAACTTCAGTAGTTCCGACCAGAATGACATGTCTATAGATTAAGAATTATCAAGAATTTTGGATTTCAGATAACATCAAGAGCCAAAATCACCGGGGCCACCCACGCGCTTTTTTTTCGAGGTGCCAACTTCGATCAATAATAATAATAATAATAATAAACTATTAAATTTTTTCAAAATTTTTTTTTTTGTATCTTTAATGTGTAAATAAAAACATCCTAAATATCCAAAACGATTCATTTTTATTTTCCTACAAAAAAAAACGCCCTCCAAAAAAGACATGAAAATCGGCTCAAGTTACCAGACTACTACCTTAAATTTGATCCATTAGTTTTTACATCGTTGTCGTTTCCACCTTTAAAAGTGTCTTTAATTCCTTTTCAAATTTATCGCGCCATCTTAAATTTTTCCAATGAATTTTAAAGCTAAAAATAAAATTAGAATTGTTTTATCTCATAATCTCGTCCTATACACGAATTACTTTTTTTTACACATTTGTAAAGTATATATAAAGTCCCTCGAAATCGAAAATCCCGCTTCTGAGAATTCATTCGATTAATCTTTCATTCTGTATTCGCAATATCCGACCTTTTTACAATCTCTATACGACATCTCCCTCGATATACTACTGCAACCTTTTTTTTATCATTTTTTAATGCCCTTTTCATCATTCACGAAACTGTGAATTTTCTACGAACGAGAAATTTTGCCATGTAGTGGGGAAAGTTGGTCATCGGAGCTCGCGATATAAATGTGCAAAATTTCACGACTTTATGGTACGAGAGCGAAGGGGAAAAAAAATATTTCGTATGTTGTGGACGTCACGAGATCGACGCAGTTCTATATTGGAAAATGAGATTTAGAGGAATTTAAAAAGTTTCCCTGACAACGGGCTTTGAGGACGTTTGTTTTTTTTTATTTATTTTCTTTTTAGTCGTGCTCAATAGAATCGATAAATAATTCATACTATCGTTCCCAACTCCACAGGCACGAGAAACGACCATTTGAGAATTTGCAAAAACTTGTTGCAATATAGTGTTTACTATATTAAAAATAATCTACGTATTTTTTGTCATTTTTATATTTATATTTTCGAATTTTTATGCGTGTTATTTAGAAACCATTTTAGAGGAGGATATTCAAGAACAATGTATCCAATTCTTTATTAATTTTGTACAATTTGAAATAAAATTTCTTCCATTAAAAAAAAACTCCGATAAATAAAATCGTTCACAT
Source organism: Oxytorus armatus (assembly GCA_958009045.1). NCBI lineage: Eukaryota > Metazoa > Arthropoda > Insecta > Hymenoptera > Ichneumonidae > Oxytorus > Oxytorus armatus. Next base: position 13,581,088 of record OY253746.1, on the reverse strand, counting down.
TGATCTAAAGTACGTGTTGCTGTGATGCGCATCCACCGAGCATTAAAAACTTTTTTCACATCCCCTCGCCTATGATTTTTTTCTCCCGTGTTAATGCAGCAAGCAAGTCCAAGAGCACGGTGAAAAAATATTGTGCACAATTTCGTGAATAATTAAATAAAATTAAAAATTAAATTAATAATAAAAGTCGGAAGATGCCAATAAATGTCAAAATTGGAAAGGTTTCTTCGTGACAATAACTGAGGCTTCTTTATAAAAGCGGATCTATCCCGTTTTTTTTCACGTTAACGCAGGATTAAGGGGTGTTTCATGAGAAAACCGGGCTCACTATTCACCGCAGATCCTTACAAATGTTCTAGCCCAGTAAAGCCGCGAAGGGGATTTTCCTCGAGAATGCTTTACGTCTTAATCTTTCGAATTAAGGACACTTTTTGGCGCTAGAGATTTTATACTCCCTTCTGTAAAATCTGGTTAACCACATTGTTGAATTTCGAAGTAGATGGCATTGCGCTACCATTATTCAGTATGATAATAACAATATTCTCACGAAACGTTGATGTTCCGATCTGGGTAAATATACTATGTAAGTTATTTCAGTAAATTAAATTTCAACTACTTCGAATTGTTACATCTCAACTGCTAGAAGCGACTCCGCTATCAGGTTTCGAAAGTAACAAATTCCTTTCTCCATTTCAACAAGTACTGTAGCCAAACGATTAGAACTACGGTCATGATCAATTAATATTTTTAAGGGGTTATACGCAGTTGGAAATTTCAAAAAATTGATTTTGTTTAATTGCATTTTTGGAATGTACATATATTTGAGTATATTCTCTGAAAATTTCAAATCGATCCGGCAAATATTCGTGGAGATGCATGCATATTTGTAAGGACGCCCGGAGCGTTAGAAAGTAGGCGGTCTAAACTTTGAACGCGTTTTTCTCAAAACGGTGTTTTCAAAGTCGGTGAGGACGATTTCTCAAAAACGGCTCAACCGATCATTTTGCAATTTTAACACAACCTTCTCAGATATATTCTTCAGGTATTGATCGAAGGCATAAGATTTCCGATAATTATTTCTATATTTTTTAAAACAATTTAACGAAAAAATTTTGATCGAAAATTGGAATTTTTTCTTTTTGGAATCGCCATTTTGTCAAAAATCAGAATTTCGACTATTCCTTCGATCAATATCTAGATTTATCTATCCACTGATAGAATCTTTTAGGTTTTTTTTTATTTTGGATAATCCAAACCGGAGATATCGTGCTCGTCGCCAGACAACTTTTTTTTAGAGGAGCTCCCGGAGATCGGCTATAGCAGCTTTAAGGTAGTAGTCTGGTAACTTAAGCCGATTTTCATGTCTTTTTTGGAGGGCGTTTTTTTGTAGGAAAATAAAAATGAATCGTTTTGGATATTTAGGATGTTTTTATTTACATATTAAAGATACAAAAAAAAATTTTGTTGACAAAATTTAATAGTTTATTATTATTATTATTATTGATCGAAGTTGGCACCTCGAAAAAAAAGCGCGTGGGTGGCCCCGGTGATTTTGGCTCTTGATGTTATCTAAAATCAAAAATTCTTGATAATTCTTAATCTATAGACATGTCATTCTGGTCGGAACTGCTGAAGTTAAATTTCATGGATAAATGACAAAATTTATTTGCTAAAATAAAAGGACTTTTTTTTCCAAAGTCCGCCATTCTGTTATTTATCCATCAAATTTAACTTCAGTAGTTCCGACCAGACTGACATGTCTATAGATTAAGAATTATCAAGAATTTTTTATTTCAGATAACATCAAGAGCCAAAATCACCGGGGCCACCCACGCGCTTTTTTTTCGAGGTGTCAACTTCGATCAATAATAATAATAATAATAAACTATTAATTTTTTCAAACATTTTTTTTTTTGTATCTTTAATATGTAAATAAAAACATCCTAAATATCCAAAACGATTCATTTTTATTTTCCTACAAAAAAACGCTCTCCAAAAAAGACATAAAAATCGGCTCAAGTTACCAGACTACTACCTTAAAAATCATTATTTTTACAAATAAAAAATATGAATATAAAGTTAAAAGTTACCACGATACGTAGATAAATTTTTACGTTAATGAATTAAAATGTCTTTCCAGGAAAAATTCTTGAAAAATCGCCTTTTTTCGGTCTCCTGACTGCGTATAACTCCTTAAAGTTAAGCGATGAGACTTAGTGAATTTACAATCACAAAGAGCGCGTAATAATTTGGTCCGGCTGGGTTGATATAGGATCAGGCCCTGATCAGGAATCGATAAGCTTCGCCTGATCAAGCTAACGGGAGCGCGCCCAGATCAGGAGCGGATCATATTTTGATACGTCGTTTTCGAACCCCGGTGTTGATCTTTTTGTCTTGTTAAGGCCTTACATACATCGAGAATTTTCAAAAAATCGATTTTTTTTTGTTTACAGATTATTATTCCTTATAGTCTTAGGCGTATTTCTGTGTAAGCTGATTGTAAAAATTCCCCATAGTTCAAAAGTTATTGTAGATAATGTGACTGCCCGACGAAAGGACAAAGGTCTGACGCGCGCCTACCTGAGTTGAGTTGATTGAACAATTCGTCGATTAGAAAAAAATAAACAACAACAATTTTTTACTGACAAGGAAGGCGTACAATATGAAGCTGGAATGGGAGATTAGACGTAAGTTAACTAAATAAATTTAAAAAATTCATAAAGTTCTTGCTCCAGCCGCGCGCGACTTCGAGCGAAACGCGCTTGAAACTTTAAACGCGTTTTTCTCAAAACTACTTTTTCTGACACGGTCGGCATGATAACTCGTACGGTTTTTAATATTTTTTGATGATTTTTTTTTAAATATTCAGAATTGTTTTTTCTATAGTCTGTCGAGCCGGATTTTTAAAATTATAATTAGAAAATTTTATAAAAACAATTAAAGTGTGACTTTTTTGACACAAACTTGAATTTTTTTTTAAATTACCGTAAATTGTTTAATTTTTCGAATTTCAAAAATCCGGCTCGACAGACTATAACTACTACCTTATTTTACAAGAATTTCTTTACATTTTGCAGATCCGTCAACATTTGAGCAAGAAATACTGCCGACCGTGGAGCAACTTTTTTTTTACAGTGCTTCAAAAAATGTGATTTTTCATGTTGTAATTTTTGAAAAAAAAAATTGAAATAAATTTTTTTACAAACTTAACACAGTAATAAACAATGTGTAAGAATTTTTTATCAATTTCTATTTCTATCCCTCCTAAAAATAGTTTTTCTTTTGGTACGTTTTCGGTACCGCTGGACGTATGTAAGGCCTTAAGGATTATCATACCGGCCAGCTAACAACAGACCATTGCCAGTAACCTAATTCCTGGAAGATTAATAGATTTTGATGATTTAACATTTGAAAATTGGAATTCAGTGCCAAATCCGCAATTCCGTTACATGCCGCATCTGGACCTGATACCGATCCTAATTAGGGCCGCGTCAGTCTGACAGGGCAGTCTGACATAGGCCGGATTTAAGACGGAGCAAATTTCTACTCGGAAAATTATGATTAATTGCATGTTATCATGTTGAAATTTCGATAGAAACGCAAAATGTTAGTTTCGTCACCGGCCTGTCCGACTATTATTCCCTTCGGAAGTAAGAATGGAGTGAAATTTTTATTTTCAACGCTGGCAATTTAGCCATTGTATGCAGAGGACGAGATGGATGAGCAGAGAAAAAAAATGAAAGATTATGTTTATACATCTATACGTTCGTTTATAGACATAATATATAGTAAACGTGACAATGAGGACTGTTTGTCCGGTGTGACGTTACTTTTGTGTTGGTCTCCTCGTTCGCTTCATCAATCATGTACTCCCACGACCACGAGCAGCATTGTTCTAGTTCAAACATTCGTCCAACCGAACTTTTATAAGTACAGATATATATACAGTATACTTGGCATTCCAGATCAAATTGACATGATTGTGACTCTCATACTCTGGTATTTTCTCAACAATTTCTCATTTTGTTGTCATAAACCTAAAAGACATGCGGTTTTTTTTCTAGATTTTTTTCATTAACCGCTATCTAGTAATGATTTAAAAAAACAATTGTTTCACCATGAAACAAAAGGTTAGGCGGCAATTAAAAAATCTTAACAAAAACTGAAAAATCCTGTTTACGATATCAAGACATCAAGATAACAAAAGATTCCGTTATATTTTTTTCCAAGTATTTTTTGAATAAAAACAATACAAACAAACGCTGACTGCATTCGTGGATATGGTTAAAAAATTAAAAAGAAATTTAGATATCCGAAGAAGGATTTTCCAGTGGTCAAATTTTTGAAATTACGATTAATCTCTTGTTTCGTGTTAAAACATTTTTACAAAATCCTTATTAATTAACGATTAGCGGAAAAAAATCTAGAATAAAAATTCCATATCTTTGGGGTTAGTAGCGACAACGCGAAAAATTTCGGATCATATTTCAGAGTGTGATGGACGCAGTCGGTTTGGCTTGACGTGGAATACCTATTATACACAACTATAGGCATGGAAACGGTCGGACAAAAGTACTCGCAGAGGTAAAATACGTAGTGAGAGTGAAATGAGAAAAAGAGAAAACGTAAATATAACTCCATAAAATAGCAAGCACTCGACGGTTGATGTTGAAGCTCTAAATCTCCTGGATGACCTAATTGCTCCCCTTTGTATCAACCAATCGTGATATACATAGTTAATTTATTTCATCAGCTCGTAATTCGTGCGTTCATCACCTCCCGACCTTCCCTATGTTCCGTGTAACCAAATTCGATAAAAACCTTTCAACGTGATAAACCTTCCAATTTAAACAACATTGCCTATAAATTAATAACGAGTTTTATTCCAGAAAATAAACGGAATATTAAATTCCTCAATTGCAATTTAGTAAACTAATTCGCGGCCGAAGAGACTTATACGTTTTGCCAGAGTGAGCAAAACGAGAGAGAAAGAGAGAGATAGTTGAACCTTTGAATGAGAAAGTTCGTCGTTTCCTCCAATGTGGCTTTGATGCGCGCGCGCGTATCTCTAAAATGTTACGAGCCAATTGTACTGTTTCCGGAACTTCGAATAGCTCTCTCGCACTTTGGTAAAGATAACCCCCGAGGGGCTTACGATATACCAACTCTAGTGCCGCTGCTGCTAATGCTGCTAGTAGCACTATAACCCCTGACGTTACGGTACAAGCACTGCTAGCACATGCCTTGACATTTATACCTCTCTACCGTGGTCGCCATTCTTATCATCCCTGCTTGCTAATATTTTCCCACATTTTTCCGCCATAGCTCATTTTTAAGACCTTATAGACGTGAAAAATTTCAAAATTTTTCATTTTTTATTTATTTTTGATTCCATTAGCCTAAACGGTTAGAAATATTTTAAGCTTTACAGAATTGATGCTATTAAATAAGGTAAGATTGCATTTATAATAGATACCGCGCGGCGCGCCCGACTCCGAACTTCAAAGCCGTTTTTCCACGATTCACTTTTTTGAACCTTATGAAAATTCTAACTCTCGAAGGAAGGTTCAGATCGCTTTGAAATTTTCACAACATATTCTTAGTATCATCACCTATCGTGTAAACCACAGAAACAAAAATTTCAATGACACAAAAAAATATAAAAAATAAAATACCGACAAAAAATTGAGTGAACAAATTTTAAGTTTCGAATTTTCATAATAATAATTTTTTTTTTAATAATATTGTTGGTTCACACCGAAGATACATTCATTATGCAATTATGAATATGTGAAATCAAACTTTCCAACTTTTTAACATGCAGAAAAAAAATTGTTAGCAAGAAAATGTTTCTTTCTACGGTAAAATTAGTTTTTACTGAATACATGAAAATTGAACCTTAATTGTCTCTCTTCTTTGTAAAGAACAACGTTGTATAATAAACCAGTCTTTTGTGCTGTACAAATTGTTATTCCAAAAAAATAAAGTTTTCAAGTTTAGCAAGTTGTTCAAATGTTCACATGATACTTTATTCGTTACCTTCAACAAATAATAATAATAATAATAATAGTAATATTAGTTTCGGTATTTAATAATACATGATTGTTAACCTGTTAGGCAAGGCGGAACTTTACACGCACACCTTTCTCTATACGGCAAAGCTCGACTTGCGCGTAAACGATACAGTGAGCCACTATAGTGGCGCGTCGTTCTACAAGATGCCATCCGCGAAGACTACTATTCGCGTAGTGCCGAAGACGGTAATTGTTAAATTTGATAATATATGATTATAATTATTTGAAATAGAAAAAGTATAGTTTCGTAATTCCGAGTGTTAAAATCAATTATTTCACACTCGACGATGTTTCTTCCTCCGCCTCCTTAAGGGGGGAAATAGGGTTAGGACAGCGTTGTCTCAATGATTTTCATGAATTTTTTTATAGTATAAAAAATGAATATAATTTATTGAAACTTTGAGAATATTTTATCCATATATTTAAGTATATACTATAAAGTTTTTATACATATATTTAAGTATATACTATAAAATATTAGCGACCCCACATTGCAGGTCACAATAAGACTCAGCATTTTGCGTACATTCTGGAAGCCGCAATTTTCATCTGAAATTAAACGAGGTTGGAATTTACTTTTATTATATGTCTCTCTTCTATATGAAGCTAAATGCTATAAAAAAAATAGAAAATTGAATTTTTCACAGGGGTCAAAACAAAAAAGCATGATTTTTTGCCATTTTTTACAACTTTATTAGCAAAAAAAAAATTTTTTTAAATAATGATAATATTCCGATTTTGGGTTCTTATAGAGCGCAATAATATGAAGAAAGTAACTGCCGATTTTCAAAACGATTGGTTGAATACTTTTCAAACTAGCGTGTACGCAAGTTAAAAAAAAGTCGTTCTCAGAAAAACGCGTTTGAAAAAATAGTACCAAGAAAAACAAGCAATATGGGGTCGTTAATATTTTATAGTATATACTTAAATATATGTATAAAAATTTTATAGTATATACTTAAATATATGTATAAAGTATTCTCAAAGTTTCAATAAATTATATTCATTTTTTATACTATAAAAAAATTCACGAAAATTATCGAGAAAACGCTGTCCTAACCCTATTTCCTCCCTTAATGGCTTATAACAATAGAACGAGTCGGAATTTTCATTTAAAATTTTGGGAACATATTTTTCAATAGTTTTACTAACATTTTATGAAATAAAAAAAAAAATCGATTTTTTGAACCGACTAACCCTATTTCCCCCCTTAATTCGACATATGATGACGAGTGGATAGATAAAAATCAACATAAATAGAAACAGCGTATTGATTGATGTTAAGTTCACGAAAAACAAAATAACCCGAAGGACTTTATATCCTGTACAACGTTTTTGGCTCACGAAATATTTCCGAGCTTAATTAAGGTTAAAGGAAATCCGTTCGTCCAGATATCGACGTATATAAAAATATATATACATGGAATCGAGGAAAGTCTCGAATTTCGCGAAGTGTCGATTTTTCGTCGACGGTTTTTCCACTCTCAGAAGTAATTGGCATCCACTACAATGAGCTTTGACAGTTTCCATTCCACGATGCTCGGTGTGAAACCACTGGCCCCGAGAATTTATACACACACACCAACACGATGAAAAATGTTCACACTCGATGTCCCACCTATCAATCGCATCGAGAATTTTTCATCGTGTTCTATCTTCTGTATACATTTTTCTTTTTCTTCCTCCCTCTTGCTTGTTCCGTGTTCATCAATGCTTTTTCACTGGCGTACTCGATCGAAAATTTTCATTTTACTATTATCGTTTTTCTCTCATCGTGTACACTGTACACTCTTGGTTTTCACCTCCCAACGTCACACGCTTCAGCGTAAATTGTCAAAGTTCGTCACATCAGTTACCTATACTTCGATTCTCTAATACTCTGCTGAATCAGTGGAAGTTGCGCTCTCGTTTTTTTTTCAGCGTTGTGCGATAGGAAAACTTTCGAATGTCCGTATAAGTAAACAATAGATAGCAGACGATATATACGTATTGTGTGCAAGCAAGAAAATGTACTTCGTAATTGCCTGACTACAAAAAGAAAACGATTAAAAAAAATGCGATACCGTGTGAAAATCGATGGTAAATCTGAAAGAGGTTAACCAAAAAAAAATAGTGATCAAGTAGAACTTGGTGGGTCGAGGATTCCGTACCATTTCCCCCAAGTAGTATCGATTACCATTCACACCATTGCTAATTACTAGATAGTCTCATTAAATTTCATAGATCTCAAAAATCAATGACAATTTTCACACCGCTATAGGTTTCCTCTAAACTTGCAAGCGCCTTCATATATCAGAATTATTTTCCAATTTTCGACGCGGTAATTTCGAAATTACGGGGTCGGGGGATATGGTAAAAAAACGACAAAAACATCAAGCAATATTTTTTTTATCCTTGAAGTAACCTATTTCGAAGACCCATTCGTTAGGAAAGAAAAACTATTTTTTTTTAAGATCACATATTGGCCCTTCCAAATTTGCGAAAAAATTTTTTTTCCCCAAAATGACTCTGGGACCATCTTCGGGCTATCTCACTCCACTTGCGTGCCAATTTTCAAGTTAATCGATTGAATTGTTTATGAATTAGAGGCCCGTGATAGAACGACAGACGGACGGACGGACGGATCTGACCATAGGGGTTCCCTTTTTCGCTACGGAATTCGAAAAATCAATTCAATAAAGCAAAAGTTTCCCCTTGTCTTTGCAAGTCGTCGAGGGGGTTAGAGATGCATTTAAAAATTCAACAGAATAAATTGAACAAAGCAAAAGTTTTTATTTGCCACCGAAAATCCTCGCGGTGAATGATATTATGATAATATTTTGAACAATAAAAGTTTTCTTTCCCTTCACGAATCGCTGCCGGGGGGAGTAGCAAAACGGGAAATAACACAAAAATGTAAATAAATTGAATTCATCGCGACAATCATAAACGAAAAATAGAAAATTGCTAAATAACAAATGGCACAAAGTAAAAGTTTTCTTTGGATTCAGGATCCGTCGCAGCGTCAATAAAAACGGGGGAAAAAAACAATTTGCAGCAGAATAAATTGTACACGAAAGTTTTCTTTACACTTTAAAATCTTTTTGTTACCAGGAGCAGTTTCAGGCTTCAACTTCGTATGCCGAAGAATCGCATATAAAAGAAGAATGTGCACAATGGAAACAC